>JANJGK010000024.1:19645828-19673328 GCA_039081455.1 Macrobrachium rosenbergii
TAGGAAACGATACACCGCAACGTGCGGGCGTGAGTAGGGTTGGTCTATGTAGTACCCTACGAAATACCTGCGGACTTGTTCCATAGGAATATGGTTCATCTTCTGAATAATTCTGAATAATACCCGTCGATCATTCATCCAGAGTCACAGAATTCATCTTCTTACGGGTCTCTGTGTAGAGGTCAAACGCCCAACGTGTGGGCGTAAGTTTGCCACTATCCCTGGGTTGGCGAACGAATGCTTTCTACGGTGGGCGTGATAAAGACACTTCTGATGGAAGGCACGCCAACATGAAAGGGGTGGGCGTGAGAGAAGCTGACATATTCATGAGTCGGGTATCATTCTTGGGGCACGGTTTAGAACTCTCACTTATGTTGGCATGAAAAACAGGCCTATTTAAACTAAAAGGAAAATAACCAAGGTCGTCAATAGTGAAAACAGAGAGAGAGAGAGAGAGAGAGAGAGAGAGAGAGAGAGAGAGAGAGAGAGAGAGAGAGAGAGAGAGAGAGAGATTTCTAACAAGCTTCTATTTGTATCTAGGCCATCAAGGGCTACCGGTGAGAATATTTTTTCCCCTTTACGAATATCAGGAGGAAAACAAACAACAGACCTATATATACAATATATATATATATAAAGCCTCTATTATATCGTTGCTGACTGAAGCGTTTGTTCTTAGATCGCTATAGAACACCTGCCATACAAAAACAAGCACTGACGCACAAGCGCATGCAAATACATAACACGAAGTTTGTTATTGAGCGATAAATACCAAAACACGTCCATAATCTCTGAAACTTATATTTTGAATAAATTATAACGTGAATTGACATTAGGATTATTACGTCTTTTTTACGAAATTGTGCTGGTTATTTATTAAAGAATTCGTATTTACCTAGAAATATGCTCGTTATGCGCAATAATTTAAACGGACCCACTTATTTACAAGTAACATTTATTTTCCTCATCAGAGGAACTGCGTGTCGCTCGCAATCACTCGCGTTGAACGAGACATTTCAGCTTTGGAGGAAATAAAAAATGTACGTTGTTATTCGAAGATTGCAATCTTGAATAACAACGACCAAAAAAAAAAAAAAAGGCAACATGGTCTCAAATCATGCAAGCGTAGGATTTAATAAAAAAAACAAAACGACTGGTTAAATGAATGATGAATGCAAAATGAAGAGGCCGACCCAATATTGTTTTTTTATGTTTTTCATTTGTTTTTGCTTCTCCGAAACGTTGCTTTTTTTTTTTTTTTTTAGCGAGTCTTCGCTTTGGTAACTGTTTTGAAATAATCGCCTTTGCTTTCAAACATGCTGAAACACTACAGCGCTTTTAAACAGAGAGAAAAAAAAAACAAAGCGGAATCTGAAACAATAGCTCCAAAGTTATGTAAAAAAAAAAAATTCCATTTTGTACGCCCACGCTTATAAGCGCGCCACTGCAGATAAATATAGCCACAAAAATTTTTTTTCATTCTTCTGCGAACCCCACAAATGCATAGATTTTAGGTTCAAACAAGTAAAAAACATCAATTTAATCAATATTTGTTTCTGTGTACACACAAGCACACTAACTACACACACACACACACATACACACACACACACACACACACACACACACACATATATATATACTATATATATATATATATATATATATATATATATATATATATATATATAATATATATATAATGATTTATTAGTCTCCAATACATACATGCATATATACGTGTATATATATACACATATATACATACATACATAGAATGATTTATTAATCTCTCAATATGTGTCAGACTAGGTGTATCCTTAAAGGATGATCTATTTTCACCCTAATCTTCTGTACTCTTCAGATACGTCTCTTCCTTTTTTTTTTTTTTTTTGATCTCCAATGGTTTCCACTCCATTCGTTACTTTACATTCGTTTGACCTTTTTATTTGTCAAAAAATATTATCTGATTCCTATTATTATAATATATTAGGTTTGCTCACTTCTAAATAGTTTTAGTTTTTCATTAACTTTCTACCTTTCTCTTCAAGTCGACCCTTTTCTCCGTTTTCTCACTACGTGAAAGATGATGATGATAATAATAATGATAATAATAATAATAATAATTACAATAATAATAATAATATTACATTGTCACTAATTTGTAACCAATGAACCAAACCCCTACCACAATTTTATAGGCTATTTAATTACAATTGAACACCTCATATTTTGAAATAAAATATTTTTTGAAAATCCTGTAACCTTTGGTGAACAAAAACAAGACCAAGAACAACAACAAAAGCAAAAAACAAAGCAACAACAACAACAACAGTAATAAAACAAACGCAACTGCAATATGTTCTCTCCTATAATTCTCTCTCTTGGACATTTAATTTCCACACACTCGAACCTTCCCACTTCCAATCTACTTTCACCGAGTTCTACCTCCTCCCATAAGAACACCTCCCTCCCTCCCTCCCCCCTCCCCAACACCTCTCACCCTCCACCCTACAGGCTTCTTCCACCATCCCACCCCCCGACCCCGAGCCTGATATATGAGCAAAGGCAATATCGTTCTACTCTCCAAAAAGCAATGAGGGTGTTGTTAAATTCATGAGTGTATTTTTTTTTCGAAAGGTTGTTTTTGTTGTTGTTGTTTTTGCTTATCTTTGCGCTTTACTTGCCGTGGATATTTATGCCAACAGCAGCTAAAATAACAACAACAACAACAACAACAACAACAACAACAATAATAATAATAATAATAATAATAATAATAATAATAATAATAACTTCTTCAGTATTTCCTATTATCTTCTGTAATTTCTTTCAAATGAACAACACATTCTTTAGAAGCTTGAATTTCAAATCAATGGCCCCTGTAGACCTGTTCTACATGAATAGGATTCATTTTCTGAATAATAATAATAATAATAATAATAATAATAATAATAATAATAATAATAATAATAATAATAATACACAAAGGCCTTTCATATTCTCGCTTATCTTCTTTTTAGCTGCGATTATTTCTGCAAATTTTGAATCCGAACAGAAAACAAGCGGGGAAATTCTTTCCCAAGTGGAATTCAAACCGGAGAAATCAATTTCATTTTTGGTAGCAATCGATGTATAAATTGGCTGTTACAAAATTACATAATCCTAAGTATTCTTATATAACTTTAATTCTGTATTTGTTTTAAAAAATATGCAAATCGGCAAATTGAGAGATCTTCAGGGCATACTATTACCTAATATTTATTATTATCATGTAATTTTTATTACCTTTATTTTATCATCGTGAAATATTTCTATTTTATTATTATCTAATACTGTTACTATTATTAAATATTATTACCATCAGTAATAATTATTATCATCACCTTGAATTATTTTAGTTACTATTTCCACATTCACTACTTTCATCGTTGTCAGTGCCCTACTTATTATAAAAAACTTACAACAATAATAATAATGAATAACTTCCTTTCCTTTTATCATTCCAAACATATATCTTAATTATTAAATATTATCATTATTAGCGATTACTGTCATCACCTTGAATTATTTAGTTATTATTTCCACATTCACTACTTTCATCATTATCAGTACCCTATTTATTATAAAAAGTACAATAATAATAATAATAATAATAATAATAATAATAATAATAATAATAATAATAATAATAATAATAAAAATAATAATGAATTACGTCCATTCCTTTTATCACTCCCAACATATCATATCTTTCTTACTAAATATTACCATTAGTAACGATATTATCATCACCTTTAATTATTTAAGTTACTATTTCCACATTCACTACTTTCACCGTTATCAGTAACCCACTTTTTATAAAAATCTGCAACAACAACAATAATAATAACGAATTACGTTCCATTCCTTTTATCACTCCCAACATATCATATCTTCCCAACTACTATCACCTCCTTCGATAATATTTCCATATATACCAGTACCATTACAATGGCGAAATCTTTCCCTTCTTTTTCCCCTCTCCCCTCGTTATTGCTTGTTCTTTTCTACCCCGTTCTGTCCCTTGTTTCTTCATCTTTTACCATGTATATTAAGCAACACCCCGGTCTTAATGCTGGGTAATGGGATAAGGGAGATGATATATACAAAATGATTTTTTTTCCCCAAATCATTATACAGAAAACCCCATCATTCTTTGATGGGGGACTAGACTATACACGCACGTGTGACCTAAATACACTTAAAACGCGCGAGCGCGCAAGTAGTCTATACACACACATACACACTATATATATGTATATATATATATATATTATATATATATATTACTATATATATATATATATATATTATATATATATATATAATATATTATACTGGTCTGGTCAGCACTTGGTCGGGTGATCACCGAGAAATGCCAAATACTATCAGCATACACTGAACATCCACTGGGCAGCGAGTGGGCCCAGCACCCTCATCCCTCTTGTATAGGCAATCCTCTCTAAGGGGGAAAAGGGGTATCCTTTATATATATATGTATATGTATATATATATATGTATATAAACTATATATATATGCATACACACATACATATATATACATATATATGTGTATGTATAATATATATATATATATATATTATATATATATATATATAAATATATATGTATATATATATATATATATAAAATTATCAATAGAAGTAGAATGAAGTTATTCCTGGGTGATGAAAGGGAGATGGAGGAAGGTATGGTCTTCACTGGAGAAGAGATTGTGGGGAGGGGAGGGGAGGGGAAGGGAGGAGGGGAGGGTAGAGAGAGAGAGAGAGAGAGACAAAAGAATACTTGATGAGATGCAAAGAAGCAAAAAGGGAAGAGGAATAACATTAACTGTATATCCAGATTCGGAGAACAAAGGGATGGATAAAATTGGGATGAAGTGTATGACACATAAAACGAAAAAATAAAAATGGTAGAATAAAGAAAATGATACAAAATAAAATTATGAATGAGTCTGAAAGTCGGACAAAGGGAACGACGCATAAATAAATGGCTCTAAAGGAATTAACAATGAATCAAAGGGAGGAAAAAAATACTTGATTGAATTAGTATGAACTACGAAATAAGAGACATAATGGTACATTGATCTCAGTGAAAAAGGAACAACGGCAACAAAAGCAATGACAAGATATTAAGTAATAATAATAATAATAATAATAATAATAATAATAATAATAATAATAATAATAATAATAATAAAATCATAATATATAATAATAATAATAGTAATAATGTTTCATCATAAAAAATATAATAATAACTTTCATCATAAGAATTACTATTATTAAAGTAGTTTAAACCAGACCGACTGAGCTGGCTTTCAGCTCTCATAGGGCTGGCCTTCATCATAAGAAAAAATACATGTATCTTTCTTTATGTCCGTTGTAAACAACACCCACATTCTTCTCTCTCTCATCTCTCTCTCTCTCTCTCTCTCTCTCTCTCTCTCTCTCTCTCTCTCTCTCTCTTACCTCCCCAAAGTGAAGGATGACTATAACTTCACACGGGTAAGTCTGACCCTTCACTGTCCCTCATTAACCTTCACAACTTGTACAGAGATGCTTCGCATAAAACCCCCCCCCCCAAAACAAAGGAGTCCTGGAGTCTTCGGAAAACTGATCCTAATGAGAAAACTGTATTTGGTGGATATTATATTAACACAATCATGAGGGTGGCGTTCTATTTTAGTCAAGTAATTGCACAGATAAAAAAAAACAGAAGCTTTGTATTACTGAGAGCCTATAACAGCGCAGGAATACTAATATTTTAAGTACATATTAATCTCAGAGATATACAAAGGAGTAGCTTTGTATTCTTGAAAACATGAACTGCGTTGGAACAATAATTATATTTCAAGTGTGTATGATTTAGTATGGAAATTGAACAAGTAAAAAATGCGCCGAAGTTTCTTCGGCGCAATCGAGTTTTCTGTACAGCCGCTACAGCGTATAATCAAGGCCACCTAAAATAAATCTATCTCTCGGAGGTCTCGGTATAATGCTGTATGAGCCGCGACCCATGAAACTTTAACCACTTCCCGGTGTGTAGCCTATCCTATATCGTTGCCAGAGCGCACGATTATGCTAACTTTAACCTTGAATAAAATCAAAACTACTGAGGCTAGAGGGCTGCAATTTGGTATGTTTGATGATTGGAGGGTGAAGGATCAACACACCAATTTGCAGCCCACTAGCCTCAGTAATTTTTAAGATCTTAGGGCGGACAGAAAAAAAAGACGGACGGACAAAGCCGGCACGATAGTTGTCTTTTACAGACAACTAAAAGGTAAGAATCTATTCTCAAATACACGACAGAACAGAATAAATAATCTTATTTTAATTACTTCAAGATCACGCCGTATTTTCATGAACAAAACCGTGCGGGAATAATAATCAGTTCTGAAGCATATAATAGTACGTAGCCAAAATAATCCACTGCATATGTATAAACCAAACATGGCGGAAATAATAATCACATTTTAGTCATTTAACTATATACAATAAAAAAGCACAGTCCTAATAATTTAAGAACACGCTTAGAAGCAGCAAAGTAGCGTTATATTTTTACGTAGAAATAACAAACCAAGGCTGTACTATAGGAACCCAACATGGCATAAATAATGATCCACGGTGTGTTTTCAAGCTGCAGTGAAAAATGACAACGGAACGGAAATTGGAAATGGTATTTTGTCCGTAATGAAAAACGGAATGAGTTACATTTTAAATACCCCATAAGCCTGCTTATTTAGAATACAATAGCACGTGGATATAAGACCACTGTACTAAAGAAGGCGAGCTAATGGAAGTCATCTCATTTACAGGAACATAGTAGGGTATAATTTAAATTACAAATAACAGGAGATACTCGGTAAAATCTTCGTTGAAGTATCCTTAGCATTACCATTAAAGCGGAGGATTAAATTCAAAATGAAGAAAAACTTATGTCAACTGGTGCATTTTATACATACATTAATGCATACATACATATATACATACATACAAACACTATGCATTTTATATCTAAGTTTGCAACGAACAATTAACTCTTTAATGTACGTGTTCATGTATGTAAATCATTAGTTATAAGAGTAAATCTTCTATATGCAATTTGTTTGTGAGTGCGTTAAAATAAAAACAGAAACGCACATACATACATACAAACACTTTGGATTATATTTAAGATTGCAAAGTACAATTAACTCTTTAATGTAAGTTTCATGTATATAAATCTTTAGTTATAAGAGTAAATCTCCTATATGTAATTTATGTTTGTGAGTACGTTAAAATACAAACAGAAACGCACATACATACATACATACATACATACATACATACACACACACTGTAATACTTAAATCTATGTTCCCATTATAAGCTTATCGAGAGGATAACATTTGTTGTTAAAAAGAAAATTTCACTTACAAACACATGAGTAATCATTGTATATTCGTGAGTGAGTGGGTGCGTAGAAGTACACCCACATAATAATCACATTTTAGTCATTTAACTATATACAATAAAAAAGCACAGTCCTAATAATTTAAGAACACGCTTAGAAGCAGCAAAGTAGCGTTATATTTTTACGTACTCAGCAGCTCGAGAGAAGTAATAATGTTTAGGGTCATAATACTCTAGAAATAACAAACCAAGGCTGTACTATAGGAACCGAACATGGCATAAATAATGATCCACGGTGTGTTTTCAAGCTGCAGTGAAAAATGACAACGGAACGGAAATTAGAAATGGTATTTTGTCCGTAATGAAAAACGGAATGAATTACATTTTAAATACCCCATAAGCCTGCTTATTTAGAATACAATAGCACGTGGATATAAGACCACTGTACTAAAGAAGGAGAGCTAATGGAAGTCATCTCATTTACAGAAACATAGCAGGGTATAATTTAAATTACAAATAACAGGAAATACTCGGTAAAATCTTCGTTGAAGTATCCTTAGCATTACCATTAAAGCGGAGGATTAAATTCAAAATGAAGAAAAATTTATGTCAACTGGTGCATTTATACATACATTAATGCATACATACATATATACATACATACAAACACTATGCATTTTATATCTAAGTTTGCAATGAACAATTAACTCTTTAATGTACGTTTTCATGTATGTAAATCATTAGTTATAAGAGTAAATCTTCTATATGCAATTTGTTTGTGAGTGCGTTAAAATACAAACAGAAACGCACATACATACATACAAACACTTTGGATTATATTTAAGATTGCAAAGTACAATTAACTCTTTAATGTAAGTTTTCATGTATATAAATCTTTAGTTATAAGAGTAAATCTCCTATATGTAATTTATGTTTGTGAGTACGTTAAATACAAACAGAAACGCACATACATACATACATACATACATACATACATACATACATACATACATACATACACACTGTAATACTTAAATCTATGTTCCCATTATAAGCTTATCGAGAGGATAACATTTGTTGTTAAAAAGAAAATTTCACTTACAAACACATGAGTAATCATTGTATATTCGTGAGTGAGTGGGTACGTTGAAGTACACCCACATACGAGCGAGCGCGCGCGTATACATAAACAACGAAGGAAATTTACATTAAAGCTTTTTAATATATATATATATATATTATATATATATATATATATATATATATATATATATAATATATATATATATATATATATATATATATATATATATATATATATATATATATATATAATGTCAGTTGCTAGGGATAACCATCCATCTATATGCATGTGAGTGACTACTGTTTGTTGAAGGACACATACAGACACATACACGCACACACATACACACCACCCAATGCGCGCACGCTCACAACCACTCACAGACAGCACATTTTCAACATAAGCTTTTAACATAAATAAAGTCCGCCGTTACAAAAAACCATCCATCTATATACATGTGAGTGCTCATTGTTTGCTGAAGGACCCTCTCTCACACACACACGCACAGAAAACAAACGCGCGCGCGCACGCGCACACACAGGCCCCCCACACAATAAAAAGAAGCAAGAACAGCCGTTCCCGTTCTTACCCCAACTACTTCAGCAGTACTTGGCGAGATACTTTTTCCTCCTCAGACGCAGCACGGATTTCGGAAATTGGTCGTGAAGGAGGTACTTTGAAATGTGAGAGAAATACAGAGGGTTGGAGGAGGAGGAAGAGGAGGAGGGAGGGAAAAATACGAACTTGAACAATCCTAATTTCCTGAAGAAAGGCGAAAAGGAGGGGATGCGAATTGAACCCTATTTACATTTCATTCCCCGCAGAGTGAGAGAGAGAGAGAGAGAGAGAGAGAGAGAGAGAGAGAGAGAGAGAGAGAGAGAGAGAGAGAGAGAGAGAGAGTATTCTACACGACAGCGATATAGAGAAGGCATGTGGGATTTTCTACGGCAAGTTACCTACAAACTTTCTTTACACTAGTAAACGCCAAAGGTATATGGAACATAACGCCCTTTTCTAGCCCAGGCTCGAAGAAGCAAGAAAACGACGAGGAAGAAAGAGGGAATAACAAGTCGTTGTTTGTTTCGTTTTTTTTTCTGAAACTTCGGAATTCTCTTCATGTGTTTGTTTTCCCAGTTCTTATTGAGAGGGTCTCTCAGAACATTATTATTATATCCAAATGTGGAATTCGCTCCTTCCTTCTGCTTTCCTGGTTTCTATTAGAACTACTCTAGACACCATAACCCTTTTAAAATGATTAATTTTTATTCATATTTAGCTTCACTGTGCATACTCATTCCTTATTCAGTTTACCTCCATGCGACATTACTCCATATTTAGTTTCTCTCTCTCTCTCTCTCTCTCTCTCTTCTCTCTCTCTCTCTCTCCTCTCTCTCTCTCTCTCTCTCTCTCAATCATGAAAGCATCCCAATCTGTGGAAAGTTTCTAGAATGTCTGTCATCTTTGAGTAATTATATTCCTAATTCTACTATTGTTCCTACTACTATTAATAATATTGTAAGAAGCATTATTTCAGTACACATACACTTTCCCCTTCTCTCTCTCTCTCTCTCTCTCTCTCTCTCTCTCTCTCTCTCTCATTGCGTCAGTGTTCAGGTATAATTAATCCCCAGAATAACAAACTAGTGTGAATCCGCTCCAACAATATCAAAAGCGGGGTAAAATCTTGGGTGTTAGACTTGTATGGAGGACGGGATTAAACACAAAACCTCGGATTTACCTTCGTGTTACGAGAAATGCTTTCGGACTTAGCACTGGTTCAAGTACAATGGAACAGCAACAGAGGAATGGTATCATCAGCGAGGGGAGAGAGAGAGAGAGAGAGAGAGAGAGAGGAGAGAGAGAGAGAGAGAGAGAGAGAGAGAGAGAGAGAGAGAGAGAGAGTGTGTATATATATATATATATATATATATATATATATATATATATATATATTATATATATATATATAAAAAGCGTAGCCTATATATATACATATATACAGTATATATATATATATATATATATATATATATATATATATACATATATATATATATATATATGCCCTCATTTGTCATCGATCATTTTGGGTTCTTTCAAAAGAATTTGTGCACTACGTGGTTAGTAATAATAATAATAATAATAATAATAATAATAATAATAATAATAATAATAATAATAAAACTATATAGTTAATAGGTCTTTTATTCTGTTTCATATGAATATAGCGTCATTTTTAATAATAATAATAATAATAATAATAATAATAATAATAATAATAATAATAATAATAGGTGAAAGAAATAAGTCCCTAGTAGTCACCAACTAAAAATTTACTTAAAAAAAAAAAAAAAAATTAGCGTACTAAAAAACAGTCCATGAAACATATTCAGGAAAATATCGATAACATCGAGAGAGACCTCTGTTGTTTTGTTTTTGTTTACGTCCCTCCTTTTTCCCCTGCTTGCTTTTAAGGCAAAGACGGGAGACAGAGCGCCAAGCATTGCATATTCATACCACGCAAGCGAAATACATCGGAGCCGGTGCATGGCCAAGCACGGGCCATGCGCAGAACGACGTATAAATACAAAGCGAACTCGCATCGAGATGCGCCCGACGAAGACCCGATGTCCATCACTGCGACAGATAGAAGAAGGCTGATGAAGGCGAAGCGAAAAGGTCGCGTCTGGGATATAGGTTTTGGAAACAGGATTTAAGCCAAATGTCAAGCGCTGGGACGTGTGAGGTCATTCTGCGCCGAAAGGGAAATTGGCAGTGCGAAGGTTTGAAAGGTGTAACAGAAGGAAAATGTCGCAGTTGCACTATGATGCAATTGTTAGAAGAGGGTGGAAAGTCAGATGGAAGAACGAGAATATGAACGGAGGTACAGTAAAAGGAATGAAAGAGGTTGCAGTTGGGGACCGAAGGGACGCTGCAAAGAACCTCATGTAATGCCTAACGGTGCGCCATGTGAAGGGCACTGCCGGCAGTAACCCCGCCCCTCTAAAGGGACACAAAAGGCCGCGTCTATATCTGAGGGTCGATTTCACTGGAAGGTTTGAATAACTGATTCTGGTGGTTGTGAAATCAAGGGTCTACCAGCCTGATTAATCTTAGCTACCATTCACGTCCCTAATGAAGAATATACTCTGCCTTCCCTCGTGTCTTCTAAAGAATTTCACGTGTAATTTTAAAGAAGTGTATTTCTCATAATTTAAGAGGAGATGAAACACACATATGTCACGTACTTTTCGAGTCTAATTGGTTCAACCATGCTTATGACAGTGTGCTATGTCTTCAGCAGTAATAATAATTTAAACCACAACCCCGTTTAAAACAACACTCGTTTACGAACATCCTGCAAAAGCAACGACCACAACAAATAAGACGGAGTAAAACATAAAGATGCTTTGATCTATTTTCACTATCAACGTCACCATGAAGAATTCTGAAACAACGGCGATAATTATGACAACATTGCATCATTTGAGGCCACGCCCAGTTAGTTATCTGAAAACAACAACAAAAGCAACAGAAAGAAAACCGAAAGGATGTTCTGTTCACTTCTATTCTTAACATTCTTGTTCTTAATAACAAAAACATTCAATCATAACTGCCTTTAAAAACCCCTGTTGAAATTAGCATCCTCCAATAATTACAAGAAAAAAGGAAAAAAAGATTTAATTTAATTTCATTATAAAATTATAGTTCTCTACATATTCTCTGACAACAACAACAATAACAACTACAGCAACTACAACAACAACAACAGGTAAAGACTGGAAGATGCTCAGCAACATAACGAAGTCCCCTCCAAGATCAATAAATGACGAGTTCCGGTTCGCATGTCAAGGAAACTGGACAGCACGGAGGGGGGAGGGGGAGGGGGGAGGGGAGGGAAGTGGAAGGAGGAAGGGGAAAGTAGACGGATGGGGAGGGGAGGCGAAGGGGGAAAGGAGGTGGAGGGGTGAGGGGATAAGGGGAGGGGAGTGGGAGGAGGAAGGGGGAAGTAGGGGGACGGTGAAGGGAGGGGAAAGGGGGAAAGTAGGGGAAGGGGAGGGGTGAGGGGATAAGGGGAGGGGAAGAAAGGGTGAGGGGAGGGGTAGGAGGAGGAGGAGGAGGAGGAGGAAATTATTGGTTATGATAATGACTGGAGGATGAGGGGGAATGACCATATAACAATTTAATACCAAAAGGGGGGAAAAATAGCCATAAACGTCCGGAATGGATAAAAGATAAAATAAAAAAGAATAACAATAAGAGAAGGGGGCGTTGACCCCTTACACAATAGCCTCGACTCTCTTTCCAACTGAAGCTTGGCTTTGGGAATTCCCGAATTCCTTGTTAAGCTGCTTCTTAGAACACTTTTCAATATATATATATATATATATATATATATATATATATAATAACATATATATATATACACATATATATTCTCACCAATATTAGACCAATATTGTCATTTAACATCGAACTCGCTAAATCTAGGGAATAGCTTGGATCCGTAAGGAATTATAATGGATAAGAGCTTCTAATTCTCTTGGGTGTAAAATATTCCCAAGGTATAATGAATTCGATATTAAATAATTAAGAGGATTTAATATATATATATATATATATATATATATATATATAACCACACACATTATATATATATATATATATATATATAATATATATATATATATATATATATATATATATATATATATATATATATATATATGTATGTATACATATAACCACACACATTATATATATATATATATATGTATGTATACATATATATATATATATATATATATATATATACAGTATATATATATATATATATATATATATATATATATATATATATATATATATTTCCCAAACCACTCTTGTCACATATGCCCTGCAGACAGGCACCGGGATTTCCCATCTAAAGTCCGTCACCCCCGTCCCCCCACAGAGAAACGCACGCACGCACGCACAAACTCACACAAGCACACCCTCTAATTTGCTTCCTCAAGTTCTTTGCCCCTGTCCTAACGTGCTTTTCAGGAAAACATTGGGGATTTCCATTTTATTCCCCGTCCCTTCTCTCCCCGGCCTCCCCAATCTAACCCCAACACCACAAACAATGAAAAATGAGAAAGGAAAGGACCCTGCTTCTTGCACGCAGCAAGCAAGCAAGCAAAGAGTGCGTTAATTTATCAAGTCAGTAAGGCGTTACTTACCGAAAAGGGTTCCGGTAGGGGGAAAAAAAATCTCCAGCATGTGATTCGTGTCTCATATTTTTGCTTTTGCTTCGCGGACACGAAACCGAGAGAAGAAGAAGAAGAAGAAGAAGAAGAAGAAAGAAAGCATGGAGCCATGGTAAAGAGAGAGAGAGAGAGAGAGAGAGAGAGAGAGAGAGAGAGAGAGAGAGAGAGAGAGAGAGAGCCTTCTAATTCTGCTTGTAAAATGTGATGCGGTGCAATCTCTGTCCCTCACGTGAGGAAGTCATTTGAGAATTTCAAGCAATCATATTTTCATATCCTGTTCAGTTTTTCAGCCATGATCAAGGGCACTAATAACCTGGCTGAAATGTAATTGCTTAATAGAAAGCAGGGGAGAAAGTGAAGTATTTTTTTTTTTTTTTTTTTTTATTTCAGATCGGATTTTACCTAAGTGGAGGTTTTTTGCTTTAAGTATTCATTTAATTTTTTAAAATTTCAGATCAGATTTGACTAAAGTGGAGGGTTTTTCTTTAAGTATTCTTTTTTTTTAATTTTTTACAAATTTCAGGTGGAATTTTTCTTGCGGAAGTTTTTTCTTTAAGTATCTTTTATTTTTTATTTCTTTTTTATTTTTGTTTTATTTCAGATCGGATTCGACCTAAGTGGAGTTTTTTTCCCTCTAAGTATTCTTTTTTAATTTTTTGAAGATCATTACTTTTAAGAATACATTTTAACTACCCATATTTTCATATATAAATTACAATAAGTGTAAGAATTTGCGATACATTTCTTTTAATCTACTGTGACCATATTTCATTATTCCCTTTACTAAAAGCAAAGATTTTCGACACAGATACTCCCTAAACTTTTCACCGAATTATAAAACTAAAGGGAAAGTTTGGATACAGACTTCCTTCGCCTTATTTCTTCACACGGAAAGTTTTCCGTGAGCTCTCTGGAGGATTACAAAGCAACAGCGCAAATGAAAAAAAAAAAAAAAAAATTCAAGTTCTTTGTCGCTTTTTTTTAATCAATATTTCCTGTCTTTCGAAGCAAGTGGGCGTCATCTGAAGGTGTCAATACTTTCTAAAAAGTAAACCAGAAAGAATAAGCATATATATATATATATATATATATATATATATATATATATATATATATATATATATATATATATATATATATATTATATATATATATATTAAATATATACAATATACAACTTCGATCATCATGGTTGATTTCTAGTAAAAGACAGAACATTTTGAAAAGTTCTAAATCAGTATGATAAAAAAAGAAAAAAAAATTGGCCCCAGAAAATTTTGCCGCAATAAATTTTAGCGATTGCGGGCAAATACGTCAGAAAAAAAATACGAAAAAATAAAAAAATAAAATAAACACTCCACACGATCTATGATCTCTTCCATTCATATTCCCAACCGGCAACACCAAAACGATGGCGAAAGCACCACAGAATCCTAAACAAACATAAAAAAAGAGAGAAGACATTTCTCCCCTCGAACCGATTCGCTAACATCTAAATTGACTTGTTTTTCCTTACAAAACTTTCCCCCTCTCCCGTTCTTATCACCGATAGTTTTTTTTTTTCTTCAACTTTTTTTTCTGCTCTTTTTCCCCAATCCAAGGCTAAGAGAATTCGCCCCTTCTGCATCGCTTCAACACCCTCTCCATTCAGTCGCTTTTATATTCCTCTCTCTCTCTCTCTCTCTCTCTCTCTCTCTCTCTCTCTCTCCTCTCTCTCTCTCTCTCTCTCTCTCTCTCGCTGTCTACCCTTTATATACAGCTGCTGTTACACACTCTGAGATCACCACATTTACATCTCTCTCTCTCTCTCTCTCTCTCTCTCTCTCTCTCTCTCCTCTCTCTCTCTCTCTCTGACCCCTTAAATATTGCTCCAGAACCCTTGAAAACAAGTTGCAATTGCATTTCTTTTTCACTTTTTCGGGAGGAATTTAGTAATGATGACTTTGTATTCAAGTTGTTCACGTATACGGTTTGTAACGTATTATTATTATTATTATTATTATTATTATTATTATTATTATTATTATTATTATTATTATTATTATTATTATTATTGCTGCTGTCTAGTGTCCCTATGAAGGTCAAAATTAAAGAAAATGTATTTTACCTAAAGTGGATATTTTCGAAATAGATATGTGAATATAACACACAGTTTCATAAAGGAATAAATTAAGAAAAGAAAATTTTACTTATTTCAAATGAATAAATAAAAAAAATATTAATCCAAATGAATAAGAAAAAAAAACATTACTTATTTGATTTACGGTGTGGATAGAAAAGACATTAAATTTATTTCTTAGATTTACTGAAAAAATACTTTTTGAAAATGTCCAACCAACTTCGAAACGGGAACAAAAGTTTTTTATTCAAAATAAACATATAAACAAAACATATAAATATTCATAAACAAATAAACAAATGAACAAACAATCTTACTGCTGTAATTACACTGAAGGTCTGGATAGGAAAAAAATATTTTCTTTGAGCTACTGAAAAAAATACTACTGGAAACTGTGCAAGCAAATTCGAAACGGGGGAAAAAAAAGTCTTGAAAAGCTGACAGTACCGTAACAGATGCCAGCTCGCACTTGAATGGGAAATTCATGGCGGATGGAGTGAGTTCCTGTTGTCACGTTATCCACATTCTTTTTTATTGTCTTTAATTTTTTTTAGTTTACTTCAAAATAATTTCAGACGTCCTTAACTATGCTTGCGATGGATAAAATAATGAATATTTTTGTATGGGTTGTCGGGGAAAGAGAAACCTAAATTATGCAAAAACCCAGACGAAATAAAAATTCTCCAATTTCTTTCAATAAATTGTCCAAGAGAAACTTTTTAATAATTCAAAAGCCAAAAAAAAAGTCCAGTTTAAAAAAAAATGATTGAAAAAACAAAGCAAAAGTAAAAGAAATGTACTATTCCTTTCAATAAACTGTAGAAAAAAAATAAATGCTTTAATAATGCAAAGCCAAAAAAACTCCCAGTTTCTTTAAATAAATTGTCGAAAATAGGGAAACTTTATGATATTGCAAAAGCCAAAATAAATTCCAATTTCTATCAATAAATTGTTGGAAAAAAACTTTCTAATATGCAAAAGCCAAGCATGTTCGATTTCTTTCAATAAATTGTCGAAAAAAGAGAAACTTTTTAATAATGCAAAAGACGAAAAAAAAAAAAATTTTTTTCCTTCAGCAAATTGTCAGAAAAAGAAAAACTTTCTTTTCATGAAAAAAAAAAAATCAAACCTTTTCGGTAAATTGTCGGAAAAGGAGAAACTTTCTAATAACGCAAAAGCCCGCTACCTCCCCAAAACAAAAAAATCCAATTTCTTTAAATAAATCATCGGAAAAAGAGAAACCTGTTAATAATGCAAAAGAGAAACCTGTTAATAATGCAAAAGAGAAACCTGTTAATAATGCAAAAGCCAAAATGGAAAAAAGAGAAAGAGCGAAACAGAAAGTCAGGAGGAGGCTGGAGAAAGCGACGGTACAGGGGAACAGGTGGCGTCAGTCCTCTCCCGTATGAGAAATTCATGATGTCGTCGCCTGTTGCCAAGTTATTCCTCCCTTTTCACATTGTCTCTGTTTTGCTTTGCGTTTTTAACCTTTTCTTCAATAATTTCTGGACCGCCGGATAGGGGAGGAGGATCACTGACAATACAATTCGTACTTTTATTTTGGGAGATTTTCAGAGCGGGGAGTGGCGCTTGGGAGATGGAAGCTGTGTTACACAATTTTCATTTTTGTTTTTTGTCCATTTTCGCTGTCTCACAGAATAGGCTGGTGTGGTTATGGCCATTCTATGGGCAGGTGAGGGTCAGTTTATACTCTAGGCAATTTTCCGTAAGTGAGTACACTCACAAACACACACACACACAATATATATATATATATATATATATATATATATATATATATATATATATATATATATATATATACATATATATATATATATATATATATATATATATATATATAATGTATGTATGTACATGAATAATTTGTATCTTAATTCTACGTAATACATACCTATGTAAAGTCAAGCAAACACTCATAAATTCTCTCTCTCTCTCTCTCTCTCTCTCTCTCTCTCTCTCTCTCTCTCTCTCTCTCTCTTATAAATAAATAAATAAATAAATAAATATATATATATACACACACGCACACACACATATGTATATACATACATACATACACGCACGTGTGTGCGTGCACACGCACGGTGGCTCTCATGCGCATGCATACACAACGCTAAACGCCGTCGGCCCTCCTAAACTGAGAAACGCTCCCCGCAAAAGCGCATTTATTACGGATCCCTGACAGCGCATAAAGCAAAGAGAGTGACAGGAAACGGATGAAAGGATTCCTTCTGCAATCCATCCTTGGAAGGAAGGAAGGAAGGAAGGAAGGAGAGCGAAAGAAACCTCGGTGGATGATGTATGGAGACAGAGACCTGCAAGAATGATGAAGAGACCTGTGGAGTTTCTGAAGGGTTTGGGGTTGATGTTTTTCATATATGGGGGGTTGGAAACTAAAGCTGAGTGTTTGCGGTCGAAGTGATGTTTGAGGTTGAAGGTTTAGATTTGGGGTTGTAAGCTAAAGCTCAACGTTTGAGGTGAAACGAGGTTTGAGGTTCAAGTGAGGTTTGGGGTCGAGTTACACTTGGGGTTCAAATTACTGCTCAGTGTTTGGGGTTGAAGTGAGGTTTGAGGTTGAAGTTTTATATTTGAGGGTTGCAAGCTAAAGCTCAACGTTTGAGGTTGAAGTGGGATTTGAAGCTGATGTTTTACATTTGGGGTTGGAAACTAAAGTTCAATGCTTGCGGTTGAAGTGAAGTTGGTGAAGTTAAAATTGCAGAATTGGAGTTGAAAACTAAAACTCAATGTTTGTGGCTGGAGTGAGGTTTGAGGTTTCAAGTTTTACGTCTGTGGTTGAAAACCAAAGCTTAATGCTTTGGGTTGAATTGAGGTTTGAGGTTGAAGTGTTAGGTTAGGAGAGATATATAAGGGGGCTGATGTTAATGTGAGTCCTGGGGTTTACTATGTAGTCTGGGGTTGGTGGTTCGGTTATGGCTTTAGTATGAAATGTTTGAGGTTTACATAATACATGGGGGTTGAAGTGTAAGGTTGACCAAAAAAAAAAAAACGGTGTTAATAAGATGTCCCTAGAGTTTTAACGTGAGGTCTACATAAGCAAATCTGGCCTGGATAAAATAGGTTTCGGAGACAGCACAAAATAGATTCGCAAAAAACTAAATGAACAATGACTACGTGGAATCATTTGCTACAACATAATTTTGAAAGGGAGAAGAAATATATACATAATCTCAATACTTGAATTTTGTGTTTAACAACACGTGCTATGCAGATGATGAAACACACGCAGTATATATATGCAAATATATATACATATATATATATATATGCATATATATATACACACATACATATATTTATGTATGTATGTATGCATATATATATATATACATACATACATTTATGTATGTATATATATATATATATATATATATATATATATATATATATATATATATATATATATATATATATACTGTAACGATCTGAGAATTAAAAACATCGACGACTGCAACAACAACAACAACAACACCAAATATATTTCAATAACAACACCAATATCATCCCCAATAACGCCCCGCAAAAGAACAGAAGAAACTACGATAAAAGAAATACGGAGAACTGCAACGCAAACAACTATTACAAGAGGGGGGGGGGGGGAGAGACGGGATAGGGGGGGAGGGGTGGGTCGGGCGGGAAGGGGGGGGGTAGTTAAGGTGGGGAGGGAGGGGAATCTATTGGACAGAAGTGGCCAAGCCAAAAGCTGGTCATGACACACCATTAATAAAGAAGTTTTTTTGAGGGGACCATCTCAAGGCTTGGAGGAGGGGGGGGGGAGACTGGGGGAGGGGAAGGGAGGGGGAGGGGAGGGGAAGAGGTAGGAAGGAAGGGGTCGGTACTAGGAGGCTGAAGAGGAAGGCCACATAAAAAGAGGGGAAACATAAATGGAAAAGCAATGGGATGGGAATGGTGGAAGGGCATGAACAGTACGGAGGAAATTGGTTTGGAGAGAGAGAGAGAGAGAGAGAGAGAGAGAGAGAGAGAGAGAGAGAGAGAGAGAGAAGATAACCACCAAACAAAGACATATGAACGCATACACACACACACACACACACACACACAGAAAAAGACATATGAACGCATAGAGAGAGAGAGAGAGAGAGAGAGAGAGAGAGAGAGAGAGAGAGAGAGAGAGAGAGAGAGAGAGAGAGAAGATAACCACCAAACAAGGACATATGAACGCATACACACACAGGAGAGAGAGAGAGAGAGAGAGAGAGAGAGAGAGAGAGAGAGAGAGAGAGAGAGAGCGAGAGAGGAGAGAGAGAGAGAGAGAGAAAGAAGGATGGCTTTAAAAAGCATCCACGCGAATAAAAAAAAGGAAAGAAAAGAAAAGGAAAAGAAAAGAAAAGAAGACTTACACCAAAAATATTTCGAATCGGTAGAACGAAAAGCGAGGAAAAAAGACGACGACGGAAAAAAAGGGGAAATTGAAATGACACACAAAACGAAACTTGACAGAGCGAAACAAAAGCAATAAAAGGACAAAAATCAAAACATAACAGAAAAAGAGTAAAAAGAAAGGAAGTGGTTTGTCCCCCGCCCCCCCCCCCCAAAAAAAAGGTTTTAATGTCAGGCAATAACAATGAACAAAGTGTCACGAGAGAACAGCTGAAAACGTTGTATATATATATATGTATATATATATATATATATATATATATATATATATATATATATATATATATATATATATATATATATATATACGAGTATATCTAGATCTTTGACGATATCGACTTAGTAAAGTATATACATTAATCTTACTAAATTTGTAAAAACCATACTTTTATTTTTTTGTAATAAAAACATAAGAATGAAACGATAATAAAAAAATAGATAAGTTTAATTTCTGCATGCCTAATATACCATATATTTCGAGACTTTATCGATTAACTGGTTTAAGCGTAATTTTTCCAACAACCGGAGAATTAGATTAAAACGCATTGAGATCAATATATTTATAATTTAACATGAAAACAGCTATATCAATTACTTAAATAGATGACTTTATTATGCAAACCCCAATGTTGCATCACTGCCGGGATACAACATTTAAATCGTCTAATAATTGCACATTCTCAAGTGGAATTCACACTCGGATACAGCACTTTAATTGTTATGGATTTACATACCCCAAAATTATCAACAACTGTGCATTCTGAGGCTGCATCACAGTCAGGATACAATAACGAAATAATCCACCAACATCACAATCATAAGATACAATGTCAGAATTGCTCTGCAATTGCAAAGTCTGGGTGTCATCAAAAACAGAGATAAAGCAATGAATTACCCCAGCCATTGCAAATTTCATGGTTGCATTCATACGCGGATACAACAATTAAATATCCCAGCAGCTGCCAATTCCGAAGGTGCATCAAACCACGGCTACAACAATTAATTACCCCGCAATTCAAATCCTAAGACTGCATTGATACGCGGATACTATCCCAGCAACTGCCAATTCCAAGGTTACACTGATACAAGGATGCAGCATTTAAATAAACGAGATGTTGCAAATTCCAAAGTTGCATTGATATAGGTTGCATTGATACACGGATATCAACACTTGAACGAGATATTGCAGATTCCAAGGTTGCACTGATACACGGATACAACAGTTAAATCACCAAGCAATTGCAAATCCAAAGTTTGCATTAATACAGACACATCTATTAAATGCCCAAGCAATTCCAAATTCCAAAGCTGAATCAAAACACGGATACAACAATTAAATACCCCAGCAACTACAAATTCCAGGTTTGCATCGCACCCAGGGATACAGCAACGAAATTGCCCAGCAACTGAGAATTCAGAGGTTCCGGAACTGGCCGACAACGACACAATAACCCAGCCGTTAAGAGCAATGGCTGAATAAACAGGGCACGGGGTTACAAGTCTCGGATAAACACGTGATCTCTCCCCCTGTACAAACATGCCATATGCAGACTGCTGAATTAAAATATCTGCTTTTAAGGGACTTAGAATGACGTATGATTTTAGTAGGAGAAAGTACTTCAATAATTATTTCCAACTGTTTTACTTTCACTAAAGCAACGTATAATGATGTACATTTCTCCAGTCATTGTATTTACGTGTTCTGCTATCCTAAAGGAACAATGATTTTGTTACAGCCAGGATAATAATGTATATTTTTTCCTGCCATATAAGTACACTTTTCAATTCACCAAAAGCAACCACGATAATCATGACATGAAGAAAGGATATAATGTAGAGTCGTTGCTTTTTATGCTTTCAGAAAGCAACATTAAGTTTCATGTTGCGTACAATGTAGTTTTATTACTAAAAATAACAGCCTTGGTTTGCAAATTTCAGTGAATGTTATGTTCAAAATACTTCTATGGGTAAAAATCGCAGCAACTGATGACATAAAAGTTTCTCTTCCTGCTATAAACCTCTCAGGATCTTCCTTTCTAAAGAAATTTCTCCCTCTCTCTCTCTCTCTCTCTCTCTCTCTCTCTCTCTCTCTCTCTCAGGACTCGGCCACCTAACTCACGCTTGTCACACGCGATAATACAAATGTTTGATCTCGGACGCTGGACTTCGGCCTCAAGGGAGGAGGAGAAGAAGGAGGATCTATGCCCGTAGATGGTTCCCTTAAGGACATCACCGACTCCGAAGGGCTCTGTCTCCATCACCCTTTTCATCACCTCCGTCTTTCATCACCTATTCCTTTCTTCTTCTTCTTCACTTTTCTAAAATAAATATTCTCCCTCCGCAAGGGCAAAGGAGGAAGGTGGAGGGATGGGACTCCCTCTTCCTTTCTTTTCAGGATGCTTTGAATTAGTAATGATAGCCTTCACTTCAGTTCACTTGCCTTCCTCCTCGAGCCTCCTTCTCTCTCTCTCTCTCTCTCTCTCTCTCTCTCTCTCTCTCTCTCTCTCTCTCTCTCTCTCTCTCTCTCTCTCAGAACCTGCCTAGACCGGATGGAAGCCTCTTAAAGGTAATGTTTTCAAACAAGCGTTACTTATTTCCAGATATTCAACGGATAACACATGTGGTGTTGGGGTCTCGAGATTGACTTTCATGGGAATAAGTGGTTCAATCAAAATGCCATTTACTCTTTTTCATTCCATAATGTCGTAGCGGAGTTGAGAAATCACTTCGTCCATGTAGACATGTGAAGACATTTATTGTTATATCCTAACAAAACGCCAACGCAACCTCACACACACACACACACACACGCACATACACACACAAACACACACATATATGCGCACACACATGTATATATACCATACACACACATATATATATATATATATATATATATATATATGTATATATATATATATATATATATATATATATATATATACATACACACACACACACATATATATATATATATATATATATATATATATATATATATATATATGTAGCCAATTTATGGTAGTAACTAACGAAATGCAGGAGTAAAGATATATATATATATATATATATATATATATATATATATATATATATATATATATATATATATATATATAAATATATTAGTTTGCTTAAATAATAGCACAGCAGACAACTGACCCACAATAACTTAGTTTACTTCGCACTGCCGAACCAGACTGGAGAATATCAGTCAAAAGTAGGGGAGGACAAGAAAGAAAATAACAGTTCAACAGTCCGGACAATGCCTAGGAGCCAATTCCTTGATTACTTAAGGCATCTGATACATATTTTCACTTTTATGCCTTAAAAAACCAGGATTCTATAGAAAAGGTTTACCCACTAGTCACATCTGTGATCTACTTCCTAATTTCCCCTTTTCCTGCCGAGAGAGAGCAACCAGATTTGCTGAACAGCAGCAGCACCATTATACAGTGAATGTTTAGCCTCGCCGTCGAACTTCTCCAAAGTTCCAGAGGTCCTTTATTCCTCACACCGTTGGACTGTGGACCAGTCTCCTTGAGGGTGTCGCGCAATTGGAACTTCAGAAGTTCAAGCGATGATGCAATGCATTCCTACCCTAATACTGATCTCGTTGTATTTTAGAAATTTACTATATTTTGTTCCTATTTATTTATTAATTTGTTAATTAATTTTCTTTTTAATAAGTACCCTCTTCTTTCTTTGTTTCCCATTACTTTCTCTTACTTTTTTCTAATGAACACCATATTCTTGGGAAGCTTGAATTTGGAGCCCGTGGCCCCTGCGGGCTCGTTCCTTATGAATAGGGTTCACCCTCTGAATTATAATAATAATCATATTTTAAATAATTATATTTTGCCATTCTTGAAAACAAAGGACTGTAAAGAACCGCGCAGCCATTCTTGCCATTTCTGTTCAAAGCTATTTGCATTTAGGATTTATTTCCTTTTGTAGGCTCAGAAATAAAAAAAAAGTATTCTGTAGCACGGCACACCTACCTGCCACTTCTATAAATAACAAAGGCACAACTCAATATGCGATCAAGCACAGGCTTCGAGGTCCCTTCCTTGTAAGGGGGAGCCTTTGAACTCTAAGGAAGGAAAACGCCCTGTTTGAATACGCCTGATAAATAATGCAGTTCAGAACTTGTTTTGGAGGGGAAACTCTCTCTCTCTCTCTCTCTCTCTCTCTCTCTCTCTCTCTCTCTCTCTCTCTCTCTCTCTGTGGGGGGCCCTACTGCGACATACGTCGCCTGCTGTATATAGAAAGGGTTTAGGGAAGATCCCTGAGACTGAACCGGATTCGATTCGCGACTGAAGCAGAACGCTTAAGAGTGACTATGTTATAAGACTTAACAGCCAACGGAGGCATCCGGGGTTGCAAAACTTACATACATACATACACACGCGCACACGCATATATATATATATAAATATATACATATAATAAATAAATAAATAATAAATAAAATATATATATATATATATATATATATATATATATATATATATATATATATATATAATATATATATATATATATATATATATATATATATGGTGTATGTGTCTGTGCACACGCGCGCGCGTGTATACACTAAAGCAATGAAGTATAAAACTTTAAAGACGGAAAACAGTAATGTTCGCAAGTAGCAGCTGGTCTGAAAGGACTGACGGGAGAAGAAGGTGAGATGAGAAACGGGACCAGACTCGGCCAGTTAAGAGAGTTTGGGAAAAGGGGGGGAGGGGGGATGCTGGGGGTGTGAAAGATGGACTTGGAAAGAAGGAGGGGGGTTGAGGTAGGGGGGTAGGGGTGGGGGGAGGGTATGAGGGGGTGAGGGGGGCAGTCTGGAACCAATTTCCTTGTAATATCCGGTAGTGGCCAGACATGGAATCTGGTGAGAGGCTGGGAAGAGCAGCCACAGGACGGAATGAAAGTTGAATGAAGAAAAAAAAAAAAAAAATAAAGACGGAGTTAAATGTGTAAAATGGTATTATATGGGAAAAAACAAAAGAAATTAACTGTGAATGAATAAAAAAACAAGTAAAAAAATGCGCTGAGGTTTGTTCGGCGCAATCGAGTTTTCTGTACATCGTACAATCTAGGCCGCCGAAAACTGATCTATCTTTCGGTAGTCTCGGTATAATGCTGTATGAGCCGCGGCTCATGAAACTTTAACCACAGCCCGGTGGTGGCATATCCTATATCGTTGCCAGAAGCACGATTATGGCTAACTTTCACCTTAAATAAAATATAAACTATAGAGGCTGGAGGGCTGCAATTCGGCATGTTTGATGTCTGGAGGGTGGATGGTCAACATACCAATTTGCAGCCCTCTAGCCGCCGTAGTTTTTAAATCTGAGGGCGGACAGAAAAAAAGTGCGGACGGACAGACAAAGCCGGCACAATAGTTTTCTTTTACAGAAAAATAAAAGTTCAGACAAATTTAAAAGTGTAAAATGTTATATAAAAAACAAAGAAATTAACTATGAACGAAGAAAAAATAAATAAAAGGAAAGTTGAAAGTGTAAAATGGGGATTATAGAAAAATAAAAAAATTAACCTATATTTAAATGCTGTTAAAGTTATATAACAGATGTTTATCGAAATAAAGATGAAACTGAAATACCGGAAAACGTACAAAAACAGGGCAAAGCTAAAAGTGTAAAATGATCTACACAGAAATAAAAAATGTTGTATAACATGTTTATCGAAATAATGTAAACACTAGATCCCTGGCAAACAAGTAAAATGAATGACGAAATAACTGGAAGATTAAACACTATTAAAACTAGTAAATTTATGTAAAGAAACGCACCGGATTGAAATGTTGAAAAAGCGTAAATAACAATGCGTATCGAAATGACAAAGGCGATAAAAATGTCAAAGCTGCGTATCTAAATATTATGAGGCGACAAAACAATTGAACAATGGTGGTAAAGTGAACAACAAAATCGTAACGTATTAAAAAAACAAAAAAGCTGGTTGATATATGTAACGTACATTTAAAATATGGGAGTATAATAAAATAAAAACAATGTAAAAATTGCACGATTATGGCTAACTTTAACCTTAAATAAAATAAAAACTACTGAGGCTAGAGGGTTGCAATTTGGTATGTTTGATGATTGGAGGTGGATGATCAACATGTTAATTTGTAGCACTCTAGCCTCAGTAGTATTTAAGATCTGAGGGCGAACAGAAAAAGTGCGGACGACAGACAAAGCAGGCACAAAAGTTTTCTTCTCAGAAAACTAAAAAAGGTTGGTAACACATGCGTGAAAATAGAAGGTGAAATAATGGTAACACTGGGAGCAAGTTCATCGAACATACTGATGCCAAATGAAATATAAAGAGAATATGCACGATTATTGACCGAAAACTGTTACCACTCAATAAAGAAGAAATTTAATTATAAGTTACAGGCCTGTTACTCCAATTAAAAAAAAAAAAGAGTGAAATGCGACGTAATAAAAGTAACTCAAAAGCATATTGTCTACATATTCACGTGACAACAAACAACACTTTACATACACACATTCATACATAAATACATGCATACATACAGATACCGTTTGTATCTGGCACCACTGAACTGAACTGCTTAAGTATTCTGTGACAGAGCTGTCTCTTGCACCAGAGAGAGAGAGAGAGAGAGAGAGAGAGAGAGAGAGAGAGAGAGAGAGAGAGAGAGAGAGAGAGAGAGAGAGAGAGAGTTTTCAGTATAAATCCTGTCTTCATTATAAAGAAATATAAGCCTCAACATCAATAGTAAAAATATGCATAAAATATTTAAATTTTCATTAAAATATGTCATTCTCCCAGTGTCCTTCATTAAATAGAATAGAAAAAATATTATGTGCAAAAATTTTCAGCGAAGGTGGTGGGGGGGGGGAAGGGGGGAAGGGAGGAGATGTCAAGAGAACAAGGAAGTGTTGACATAATTGATTTCCATGACGTCACAACACTGACGGTCAGCGACTATGAAAATAAGTAGACAATGTGATAAAAATATAATAAATAAATTATCATGCTAAAAATTATATTTGAATTTCAAAATAAAAGAAAATAATCTGAGAGATCTAAGTACAAACTAGACAAAAAATATGAAAATAAAAATTTTAACAAATAATTATAGCGAA
>JANJGK010000024.1:19675156-19677656 GCA_039081455.1 Macrobrachium rosenbergii
AAGGGGGATGGTACCACGCGAATAAAAAAAAAAAAAGAGAGATTTTGATAGCAAAGAATAATAATAACTAAAAACTCTCAAACCTGTCTCAAGTCCGGTTATAAACGGAAGCGTAAGAGCCTTGAAAAGTAACACATGTCACTGAAGCTTGCATCAAACATGAATAGTAAGTTACAAAGGGTTCAAAATAAAAGAAAATGTTCGCAGCACGAACGACTCGCCTGTCAGCTGTGATAATTTATTTGGAAAATACCAAGTTCGGACGGATGCTTAAAATTTCATTGGGAGGAACGACGGCTACTGGCCATAATTCAGTGTACCGTGGATTTCGAAACTTGGTAAATTAACTTCACCACAAAAAAAAAAAAAACGTGATATCAGACAGAATTTGGTGGAGCAAAAACTAGAACGGAACGAGAGAAAATGCTAAAATTGCGTTGAATACTGTTAGCTAATGAACTGAGATAAGAATCTTTATACTACTCTTATTTTTAAAACGAATAGATTTTATTGAAAAATTAACAAATTTATAATTTGAAATCTGACTCCATGGTAGTAATGGTAGCAGTAATAGTACTCTTCACTAGTTAACCGACTTTGATAAAAATCAAAATATATAAAAACTATTAAAAAAATAAACAAATAAAACACTTTAGGTAATAATATACAAATTGTAATGTTTCAATATCAGGTTCATCTACATACAAGAAATAAAACAATTATACACAACATAATACAATACAAGACGTGGCATGTAATGACGTCATGCAAAACTGTCACTTTACAAATAAGCATTTTTTTGTGTATAATATGTATATATATAAATATATATACTATAGATATATAAATTATATATATATATATTATATGTATATTTATATTATATATATATATATATATATATATATATATATATATATATATATATATATATATATATATAAGTACACACACACACACACACACACACACACACACATATATATATATATATATATATATATATATATATATATATACATATACATACATACGTGTATATATATGTGTGTGTATATATAAGTATGGTCGTCCTATACAAACTGCTGTTATTCTTTGTACAGAGAGAAAAGAAAATATAAAAAAATTATCTGTATAACAGACAGTCGCTCGATTTGGACAAGTGGGCGAAAGAATCCCTTGAACGTTTCTATAGGAGTACAGAGTGCTCTGGGGGATGTCCCCCCCACCCTCCTTACTCCATCCCCCAAAACCCATAAGATGCTGAAGATCCTTCCAGGACCCTATAGGATTCCGGGGCTTATCCTAACCCTCAGAGGGTGCTTGAAGTCCTTCCCCCGCCCTCCTTGAAGGGAACGGCACCCATCAATCATCTTTACAAAAGACCTTCCTTAACCGAAACCACTAACAATCAAGAGCGTTAACAGATAAAAAGGCTCCACTCACGATTTGCTGACTGACTGATTCATTTCCGTCAAATGGCGTCGCGCTTGCTAAGGTCACCGATGCCTGGCATAAAGAAGCGGTTCTCGGCATTTGTCTTTGTTTCTATGAAATAACAAAATATAAAAAAAAAGTCTCTCAAAACTACATAGAATTTTATCTAAATTTTGGTGACCTCGTCCGAATCCAGGTCGACCTCAAAATACTAAAAGTTTTCAAAGCAAGTAAATGAAATGTATTTAAAAATGTTCATATAAATTACCGGAGATCATAAATAGAAAAGAAATACATTTTCGTCCTCGCTCTTTTAAAGAAATTGCTCAATCTATACCCATTAGAATGAATCTATTTATTAAATGATACAATTCTACCTGCACCCAGACCAGAAAGAAACAAATTTATACCTGTCCATTATATTCAACTCTACTTAAAATGGGATATATTCTTCACCATGCTATAATAAAAAACCATTCATCCTCACACACTTAAATAACGATGCCCTTCTAAAAAAAAATTGACTTTTAAATCCCCATCCAATAAAACAACTTTGCCATACCTACCAACTAAAAGGTATTCTCCCCCGATAACTTCTTTAAAAAGCCCTCTCAATCCCCATCCATTATTCTAAACTTATTCCTATCCATTCCATTAAAATCCATTCTGTATTACCATTCACAAAACCATATTCACCATTCAAGAACAAGATGTACTCAAAACACATCCTAAACTATTAAGACGATATTCTCAATTCCATCCATAATGGGATAATTAATAAACTCCTTTTCATTACGAAAGGGGACTTTTTGAATACCAATCCTTAAAAGAAAAAACCTACTCCCTGAAAACAACTCCTCCATTCCCATTTCCCCATCCAATAAAAAGAAGTTTTCCACTTGAACCAATTCGAAATGTCTCCTCGTTCTTAGCGGAACAATTTTTGTCTTTAAATCCGACCTTTTAATGTACAAAGCACTCGCAGAGTAAAGCAACCAATCCCATCACCACCAGTTTAAAAAGATATACCACGGTCCATCCCACTATGAAAACCTTTCGTTAT
>JANJGK010000024.1:19682656-19685156 GCA_039081455.1 Macrobrachium rosenbergii
CTTTTGTTTGATACGTTTATTCTTATCCATAATACATGTATATGTATCAACGCATATGCTAGTTACTGTAAAATATTAAAAACTTTTACGAAAACAATGGCTTCCATATTATGCTGGATGTATAATATATAAGTAAGTATACATGTATAATATGCTTTTAGATGAATGACATTCATATATAAGTAATACATTTATAAAACGCTTTTAGGTGAATGAAATTCATATTGCTTATGGAATGTCTACACATATGTATGCATGAATCCATGGAAGGATTAATTTAAATAAATATGTGTAACATATTAAATAAAAAAGACAAATAACGTATATGCATAAACACCTGTGTAGAATGCATGTATACATTAAAACATTAAAGAGAAAGAGCGAAAATACAAGGAACATATTGCCCTGACAGACATAGTTAACCTCAGGGACCTTTCAATGACCTTTTTTCCTGACCCAAGGACCTTTGAAAGGTCGCTTTATTTTGAAGGTAACCAAAGGTCAAGGAGGGTCAGTATTTTTTCCCTTCGGCAGCGTTTCCTGTGGATATTACTGGCGAGGTAAAATCTCTCTCTCTCTCTCTCTCTCTCTCTCTCTCTCTCTCTCTCTCTCTCTCTCTCTCTCTCTCTCTCATATAAATGTTTGATCGTTTTTACGCTTTTCTTTTACTAGAATGAAGTTCAAGAGCACAGTATTCTTTATTTATGTATATGCATATGTATATGTATATGAACATACACATATATATATGTATGTACACACACACACACACACACACACACACATATATATATATATATATATATATATATATATATATATATATATATATATATATATAACACTCACACATATGTATAATATATATATAAATAATAATGAAACAGAATACGAAACGAGATAATGAAAAAATAAACAAAAACGAAAATAAGAGGCAAAACCAGAATAAGCACGATAACAAAAATCGTAAAAAAAAAAAAAAAACGATACATCCGAATGAAGAGAAATGTGATAAAAGGAAGAATTAACCTAAAACCGAAACAAATAAAATAAAAAAAACACTAAAAATATGGCTACAGCCGGCCTTTTAAGAGAGGTATTAGCAAAGGCGATATTTATTAAGCGATATTTATGAACGCACTGTACACACAAACACACACACACACAAAAGCTGAAATAGGACTATATTGGGATTAGATATTTCAGCCTGTCGATATTTATGGAAAGGCAAAAGACCTCCCAGTTTGGTTTCATGAAAAGGGGAGGACGGCGACTCTGTACCACCTCTGTATACTATGTATACGGCTGTATTCTCTCATGTATGTGTTATGTATACGTGCTTTTAGGTAATAATTCTTGGAATACAGATAAATCCAGTTGCATTTCTTATTTCTTTATTACCTATTACCTTCTGTCACCTCTTTCAAATGAACACCATATTCTTTGGGAGCTTGAATTTCAAGTTAATGGCTTGTTCCATATGAGTAACTTTAATCTCCAGAATATATAATAATATTAATGATATAAGTGTATTCACGTACGTATTCCCTATATGCATAATTTATGTTTATGTGCTTTTAGGTAATAATTCTTGGAATGGAAATAAATACGATCATATGCTTGTATTTACATACGTATTCTCTCTATGTATATGTTATGTATACGTGCGTTTAAGTAATAATTCATGGAATATAAATAAATTCGGTTATGCACATGTATTTACGTACGTATTCTCTCTATGTACATGTTATGTATACGTGTTTTATTAATAATTCTTGGAATATAAATAAGTTTTATTAATAATTCTTGGAATATAAATAAATACGGTTATATGCGCGTACTTAGTATGTATTCTCTCTATGTAAATGTTATGTAGACGTGCTTTTAGGTAATACCTCTTGGAATCTCAATGAATACGGTTATATGCGTATATTTGCGTACATATTCTCTCGATATATGTTATGTAAATGCGCTTTCAGGTAATAACTCTTATAATATAAATATTACTATATGCATGTATTTACGTACGTATTCTCTATATATGTATATATTATGTATGAATGCTTTTAGGTAATAATTCTTGGGATACCAATGAATACGGCTATGTATGTGTATTAGAGCAACTCTGGTCTGGCAAGTATATAAGATACGGAAAATTCTGTATGCAGAAAATCCTGAGAAATTATATTCACACAGAGTATCATAAACGAATGGATATTACAGACACTGACATCAGTTAACAATGCTCTGAAAAACACATATAAAAAGATTTAAAAGAGAACATTTACAACCCTGGGCTTCAAAGAGCTCGGGCAAAGAGTTGCAACTTCTAGAACCACCAGACAGTCGCGTCTGAACTCGGAAAATAAAACAGGAACGGACCACGTTCAGAGAAGCAGAAAACGGCCTGAAATCTTTAACGACGTCGGCAAGACGTTCCAAACATTTCAGCACCCTCAGATTAAACCTGTAGAGAGAGAGAGAGAGAGAGAGAGAGAGA
>JANJGK010000024.1:19692656-19697656 GCA_039081455.1 Macrobrachium rosenbergii
CCTACTACTCTTTTATATCGCCATGGTCGGAAACCTAATATATTTTATCTAAATCTCCAATAATTTGCCAAACTTTTATATCATCTGACTTTTAAAGTAGCCAATGATTATTATTCAAGCAAAATATTATAGCCTTCAAGTCTCTTCATATTGGCCCCTCCCCTCAAAAAAAAAAAAAAAAAAAATTAATATTTTTCAACGATGATCTTGGTCTTAACACCACTCAGCATTTCAAAATAATTCATGATTCTTAAAAGCAGCAATTATTGTATCACAACCTTCAAATCGTATATTAATCTTTAACGTATTTAACATTCCAATCATCAAAACATCTCACAATAAATTAAGATTCTTAAATTCATTACAACTTCCGAATCCTTTGACATGTTTCTCTCGAGTTGAATCATTTTACCGTAAAAACTATCTCGACCAAACTCATTTTCAAATAATGAAATATACTAATATAACGCTGAAATACCCTAAAATTCTTGTATGTATATTTGAATATTTGTAACATTACCAGCCACATCCAAAATAAGCAGAGCACATTCCACCCATTTCAACGTGAAAACTATATCTCGACCAAATTACAAAAATTTTAAATAAATTACAGTGAAATATACTAACATGACGCTCAAATACCCTTAAATTCTTGAAAGCATATTATTTGAATATTTGTAACATTATCAGCCACATCCAAAATAAGCACAGCACGTTCCCACCCTCATCTTCCCAAAGGGGATTCCTTGAGATCACCTTCGCCATTGGTTGCTCCTCTTTAAGAACAGACACCCCTTGCCCTCCACGCCCCATAAACCCCTCCCCACCGACCCACCCACCGACCCTCTCAACCGATATCACATCTCCCCCTCCCCTCCTTACCCCCTCTACCTTCAATTCTCCCAAAACAAGCACTTTGGAGGGAGAGAAGGAGGGAGGGGGGAGGAGGGAGGGAGAGGAGGAATCTGGTATATCAAACGCTACACGTAAGAGGGTTCTACTCTACTACATACTCCTGCGTGGGCCTTTATATATTATATTATATTATATATATATATATATATATATATATATATATATATTATATTATATATATATATATATATATATATATATATATATATATATATATATATTTCTTCTCTTCTTTATTCCCATGTCTTTTGCATTTCCAAAAAATTGCTCTCTCTCTCTCTCTCTCTCTCTCTCTCTCTCTCCCTCTCTCTCTAAAACAGTCATTTCTTATAACGTTTCTCTCTTTTTACATCTCCCAAAACTATTCTTTTTCTTCTCCTTTATTCACATCTCTGTCTCTCTCTCTCTCCAACTATTCTATGAATGGCTGAATGAAGCAAAATGTCGGTTACCCAACACCATCAGGTAAAGGGAGCTCTCGAATATAAAACTCCTAGAGACGAGAAACAATACAGAGAGAGAGAGAGAGAGAGAGAGAGAGAGAGAGAGAGAGAGAGAGAGAGCGAGCGCAGCGAACCAAAGAGTAAGTTTCAACCCCGTAGACTTTCCTCATCAGCACAAAGGCTTCGTCGACAGCTGTTCGAGTTTCTCCTGAATTCATTGGGAATAAGTCTAACTGTAAGTGTACAGAGAGGATGAAATTGTAGCTCTTGGGAATGACGATGATGAACCGAAGCTGAAATAAATGTCTTTTACTGTAATCCAACAGTATATTATGAAGATAAAAGGCCCATTAAAAGGCTATTTATACGTTGCAACCATATATTTCAGACACTTCTTCCGTGTCCCTCTTCACTGGTAAAATATTTTCATTTTAACGAAGGCTGAACTGTCCATCTTCAGGTTCTGCGTATAAAAAATTATATATATATATATATATATATATATATATATATATATATATATATATATATATATTTATAATAGTTAGAATATTTACAAGTAATTGCATAGTTTCCTAGCTAAGGTAAAATTTTCATCAGTAAAAAAATATACATAGATTCCTACCACAAAGAAAAAATTTCGTTTCTTTAAAAATTATTGTAAGCCTTTGCACATTAATTTTGTGCAATACATTATGTGCTTAGGGTAAAAATAAACCTGGCATTCTTTTCATATGTATAGTTAGGGTCTATACAAAACGTGCCCAGAGGCTGTAAAGAAATTTTTATAGTCAGAATAGGAAATATATTTTTTGTGCTTAATTAAAAAAACATCTGTACAACTATATATATATATATATATATATATATATATATATATATATATATATATATATATATATATATATATATATATATATAATATATATATACATACATACATACATATACATATGTCTATATAATTTCAGTTATGAATATAAATTACATACGAAACTGCTTCCCATCTGATACATATGAACGTATAATCCTATCATCAGTTTTTTGTCCTCCACAACTTTTTTATGAAGATAAAAAAAAAAACACACCATATAACAGTTTTTTCTTTCCTTATAGCATAATATTCCCTGGATCCTGTTCGTGGAATAGGATAATTTGCTTCTGCGAATGAAAAAAAATATATATAATCCTCTGAAAGAGAAATGTTTTTTTGTTGAAGCATGAAAGGCTTCTGTTATGTTCATAAGCTTTATTAAAATGTTCTCTTAAAAGAATGAAAAAGAAACATAGATTTGGAAAGGTTTTTTCTTGAATACAATCCTTCGAGAAGAATAACTTTTTCGTAAAAAAAAAACAGTTATGATAAAAAGTTCTATCTTAATAAGCTTATGGAGAATGAATGAATAAATACCAGTTTGCAGAAGAAAATCCCTCTTGTCTTTAACATTTTTGTACCGAATAATGATTAATCAAGAAATGTTTAAAATAACAAATTTCATTCAAGTGGTCACGTAAATCTCCCGATGCGACCAAAGCCTCCTAAATATATTATATGAGAGGCATTAAATTTTCTTGGAGTTTTAAAATGCATTATATATAATATATATATATATATATATATATATATATATATATATATATATATATATATATATATATATATATATATATAATATATATACATATATACACACACAAATAAGCTCGCGAAAGCAACAATAACAAAATAACAAGACTGTTCAGTTTTTATAACAGAATCAAAATAATCCACAAAAGTCACGGTAACAAAATGAACAAGGTTGATCCTTGGAAGAAAATACCGTTATATGTTTGGAATTAACAGAACCCAGAATATATATCATTACAAAAGTTATTAAGACAAAAATTATGAAAATAGTCACAAAAACGTTTTATTCAAGAGAGAAGGGAAAAAACGATCCATGAGATTAAAACAAAAACCCTTCCAAACGAAGAAGTACAAATAAAATAAAAAAAAAATATATTGAAAAAAAAACACCCCAGACAAGTTTGAACCTCATTAAGCGACCAAACTCCGTTCTTCTTTCCTCTCCGTGAAATTAGGCCAACGCCGTCTAATTATTTCTTCTTGCTCTCCCCCGTAATAATATTTTCTCAGTGGAAATTTTCATTCCTTCCTAAGTCAACCACACGCTGGAGAACGGGATGACACACAAGCGGACACATGGAGCATTACCGCACAGAAAAAAAATTATAAAAATAAAATGAAGGGCCCAGATTATCTGATATATTTTTTTAAAAAGTACAAATGATGAAATAAACCTTCGAACAGTTTGAAAAAATAATAATTGCAATATTAATCGCCTCTTTCCAAAATGAAAAAAATGGGAGTGTTATTCTTAACTCTCTATTATTATTATTATTATTATTATTATTATATTATTATTATTATTATTATATTATTATTATTATTATTCCCGACATATGGACACTCCATACCACCCCAAATTTCTGTTAATGTACCTTCGTTTCGAATAATTATTTAAGAACCAGCAGTGAGAGAGAGAGAGAGAGAGAGAGAGATGCTGGCCCCGGGCTGGACGACGCCAGGTATAAACGTGGAATTCAATTGGGGGACAAATTTCGAACATGTCTTGAGTTCATACAAAACATATAATCTTTTATCTTCTGCTTCATACGAAGCCTGAAAATATTTCAGCTTATCTCACTCACACACCTAGAGCCTAATTCTACTACCAATTATCAGAGGGAGCAGCGGAAAACGGAGTTAAACGGTTAATTTACGAGAATAAGGGAAGGAAACAATTAGGGTATTGGCTTACAAAAAAAAAAAAAAATAAATAACGCAACCCTTATAATTCTATAATTTACTGGTCTACAAAATGTATCACTGTTTTCTGCAAGTCATGTAAATTACAAAATTGTAATATTATACTCCGGATACCATAACATGGACTTGAATTATATATCCAGTAGGCCCAGAGACCTGTACGCAGTGGGTAATACTGTCGAGTGTATCTTTAGAAAATTATATAAGAATCATTTGGGTGTGTGTTAGTGTGAGTGTGTATGGGATATCAGTCAATTCGGCATGATTGGAACTCATACAGTTCGTGGTAAAAACGATTCCATCGTTTTTTTGCAAGTAATTTTTATAGCCACATTTCCAATTCCTTTTCCAAAAATCAGATTTACTTAAGAGTGAAACGTAGTTACACTGTACACGGCCTCTAGTACATAAGTAACTGAGTAAAACTATATTCTGTACGAAAGTGCAACTTAATTATTGTAATGAGCTTCTTGCAAGTATGGACCAGAAGTATTAAAACTACAAGAGATGACGTTGACACGTTATGAAAGAAAGCTTCTTTACCTGAAAATTCCATTACAACAAAATCGAACTTTTAAAAAAAGTAGGAGGGAAATCAACCTTCCCCATCCCTGATACCCAAACCCTACCATTCTACAATACCCTCCTCCCTCCCTGGGTTCAACGACCCTTCCCCTATTCCCTCCCCCACCCCCTAAATCACCGTAAGTGACAGTCCAAATCTTTTAGAGCGCCTTCATCTTTTTTCCCTAAAATCCTAAAATCTCCCTAACTCCTCCTCCCTAAAACTCCATCCGCCAGATTTTCCCCTA
>JANJGK010000024.1:19699651-19726723 GCA_039081455.1 Macrobrachium rosenbergii
ATCCCCCTGTGGTATTCCAATGCCCCAAAACAAATAAAAAACAATTGCAGTGGGGAACGACGCTGCCCCCTATAAATGCGGCAATACCATCGTGGTATTCCATTTCCACGCAATTAATCCCACAATCCGCGGTTGATGAAATCATTAATTTTCTAAAAATAGGAATTCCTATCAGCGGCTGATTAAATTCTTATTACGGATGCGCCCTACCCCCGAATATCTCTCTGTCTCTTCCTGGAATCTGTCATATGTGCACCATTAATGCGAGGCTTCGTTTCAAACGCCAATTACCTTTTGTTTCCATCGAGAGAGAGAGAGAGAGAGAGAGAGAGAGAGAATCATCGTGCTTTTCACTAGCACAGGGGTGATAATTAAAAGATGAAAAACATAATTATTATGAGAGAGAGAGAGAGAGAGAGAGAGAGAGAGTCACCTTGCTTTTCACCAGCACAGAGGTAAAATTAAAACCCAAAAAACCATAATTATCATGATTGTGCGAGAGAGAGAGAGAGAGAGAGAGAGAGAGACTGCAAGTTACTTTCTCTCACGACCAAGCTCACCTATTCATGAGAGAGAGAGAGAGAGAGGGAGAGAGAGAGAGAGAGAGAGAGAGTCACAAATTACATTTCACCACGTTCTCTGTAAGAAGGCATAAAAAGACTAAAACCCGTGACCATGAAATTGCAGTAACAGCCAACAATAAAATCCTTCAACCCTTCATAAAAGTCACAGTTAAGACGAACAACTCTCATTCGGGAGTATCTCAAGTGACAACCAATAATCATCTTAATAAAAATAAATAAATGAATAAATAAAACTAAATCAAAACAGGGGAATCTCTATTGTTTTTCAGTAATTAATAAATATTGCTCATTCTTCTTTGAGTATATATGTCCCATTTTCTTCTATGTATGCTGCATTTTTTATTCTTTGTATTCATAACCCTCTTCCATTTTATACATAACCATCTTTTCCTTTCTGTATACATACACGCCACGCTCTTCCACCATATGCATACTACTTTTTTATATATATGGTTTCTTATCGTTGTATACATAAGTCATTTTTAATATTTATACATGACTAGTATACATGTCTCCTTTCCTTTAAATCAACGTACCTTCATATCTTGTATAAATAATCCCTTTTTTTTATCTTTATCCATAATCGCTTATTACCCTTGCATACATACGTCCTCCTCCCCTTGAATACATGTCTCCTTTCATTCTATACATTAACCAATATTCTCTCCGTATACATATCCTTTTCTTTGTATGAATAAATTTAACAACAAACAACCCTTCTATATATACGTTCTCCGCCCCTTGAATACACGTCTCCTTTCATTGTATACATAAGCCAGTCCTTCTCTCTGTATACATAATTCATTCGTATTCATAAATCTAACATCAGTCAACCCTTGACTACATACGTTCTTCGACCCTTAAATACACGTCTCCTTTCACTGTGCACCTTAACCAATATTCTCTCCGTATACATAACGCTTTCTTTGTTTACAATTCATCACTTTCCTCCTCATAAATCTGCCAGCAACTCTGTACTATACGTACAAACTGCAAATCTATAAGAAAAAACTAAAGCATTTCCTTAGCATACATAAATCTACCGTCACCAACGCTCCGGCCAGCACTCCAGAACATGACCTTCTCCCTGACATGACACAAATCACGATGACGGAAAGACAATAATAACGAAATAGCTCGATTTTACGAGTCATTACGGGGTAATCATTTTACCGAGATATATTGGGGACGATAAAAATCTATATAGGGCGGAAAGTCGTTCCCTTACGATGGGAATGACTATTAGCTATTTTTACTGCCTCGATGGTGATTCATGACCGATTACGCGAATCGTAAGGGGTTAAAATACATAATAGAAATAATGCACGTTATAGAAGGATAATTAACTGAAGAGGATTAAGCACGAAAAATAATCCTATCATCATTTACATGAAAAAAAGAGAATTAATTCCCAATATGAAAATAATTCAGATATCGACAAATTGCATAACGAGATACAGACTGGTCTCATTGAAAACGCAGAGAAAAATACGATAAGCATACGAGCCAATTATGAAATCAAAATCAATACGCAAATATGTGAAAAATACATAAAAAATTAAAAGAGACAGGGGAAAAATAAGCTGATCATTCACGTGAAAAAGAAGAATTCATCCATACTATGAAAATGATCAAAGTTATTAAAAAAACTGCATAAGATACAGACTGTACTAATTGAAAACGTGTAGAAAATGCGATAAGCACAGAAGCCAATTATGAAATAAAAAACGATACATAAATACGTTAAAAATGCATCGAAATTAAAAGATTAAAGGGTGCAACTGTTGAGAGAAATTTAATGCCCCAAGATAAGACCGATATTAACCGAATAAAAAAGATAAAGCGAAAGAGAAGCTCATTTCATTATTCCATCTCATGAGGAAAACGACTTTTGGAAAAGTCGAACGGAAACATAAAATCAGAAGCGATGAGCGCGCTAAATTCGCAATTAAACCCCCTTAAGTTGATTCGTTTGACGGCGGAAAGTGCTCGGGAACGATAACGGAGAGAGAGAGAGAGAGAGAGAGAGAGAGAGAGACTTCAGAAATGTATGTACTAAAACCGTACATAAATTTATATTAAGTGATGTGATAAACTGTGTGTGTATGTGTGTGTACGGGTAGAAAGAGAGAGAGAGAGAGAGAGAGAGAGAGAGAGAGAGTGGCAGGCTTCAGAAATATATCAACTAAACTGCACATATATTCCTATAAAATTATGTAAATTATTCAGTGGGAGTGTGTACGCGTAGAGAGAGAGAGAGAGAGAGAGAGAGAGAGAGCTTTGAAAGGTAACTGGAATCCCAAATGACTTGATCACACACCGGTGCTATAGGGATTCCGAGCCGGATGGGAATTAATTGCAATCGTCTTAATTGTCAATGAAGACGGGCGCAAAGAGGCTTTGCAGTGCGCAAGCTCGCTCAGGAACGCGCGCATAACAGAGGTGACTATATAGAGAGAGTTTAATGGGACAGACTGTACTATATTCAACGCATATCTATTGAAGGAGACGTTGGTAACTTATACTGATTTGATGCTACCGTACTGACAATTGTGTGTGTGTGGGGTGGAGAGAGAGAGAGAGAGAGAGAGAGAGAGAGAGAGAAGTAAAAAGGGAATGAAGAGGATGAAAATTGAAAAAAAGTAATAAAAAGAGTCAAAAGAGATACTGAAATTCACATAAAGAGAGAGAGAGAGAGAGAAACTCGTACCTCCCACAACACAGACGAGAACTTGCAGGTATGCTCTCGAAGACATAGTTGGGTCTCTGAGTGCACTGCCCCAATGCTAAGAACATTCCTTCACTTAGGAATCGGTTTTGTCTTCGGAGGAAATAAAAGTAATGCTTTTAAATTAATTAAAAACCCTATTCATTTATGAGAAATAAAGATATTAATTTCATTCGGGAAAAAAATAACAATGATACTTTCGTTGAGAGAGGGGTATGTTTCTTGGGAGAAAAGAGGTATTATTTTAATAAACATTTTTATTATTTAGACTTGATATAAAAGAATGAAGTTTTAATGGGAAGTGAAGAATTACTATAAAATGTAATTATTTTGTCATTCGAGCCAAGCATTATTTTAAAGGGAAACACACCTAATAAATAGGTCGGGCAACAACTGTCTACTGAAAGCTAGATTACAGGAAACTAGAAACCAGAGAGAGAGAGAGAGAGAGAGAGAGAGAGAGAGAGTTCGTACGCTCAAGTGAAAAAAGTTACGCAACCGAATGATGAGAGGATTATTAATTTTCTACAGAATAAATATGAGAAGCGGTGGCCCAACGGGGGTTACAAAGTTGCTTGAGAGGAGTAATCTCAAGAGCAGGTTGCTTGCTTTAGATCAAGTAGGTCTCATGCCAGCAACCCTTGCCCAAGGGTGTTCTAGGGAGCATGAAGGCTGGTGTGAACCTCTACATTTTGGCCAACAAACAGAGACGAATTTCCAAAATAAGTTAGAAGGAAAAAACATGATAAATTCCGCATAAAAGAAAGGCTACTAGCATAAAAGTATAATAAAGTACCATACAAAAGCAAGGCTAATAAGATTAAAAGTACAATAATAAAAAGTACAGTAAAGTACGACATAAAAGTAAGGCTAATAAGATTAAAAGTACAATAAAGTACAGTCCTTTAATAGTTCGGTTATAAATCACAAAGTTCATTATGTGCACTAAATACACACACACACACATACATACACAAAGCTTCATCTATAAGACGCTAGTCACCGTTGTTTATAAATAGACCTTCAAAGGTCATTCGCTTTTGTCACCCCGTTTCTCGTCCCGATGAAGAACAGGGGAAAGGAGAGAGAGAGAGAGAGAGAGAGAGAGAGAGAGAGGAAGGTCGACAAGGAGGAGAAAAGACAGCTATAAAGTCAAGATGGTCTATTATCCCACTTCTATGGCTTCCTAAGTAGCCCTTAAGTGCTTTCAATTCCCTCGACTGATTACACTGTAGATGGAGATCATAATTGGGAGATGACTTTGCATCAGAGTTCTCTCTCTCTCTCTCTAATAAATAATTATTGGCGATGATTTAAAAGAAGTCTTTCTTCTCACCATTGAAAAGGATATTACATCTCTCTCTCTCTCTCTCTCTCTCTCTCTCTCTCTCATTAATAAATAGTAAAAATGCTACTACCACTACTGCAGCAATTCAAAATAATAATAATAATAATAATATTATTATTATTATTATTATTATTATTATTATTATTATTATTATTATTATTATTGTCAAAACTATAACCGCACCAGCACTTCCGACAAAACACGAGAAAATAGTCCTCTTATTACTGATAATAATGATAAATAATTACTAATAATACTATCACCTAAGCACAAAATTATTAATTATTACAGCCACCCGGAACAACAACAGAAACAACAACAGAAAAAAAGCAACAACAACAACATCATACTTCATTAGCCTTGTTCGGGAACCTTGATTTATCTAATACACTAGATCGTCCTTCCATATCCGAATTTCACGGAGAGCCATGGCCCTCTCACTTAGGCTAACGACTTGGAAATGCTAATACCCTGCTTGGGCCTTTCCTCATTTATGCAGAGAGAGAGAGAGAGAAAGAGAGAGAGAGAGAGAGAGAGAGAGAGAGAGTCATATATTCAAGTTTCAACCACAACAATTTTGGTCGTCTTGTAGCAGCTAATATATATATATATATATATATATCTATATATATATATATATATATATATACATATACATACATATATACACACATTTATATATATACATAATGTATATATACATAGAGAGAGAGAGAGAGAGAGAGAGAGACTCATCTTCGATTTTATCCATAACTATTTTGAATCACTCGAGGCACAACAAAAAAAGATCACACCCTAACACACATACACCTACACACCCACACACACACCTACACAAACACCCACTCACCCCACCCACCAAAAACACCCACACTGACCAATGCACCCTTCGTACCTAACAGGACACAAGCTGCTGTTTTATTCTAAATATAAAGTTTCTGAATAAAGTTTGACCTTGATGGAGGAGTTTCTTCTCTAAGTCCTTCACCTCGGTTTCCGAAAGACAAAAATTCTAATCTTTAAATACTTGTGTCGCTCTTTCAAGGAAATTCCGGCGAAATCTGCTTTGAACTTTGAGAGATCCAACTTTTGCTGAAAAGAAATAACAGATTCGTTCTCTGGAAATCACATTTCTCACTGAGATATATATATATATATATATATATAAAATTTTATATATATAAAAACCGTAAATATGTAATTACAATAAAAACATAACAAGTGATTATCAACGTGTTAAGGATAAGTAAAAGTGTACAGTCAGAGAGAGAGAGAGAGAGAGAGAGAGTCTTATATTCAAGTTTTATCCATGAAATTTTGCGCAACCTGAAACGGCAAAAATATTAAAGAGAGAGAGAGAGAGAGAGAGAGAGAGAGAGAACACAGAAATCACTCAAGAATTACGAAAGCTATCTCGTTATGAGAAAATCTCCGTATACTCCCTCCCCCCCTCCATCCAACCCTGTAATTCCATGACACCAACCCTAACCCCTCCCCCCACCCCCCCACCAAAACCAAGACCCTACCAAGAACATACGAGCCAGGTAAACCCACCACCCCACCCAAGTCGGATTAAGGTTGAACGAAGATCAACGACTTTGGGTAAATCGTCTATCAGACACTTATGTCAATTCTCTTCTAAGCGATTAACTTCAAAAGTTTTCGTCCATAATGGGGAAAAACGCGGGCAGGCGTGAAAGGAAAAACACCTAAATTGCATTCAATAAATGCCAGCCCCCTCTGCATTATGCTAAAGATATCGACTGCCGAAATTTATGAATTTTCAGGGCGCGAAGAAGAGTAATTGGTGATAATAATAATAGTAAGAATATTTTATTATTACCATTATTTCTAGTATCATTTTATGATTAAGGCTTAACGTTATCTTAATAAATAATGAAAAAAAACAAAATCACAATCTGGCTATTAAATTGGAAATGTCTTTCTAAGTTCCCGCAAAATTTCAAAGAGCTTTTAAACGATGATTATCGCATTTTCTTTTGAATAATTACATAAATTATCGGAGAGTGTGTAATTCCAAATTAACTAGAAACAACCAAGGAACACAGAAGCAGGTCGAGTAGGAATGCATTCTTTTGCTGCTATATACTGTTTTGATACTGAAGTTCAAACAAAAATGCTTCGTGCAAGAGACAACCAAGTGACTCTCTCTCTCTCTCTCTCTCTCTCTCTATATATATATATATAGATATGCATATATATATTTTATATATAATTACTCACATATATATATTTACATATATATATATATATATATATATACATATTTATACATATTTATATACATATATATAAATATATATATATATATACATATATATATATATATATATATATATTTATATATATATATATATATACATACTTATATATACATATGCTGTACACATACTTATGTGTAACAGCGTGTGTTGGTTAATTAATAAAGAAAACACTGCCGTGTTCCTACCATAAACAATTCAATATAAAAACAAGCAAAAAGAGAAATACTGGAGTAGGCCTCCACTCGTCCTCCCCAACAAAAAAAAAAAAAGACGCAATAACATTAGAATCCTTATCTTCGCTACTCCCTATTTTCAACGCAGCTGTCGTCCTATCATCATCATCATCATCATCATAATCATCTTCTTCATCATTACCATAAGCGTTGCATTCATCACCATCATTTTCCGCATCACCATTTACGTCGACGGTAGAATTTTACATCTTCATCCGGTCCGTCGCGAGAGAGAGAGAGAGAGAGAGAGAGCGCGTTGAGGGAAATAACAGCCTTATGCAATGATATCGGAACTACGTGTTCTGGGTATTTTGAAGAGAGAGAGAGAGAGAGAGAGAGAGAGAAGGGGGGGGGTGTTCAGCCTTGTTGACATGAAATATATATATATATATATATATATGAGAGAGAGAGAGAGAGAGGCAGGCTTCAGAAATATATAATCTAAACTGCACATATATTCCTATACAAACTGCACATATATTCCTATAAAATTATGTAAATTATTTTATGGGTGTATGAGTGCGTATGCGTATAGAGAGAGAGAGAGAGAGAGAGAGAGAGATTTGGGGAGCAAGACTTGATAGTAATACAGGTGAGAGAGAGAGACGGGGGGGGGGGGGGGTGGTGGGAGGTTAGAACCAAATGAGAGAGAAAACTGTTATGTGCATGAGGAAGAAGGAGGGGAAATAATAACAAAAACAAGAGAAGGGGGGAAACAGAATACCGAACAAAAATCCAGGGAAATGGGACGGTCCTTAAAAACACGAAATGAAGGAGTTAATAAATGAACGGACCAATAAAAGGGGTAATAAATGAACTTGAAACTCCCACGAGTGTTGTAGACTACCACTCGTGTTACCAATGTGTAAATCTGCCCTTATATTTAATGGACTCAAGTCCGTCCCAAGCCTGGATTAAAGAAGAGGATTGAGCGTAGAGTTAACGAAGACCCTCCACTATACAAATACCAAGCTATACTGAAACCTGCAGGAAGCTTTAAGGGGACTGGTGAAAGCTGTAATAGAGTATCAGAGCCAGAAATCTGCCTGGGGAAAATTACTTGTACTTTCTTTCAGCGGAGGCCGATGGGATGGGAGACTTAACGCTCTCATTTCCCGAAGACTTTTAGCCAAATCAGGATGAGAATAATCTTCAAAGAAAAGATAGATTCACCTCCTGAAAACTGGGTGTTCAGGAACTCGTAGAAGTCCAGGAAGGGTCCAGCCATTAGTCAAAACTATAGATTTGCCCCATCAACAAAGTAGGTTTAAAGAATCATGGAAAAGTTTAACCCTTAACAAATGTAACGACGGATACTTCTCTCGAATAACGAAAGGTTAACGTATCAAGGGGTCTTTCCTAGACAGTGACCCCACAAGGGTTATAACCCGGTATGTATCCACCTTTGCGGCGTGTTTAGTACAAGCCTGTTGGGGATGGCCGTAAAAAACATAAACAAAAGACTGTAAATATCATAAAGATAATGACCCCTAAGAAATATTAGTCCTAGATAACGACCCCCCGAACTTTGCTGGGGGTCACTACCTAGGAAAGATCCGTATCAAGAAATGGTGTGTAACACTGAATAGGCAAAAGTGTATCACCCTGTGATTTGCAACTGTATTCGTGGATGGCAGTCAGCAAAGTATGACTGACGGATTAAATTTCAGCGAGCTGACGCCAGCACGACTTTTCTCCCGATGCAAAGTCTTCCAGGAAGGATTCGCAGGTTTGGCAATAAACGTGAAACCACTGTTGAGAGTGTGATGACCAAGCGGAAGCTAATTTACGTAAATTATACCGTTATTTGTTCGTCTGTCCTAAGGTGTCTTATCAGGCGACTTTTAAACTTTGTACAATCACAAATATTTATATAAGCTAAAAATAAAACTATTTTGATAATAAATGAGCAAAATAAGTCTATTTTGAGCTTACTTATGAACTTGTGATTGTACAAAGTTTAAAAATGGACTGATAAGGTACCATAGGACAGACCTACAAAGAATGGTGTAATTTACAGATATTTTTGAGAAGGTTGTGAATGGGTGATGGCTTATGTTACATGAGCACGTCTGCAATACATTTTTGAATGGGTATAATGAGAAGTTGCAATGACAGATGACATTTGCAAAGCGATTGCGAGGAAACCGAAAATCAGTCACTAAATAGAAGAAACACCAAGACTGGAATGATGATTATTAGTCGAGAAAAGGAAGAAGAAGAAGAAGAAGAAGAAGAAGAAGAAGAAGAAGAAGAAGAAGAAGAAGAAAGGAAAGACGGGTAGGAAGCGGGAGGAATGGGACGCTCTTCTCCTCCTTCTTCCTCACGTCCAACTTCCCTCTCCTCTTCCTCCTCCTCCTCCTCCTCCTCTTCTTCCAAAATGGTAGGGGGGACATCCCGGACCCATCCTCTCATCCGGACCCAACCGAACCCACAAAATATCCACTACCCTTCCCTTCCCTTCCCTCCCCTCCCCCCAAAACCCCAATATCCAAAGACCCCTCCCCCCCTCCCCCAGCAACCATCTTCCCAGAACCAGTTCCCAATAACCAGCTGTCAGATGAGTTGATGTGTGCACGCGCGCGCGCACTCGCAGACAGTGGACATGCTTTCGAAACCTGTGATGTCACTCACACGCGAAAGGGAAAAGATCGGATGGGGAAAAAAGTAAAAAAAAAAAAAAAAGAAAAAAGACACCTTGAAAGGGAAAAGGCTCAGAAGCAGCGGCGGCGGTGGCGGAGGCGGCAAGCGATGCGGAAGGAAGAGGAAAGAGAGGAGGAGGAGAGGAGGAGGAGAAAAGGGAGGGAAGGAGGGAGGGAGAAAGTGGGGAGGAGGAAAGAGTCGCTTTTAAAGCATCAGCAAAATATTCTTCGGGACGGCAGACAAATTTATGCGCACGGACACGCGCACGCACGCACATACACACACATGCACGCCCGCGCGTGCGCACACACACACACACACACAAAACCACACACGCATATATATATATATATATATATATATATATATATATATATATATATATATATATACTGTATATATATATATACACACAGACAATTATATTCAAACATGTAGAAGTACAAACTCCATTGATACACATTCGTGTTACGGAAACTCTCCAATTTTCTATTTATATACAACATACACGTTCTTGAGTTATAGAGAGAGAGAGAGAGAGAGAGAGAGAGAGAGAGAGAGAGAGAGAGAGAGAGAGAGAGAGAGAGAGACATGGAAAAGTACCATGCAACGAATATACAGAAATAAGTTTAACAGAAGGAAAGAATGAAAGAAAAAAGAAATCCCTCATCCAATGCGCTCACGACAAGACCATGGCATCCTGGTCCTCATCTGCATATTCATATGAAGTACACTCACAAACAGGCACACACAAACAAACAAACAAACAAACAAACAAACACAAACACGACTTTTTATCAACATCAAACTGGGCAGAATTTATTTGAACTTGAATAAAGAAGCGTATATGTGTATATGTATATATATATATATATATATATATATATATATATATATATATATATATATATATATATATATATATATATACACACACATACATACATCTTCACAACATGAAGCCGTTTCCACTAAAAGGGGGTAGCGCCAGAAAGATGTAACTTCTCATTCTTGGCAGGTCTTTTACGGGGCAGGGTTGCTGGCTCTATGCCCTTCTCTTTATGCTCTACATCACGAAGGTACCCATTCACAGTTGGGGGCAAAAGGTGCACGGCATGCCCGGATCGAACCACGAACCGTAAGCAGAAACCCATTACTCCACCACACACCCACCGACCCACCCACCTACACACACACACACACACACACACACACACACACACACACACACACACACACATATATATATATATATATATATATATATATATATATATATATATATATTCATATACACACACTCAGAAGACTTGACATATCAAATATTTAAATTAGCATACTAAATACACTTTTCAATAACCCTGTGTTTCTATTAATTTTAACTTTGCCAGAATGATTGGTGTTCAAATGAATGCCTTTAACATAATTACCATCAGCAATGACAAGAAAAGAAAAAAAAATAAAAAAGAAAGATCTGTAATACAACTACAGCGATAGTTCCCAATACTGCAAAATCATCAACATTATTAATCAATTCTAAAATCTAAGCAAGGGAGCCCTTTCCCTCCCACCCACCCTCTCCCCCATTCCCCAGAACCATCCCCCGGGGGGTACATGACCCAACCGTCCGGAAATGTTTTCCTGCGAGAGCTCTCAGACCGGCTGGACTTGTCACCCAATTCCTGGTATGAAGGACACCCCATAAGATGGCTTTCCGCGTCATTTACGAATCCTATATTCAGGGCCAATACAGTTACTGGGGATTGGATGAGTTTTCCACGCTATTAACGAAGCATTTATTCGGAATTCATAAAGGTACTAGGTCAGGCCCAGTTTTCCACATCGCTTGCCGAGTCTATTAAGAGGCAGTGGACTACTTGCCTTGGGTCCTCCGACATACCCTGGTATTTATGAAATTATAAGGCATCGAAGAGAAGGGCATAGAATACGATAGGACAGAATACAGAACTTAGGCCAAAGGCCAAGCGCTGGGACCTATAAGGTCGTTCAGCGCTGAAAGGGAAATTGACAGTAAGAAGGTTTGAAAGGTGCAACAGAAGGAAAACCTCGCAGTTGCACCATGAAACAACTGTTAGAGGTGGAAAGTCAGATGGAAGAAAGAGAATATGAACGAAGGTACAGTAAAAGGAATGAAGGAGGTTGCAGCTAGGGGCCGAAGGAACGCTGTAAAGACCCTCAAGTAATGCCTACAGTGCACCACGTGAGGTACCCTACTGAGAAGAGAAGGGAATAGGCCCTGTAGACTTTTCTCTAGAAGACCGGCTGAGAATGAGAATGTTATATCTTTCTGGCGCCATCCCTTTTAGTGGAAACGGCTTTATGCTGAAGTAATATATATGTGTGTATTTGTTTGGATTTACGCATGAAATATTTTACATTATTGTGTTATCAAAAGAAGTCTGTCGACAAATGCATTTAAATTTATGGGCATTCTCGTGGGCGGTATTTGCGTATTTTAAATAATACCAATAACGATTAACTTAATGAAAACGCTGTAAAAAGTCTCAACATTCCGAAGAAAAGAAATCCACACACACACACTATATATATATATATATATATATATATATATATATATATATATATATATATATATATATATATATATATATATATATTATATATTTAATTGTTACTATTATTCAGAAGATAAACCCTATTCATATGGAACAAGCCCTAAGCGGCCATTAACTTGAAATTCAAACTTCCACACAATATGGTGTTCATTAGGAAGAAGTAAGAGGAGGTAAAGGGTAATACAGAAAGATCTCATTTATTATAAAAGAAAAAACAAATGAATAAATTCATAAATACATAAAAAAAAGGCATTAAAATTGGGAAGATATTCGGTTCGTCTTCAGAAGCTCTGGCACGTTTTACAAAGTGCCATTCAGAAATATCAAAAGACACAAATACCTATCCCTTTCGTGTACTTAATATATACCTCTTCAGGGTACAGTACTCGACCCTGAAGAAGTGTATAATAAATACACGAAAGCGCTTGGTTTTTATGCCTTTTAATTGTCCCTTCTGGCTCTTGCAGTACATTTAGTCACGTGATCCTTGTCACGGTATGGCACAGTGACACTTACTTGTAAAAAGTGCAAGAACACTTGGGGACCAACGGAATGCAAACATCTGAATACCACTAAAGTTTTAAACCTCAATAATAATAATAATAATAATAATAATAATAATAATAATAATAATAATAATAATAATAATAATAACAATAATAATAATAATAATAATAATAAATAATGAAATAATTATAATATAAAAAAATAATAACAATAATAATAATAACAAATAAAATAATTATTAACATAAAAATAAATAATAATAATAAAAATAATAATAATAATATAAATATTAATCACTAACATTAATAACAATAAAATAATAATAATACTAATAAACCACAACAAACAAAACAAGAGAATAAGGGAATAAGGACAGACACAAAAATAAGGGAATAAAGACAGACACAAAACAGGACGAAATAAAAACGAACGAACTAACGAATCAGGGTCGACCTCGACCTAATCCACGGAGGAGGGAAACGAATGACTGGTTTCGACAGGGAAAAGTCCTCCTCGAGGAGGAAGTCTGGACAGATGAGGTTTCTCCCTCCTGCGACGTCTATTGAGGAGGAGGTGTTTCGAAAAAGAACAAGATTGAAGATGAGGCTCGGGAGAAGGAGGAGGTGAAGGAAAAAGGAAGAGAAGAAGAAGGGGAAAGGAAGAGGAAAAGACGGAGGAGGAGACGACGAAGGAGGAGGAGAAAGGAGGAAGGGTCAGGAGAAGGAGATGAAGGAAAAAGGAAAGGAAGAGATGGAGGCCAAGACGGAGGAGGAGGAGGAGGAGGAGGAGGAGGATGAGGGGATGGAAGAGGAAGAAGAGGAGGTGGATAAGAAAATACTTCTAATGAAGTGAATAGAAATATTATTATATTAATAAATTATAAGTCAAAATATGGGATGAAAAAGTAGACGAAGAAATAACACAGGAATGGGAGGATCCCTAAGACAGACATGGGAAAAATATAATAATAATAATAATAATAATAATAATAATAATAATAATAATAATAATAATAGAGAGGACGATGATGAAGCCAAAAAAAGAATGCATAAAAATATGACAATGTAAATATATTTATCTTCAATATATTTGCATCGTTGTCTTATTATTAAGCATCCTTTTTTATCTTCATCATAGTCATCTTTCTTCTTCTTCTTCTTCTTCTTATTATTATTATTATTATTATTATTATTATTATTATTATTATTATTATTATTATTATTATTATTATTATTATTATTATTATTATCATGTCTGTAGAATGGGACAAGGAAAAATTAAAATACTTCACTCAAAGGCCAAACGAAAACTATATCAAAATAACATTGTATAACTTCTATAAAAATCAAGTGAAATAAAAAAAAACTAACAATAGGAAGAAGAAAAATATTGGGAATGTTTTTGAAACTCATCACGGCTCTTCGTTACATCAACTGATTGATTCAGAATTTCAGAGCCATTATACGGCTTCGTGACATTATAAACATCGTACGTTGGTCCGCCATCATTTATTCCATAATTCCCTATCTTTTAACTTAAAAACGTTATCTTTAATTTCAAAGACAAAAATGATACAGAGTATAAAACAGAATTCATATTTTGAAGTTCGAGATATAACGATATAGTTCTAACCTTTCGCTCAACTGTTCCGTACTGGTCGTTATCTATCTTTTCATATATTCATTTTTTTAAAACAAAATATGAAAATTAATAAAACCGCTCTTCATATCATCATGATGGACATAATGACGACGCGAATTCTAAAACACTTCGCTCGGGACCATGACTTCTCATTTTAGAGAGAGAGAGAAAAAATAAAAAAATAAACACAAAGGCATATGAAATCTCAACTGAACCAGAACCAGTTAATGGGATCTGTGACCATTTCTCTCTCTTTACTGTCAGGGTTTGGCAAACCCCTCCTTCTTCCATATTTCCAGACCGAAATCTTTGATACTTTGAGAAGTTATAGACTGGTCGCTTCTTGGAGGGTTAAACACCCCTCCCCCTTTTTGACAACGGGTTTAGACTGGTGCATTAGATTGCCAAGGCCGTCGGGCTCCAAACTCCTCCCTCCCCCCCAACGCAGTTCCTTCCCCTCATAATTTACTTTCAAATATAATAATTTTCATTAAAAAGTAACACATAGGTCACTCGTATTAGGGTTAACCCCCATTTTTCTTTTAATTACCAATTGGTTTACATTGCTGCATTAGACTGCCAGTCGCGTCGGACTCCAAATCTCCCCCCCATAACCCCTTCCCCTCAAAATTTACTCCCAAATATAGTCACTTTCGCTGAGAAGTAGCAGATCGGTCGCTGCTTGGTGGGTTAAACACCCCCTCTCCCCTTTGGAATGATGTATTAGATTGCCAGTCCCGTCGGACTCCAAATCCCCCCTCCCCCCTCAAAAGTTACCCTATAATATAGTTATTTTCAAACAATGGTTACATGGAGTTCGATGAACCAAAATCTCTCATCCTTTGAAAAGAAACGGAACCAGTTAGGAGCGAATTCGACTGCCAATGCCGTCGGACTCCAAATCCGCCATCCCCCTCAAAACTTATCATCAAATATAGTCATTTTCAAACACTGGTTATACGGGGTCCGATGACTCCGTATGAGCTTCCGTATTTTTGTCCAAACTTTGACCCACTTTCAACTCGCTGATTCTGTTGAAAGTCTGAATTTAATTCATTGCTTTCATTTGAATTTTGAATGGATTTAAGAGTTCATTCCCCGCGTTTCAACCATGATAATACAGAGTTCGCTGACTGCAAAATTTCATGTCCGGAGTCATTTGTGTAACGATATAACAGTGTCATGAATATGTCAGACATATATATTTATATCTATATACATATAATATATATATATATATAATATACAATATATATATATATATATATATATATATATATATATATATATATATATATATATATATATATATGTATATATATATATATAATGCACACATACGGAGAGAGAGAGAGAGAGAGAGAGAGAGAGAGAGAGAGAGAGAGAGAGAGAGAGAGAGAGAGAGAGAGAGAGAGGAGTTACAAAAGATATACTCCCAATTTGGGAATGATCATAATTATGTGCGTTATGCTTAATTCCCATTCTCATTTGCAAAAACATGAACGAAGCCTCAATTGTATACCCAAAATTCACGATCTTTCATTAATGAATGATCCTTGAATTCTCAGCTCCTCAGTTTGTGGTATAAAATAAAAACATAATAAAAAGGTATTTTCCCGAGCTATAGTATTCAATGAAATTTAATTTGTGAGAAGGCCTTAGTCCGAATGATAATGGTAGCCTACAGAACCTGCTGGCCACATTCCCATGTATTTATAATATCTAAATAGTATTTACGTATATTTTTAATATTATGCGGCATAGATGACCTGACTTCTCAGCTTCCTAACTATATATGGATATTTGCTTCAGTGGGTACTGAATGCTTATTGGAAATATACGAAGAAACTTCTATCTTTGATAATAATAATAATAATAATAATAATAATAATAATAATAATAATAATAATAATAATAATAATTGTTTTCACATATTTTACGATTTTCATTGTTTTGGGCATAACAATCATTGTGGAAATCATTCTTCATCTTAATGCCCATGATACTGCGAAGAGCTTGATGATGATGATGATGATGATGATGATGATGATGATTTTTATTATTATTATTGAAAATGCAAGTAATTTCCGTACTTACCTTAGGGCTTCCTCCTGCTGAGCGATGGCGGCAGTATAGCGGGCTTCCTGTCTCTCCCCTTGGACCACGGGCCGGCCGGGCCCACTATGGGTGGGTCCTCCGTGCCCGGGCACCGCGTGGGCGGGAACCGCGTGCCCCTGCAGATGCGCGGACGGCCCGTGCTGGGCTTGACTCGCGTGCAGCTGCTGTTGCTGTTGCTGCTGCTGTAGCTGCTGTTGCTGTAACTGCTGCTGCTGTAACTGCTGTTGCTGTAACTGCTGTTGCTGCTGCTGCTGCTGCTGTTGCTGTAACTGCTGCTGTAGGGCTTGGTGGTGGTGCTGGGGTTGGTGGGCGGGTGTATGCGCGGGGTGGGTCTGGTGGGCGGGGTGATGCGGGTGGTGCTGGTGGTGGGCAGTCGGGGTGGGCGTGGTGGGCGCGGCCGACGGCGGCCTGGGCGGGCCGGGCGTCCGAGGGGGTCCGGGCGCCCCTCTCCGCTCCACGTCGTACATGGGATTTTCGATGACGTCTTGGTCGTGCTGTTGCTGCGGCGGCGGCGGCGGCGGCTGCGGCTGCGGCTGCGGGGGCTTGGGGGGACCGCGGAAGTCGTGTCGGGGTCGGTAGTCATGGAGTCGGTACTCTGGAGGGGCAGGGGGCAGCTCCCGACGGCGGCAGATGTCAGCCAGGACGCCCTCGCGGCCCGACAGCGACCGGGTCTCCTCCGCCTGTCGGTAGTCGGAGTTCTGTCGCAGTCGGGTCGCTTCGCTGGTCGGGAAGATGTCGGAGAGTCGGGAGGTGCGGCCATCGAGGGAGCCGTAGATGTCGTGGTGAGATCGAGACCCGGCTGGGACAGGGACGGCCGCTCCCCCTCCGCCCCCGGCCCCAGCTCCACCCCCGCCCCCTCCTCCGCCACCCCCTCCCCTTCCATCCAGTGTTCCGTACAACTCCAGGAGTCTCGACACCCTCTCGCCGCCCACGCCGTAGAGCCCGCTGGCGGTTCCGCGAGCCTCGGGCGTGGGTGGTGGAGGTGGGTAGTCGGGCATCCTGGGGAACCTATCCTGAGGGAGCCTGGGCCCCCTGCCTGATGGGGTCCTCGTGAAAGGTTCTTCAGGAGTCGGAGGCCCATAACCACCGCCAAGGTCATCACGCTCCTTAGGGCGATGGCTGAAGAAGTCTCCCTTGTGGCGCGGGTAGAGGTCGTCCAACTTCTCCGGGAGGAAGTCCCTCGGCGGGTAGTCGTGCCTGGGAGTATGAGGGTCATGATGTGGGGGATAATCGGGTCGTAGGTAGTACCTGGCGCGCCCACCAGGGGTGCCCACGGCGCCAGCCACTGCCCTACGGTACTCCTCATTCGCCCCACCTTCACCCTTCACTCCTCCCCCCGTCATCTGCACGCCATGCTTCCCCTGTGGAGGACAAGAGAAAACAGACATTAGTCTACATATTCTTTGTCTCTGGAATAAATTTTAAAAACTTCAGTCCAAGTTATTACTAATTGCTTTAGTCTACCTTCGTCACTTCCTATGGAAAAAGCAACACACAAATTTACAATAAAGCAAACTCCCTCACTCGGTCCATTAGTTCTAATCATAATACAAACACAAATACATATGTAACAATACATGGAAAAAATTCCATGTCATAAAAAGGAATCAACAATAATTCAATATTCACATCGTGGTAAAGATTTGGAATAAATAAATGTTGCGTCAACTGTAAAGAGAATTACAAAAGGTGAAATTTTTAGTCTGTGAATAAATGTAAATGCATGAAAGAACAAATGTTCGCTGACAGGAAATGGTGCACAGTGAATATAGAAAACTTATAAATATATATATGTATATCTATAAATCATGTATTATATGTTAAATAATACACACACACACACATATATATATATATATATATATATATACACATACACATAATATATACTGTATATATAATATATATATATATATATATATATATATATATATATATATATATATATATATATATATATATATATATATATATATATATATATATATATGTTGTGCTTCGTGCTTTATAAGAGATCAATGGTCAATGGTAGAGAAGATTGTCAGAATTATATTATTTCTGGTAATAATGTTACTATTCCCTTACTATACTAGAAATGATACATGGTAGGTTTTTGAGAAAGTGTGTGTGTGTGTGTAAGTGTGTGCTTCACAAGCAAGCAAACCTATAACCTTTACATGTACACATAAATGTAAACCACATAAGTACACACGTCAGTGTTATCAAACTCCCCAGAAACAATAAAAAATAGAAAAAGGAAAAGGAACAAAAGTTCCAATGTTTTCCTGATTAAACAACTTCCGCAAACTTTTATTTCCCCTTTGGGATAAAAGAATTAGGCCTGCATCCCCCTTTCCTGATTGAATATAAGGCGCATTAAAGGAATATCTAGTCGGATACCACACTGTTTATGGAGGATTCACGGGGGTCGGGAAGAAAACCCGGTTTTTAATGGAGAATTAGGAGGAGAGGGGAAAGAACTCTGAAAAGAAGAATTGGGAGGAGACCGAAGGAACTTTGAGATGGAGAACTGGGAAGTGAAGGAAACAAGTAAAAAATGCGCCGAAGTTTCTTCGGCGCGATCGAGATTTCTGTACAGCGTAAAATCAAGGCCATCGAAAATAGATCTATCTTTCGGTGGTCTCGGTATAATGCTGTATGAGCCGTGGCCCATACAGCCCGGTGGTGGCTTATATAGCGTTGCCAGAAGCACGATAATGGCTAAATTTAACCTTAAATAAAATAAAGACTACTAAGGCTAGAGGGCTGCAATTTGGTATGTTTGATGATTGGATGGCGGATGATCAACGTACCAATTTGCAGCCCTCTAGCCTCAGTAGTTTTTAAGATTTGCGGGCGGACAGAAAAAAGTGTGGACAGAAAAAGTGCGGACGTAGAGACAAAGCCGACACAACAGTTTTCTTATACATAAAACTAAAACTCGTTTTTAAATAGAGAATTAGGAAATCAAGGAAAAAGCATGTTTTAAATGGAGAATTAAGTTGAGAAGGAAAGAAAACTTGTTTTAAAATGGAGAATCAGGAAGAGACGGAAAGAACTATTAAACGGGGATGCAAGGAGAATTAAAACAAAATTTCACGTGAAAAAGTTAGACAAAAAAATGCGTTTGCCTGGAGAATTAGAAAAGAACTAATTTAAGTGGAGAATTAGGAAGTCAATTTATAAAAAAAAATTTAAATGGAGAATTAGAAAAGAACTAATTTAAATGGAGAATTAGGAAGTCAATTTACGAAAAAAAAATTAATGGAGAATTAGAAACGAACTAATTTAAGTGGAGAATTAGGAAGTCCATTCGCGAAAAAAATTAAATGGAGAGTTGGAAAAGTACTAATTAAAGTGGAGAATTAGGAAGTCAATTTATGAAAAAAAATTTATATGGAGAATTAGAAAAGAACTAATTTAAGTGGAGAATTAGGAAGTCAATTTATGAAAAACTTTAAATGTAGGGTTAAAAACAGAATGTATAATTAAAAAGCAGTGGAGAGAAAAACGTTTTTGTAAACGGAGAATTCGGGAAAACGGAAAGAAAATGTTTTAAAATGGAGAATTATGGAGAAACACAATTGAGGATGTTTATCACGAACCACGGAAGACCCTTTAACGAAGGTTCTAAAACAGATATCTGAAAGTAAAACTGCCTTCATAGGATAATAAGGAGCGACGGAAAGAAAACAAGTGTAATTGGAGAATTCCATTTGGAAAAACGCAAAAATAAAGTGGGTTCCAATGGACATTTTAGGAGACGCAAAGAGATAAAATTTTTTTTTAAATGGACGACTAATTGACAGGTGGAGAGAAAATATCTCCAAATAGAGAATTAGGGGAAAGGAAAATTTGTAAAAAAGTAAACTGACGGAGGGACCGATGTAAAACTGCTTTTAAATGAATAATTATGCAAAGAAGGAAGCAAAACTTGTTTTGATATTGAGAACTGGTTGAGAAATGGAATGAACAACTTTTTAAATAATTATGGTCAAAAGGTTAGAAAAAGCTTTTAACAGAAAATTATTGAGAAACATTAAACTTTAAGAATTCTGTTATTTAAACTTTTTAAATAATTGTGATCAAAAGGTGAGAAAAAGCTTTTAATGGAGAATTAGAATCATTAGGATTTACTAATTCAAAATTAACATTTTTAAATAAATAGGGGCAAGGTGAAAAAAAGCTTTTCATGGAAAATTTGAGAGAAACATTAAGCTTGAGAAAAAGCTTTCAATGGAAAATTTGAGAGAAGCCTTAAGCTTTAAGAATTCTATCATTTAAACTTTTTATCTAAACAGGAACAAGTGGCAAAAATCTTTAAATGGGGATATTAAAAAGAAACATTAAGCTTCAGCAATTCTAATATTTAAACTATTTAAATAATTAGTTTAAATAATTAAAGACAAAGTGAGAACAATCTTTCAATGGAGATTTAAAAAGAAACATTGAGCTTCAAGAATTTTGTTATTGAAACTGATTTTAGACTTTTTAAATGAAAAAATCTGTATCTACCCTCATCAAGGACGATAGATACAATAATAAATAAAAAAGGGTGGGGAGAAGAATTCTACTATTTAAACCCATTTTAGACTTTTTAGAACAGAAATCTGTATCCTCCTTCGTCAAGGACAGTATATATAATAAACAAAAGAGAGGAAGGGAGAAAGGGGGGCGGGGTGGTGTTCGCAACAATCAAAATTCCCCATCGTCAATCCTGCCGTGACGTCACAACTCCCGGGCGCTGCGATTGGTTAATGAACAATATGTAGCGAGCGGAGGCCGTAAAATGTTCCATAATACAACGTGCCACCTTCATATTGCTTCGCATAACTGCCACCTGTTGGCCTTTATGCGGTGCTTAACAGTGTCATATGGTGGCATTATGACGTGATCATCGCAGTTGCCAACGCGAATTTATCACACACACAATGTCGAGTCGAGTCTCGCTTCTTCGCCTCGAGTGTCTCCTACGGGCGGGAAGGTGCTGGTGCCGGTCATTCGTATTACTTGCGACCTACGTCACGCCTCGAACAAACGTATTTACCTTGATGGGTATTCTCATGCGTGGTATTTGAGTATTTTAAATAACACCAATAATGATTAACTTAGCGGAGACGTGTAAAAACTCTCAACATTCCGAAGAAAAAAATCCACATGTATGTACTTTAATTATTATTATCATTCAGATGAAACCTATTCATGCTGAGCAAGCCTACCATAGGGGGCCACTGACTCGAAATTCAAGCTTCCAAAGAATGTGGTGTTCATTAGGAAGAAGTAAGAGGAGGTAAAAGGAAATACAGAAAGAAGAGATCTCACTTATTAAAAAATAAAAAAATAAATTAATAAATTAATAAACAGATAAAAATGTCTTAAAATGCAAGGAGAACGGAATTAGGGCAGTAATGCATTCGCCAGCAGCCTCAAACGGCTCTAAAATGATAAGCGCAACCTCCGCAGCCAAGTGAAATGGCTTAAAATAGCGATATTTTCATCCAAGGTCGCCTGAGGTCGAAAGGGTGTATGGCGCCTCCCGCCGCAAAGCGCTTAATTGCATCAAATCAGCTTTAATCTAATTCCCTCTGTGAGTAAATTGATTCTAAAAGGCTAATTGCAAACTTAGCAGCCAATCAAAACAGCCCCATAAGCGGACAGGTAAACAGGGGATGACCTCCACCCAGAGTCATATCAACAAAGACATCTAGCTGCTTTATGTATGTATATATGTATGTATACAAATATATGCATATATGTATGTGTATATATAATACACACACACACACACACACACACACACATATATATATATATATATATATATATATATATATATATATATATATATATATATATATATATTATATACATAAACTAGTTACCAGGAATAAACAAACTCATCATAGAGAATAAATAAATTAACCCCAATTAACTCCACCCTAAACATACATGGAACTCTCCCTCCCCTTCTGTGTTCTTTATATGTAACGTCAGGACTTGATCTAGACAATTTGCCCGTCACGGTCTCTTTATAAAAAGGAATAACAAGGACACGCACAATTACCGTCACTGCCATGCCACATCACCCGTGCCCAAGAAAATGGGCAAGGGAAGAGTTATTGATTAACAATGAACTTGCCCATGAGGGAGGTTTTATAAGGAGGGTTGGATGGTTAAGTAATAGTTACCTGATGATTATGGAATGAATCTAGATAAGAAATGTTACGTGTTACAGCTGTAACACGTACAGCAACCCAGTTATACGGAACGTTAAGAACAAAGTATAGAAGAAACCGTATTGCACTTTATAACAAAAATATGAAATAATATTTAAAACCATAGTGAAAATAAGTGTGCATATGAGAAATCACAAGGAAAATATAAAGATGTTAAGGAAATTGCAATAAAAAAAGTTAAAGTATTAAGGCAAATTATGCATAAACATAAAATTAATGAGAATACATTTAAGACGCGATAAACGAAATAAAAAAAAAAAATAAGAGGAAATATGACATAACACTAAATACAATGGAAAATATATAGAGGCTCTAATAAAAATCTGAAATTTAAAATAAATGTAAAAATGAAATTCTTCCCTTCGCGTCAGCGGAATGCCAAATAAACTGAAGACCGAAGAATGACTAAGCAATTAAAAAATCAGCTTTTATGAAACGATTCTTGTCAAGACCGCGACAAGTTTACGAGTGGGAGGGCGCGAGTGCTCGGGAGTGCATGTCTGAGTAGATCTCCTGCCAACGAAAGATTTCAGGAACCGCCGTAAGACCACATAACCTGTTGAATTAAGATATTTCGTGGCGGAAGAAAAACAAAACATAACTACATAATTCAATCTCCCTCTGGCAGCGGATTCATTCTGGGCCAGAGCCAAAACCAGTGCCAAAAAATTTTGCGTAGTAAGGTTTCCGCCGGCCTTCTATTAAATTTTTTCTCTCTTTCTCTCCCCTAACCCCCCTTCCCCCTTCTTCTGGTAACATTTCCTACTTTCTCCTGGCTGCCTTTGCTTCTTGACATCAGAGGACATGTCTTCTTCTTTTCTTCTTATATTTTTCCCCTTTTCTTCCCAGTGCTTTTCTATTTTATTTGCTTTTGCTTTAGTTTTTTATGTCCTTTCTTCACTTCTAAAATATCCGTTGCTGTTTACCTCTGCGAACATTCCTCCTTCCTTTCTGAAAATCTTTGACTTTTTTCCCTTTTTCTTCATAATGCTTTTCTTTCTTTATTTGCTTTTTTCTGTTTTTTATATCCTGTCTTCATTTCTTCTGTTCTTCTGATATCCTTTGCTGTTTACTTCTGAGAACATTCCTGTTTGTTTTCTGAAAACCTTTAACTTTTTCCCTTTTTCTTCATAATATGCTTTTCTTTATTTGCTTTTTTTTGTTTTTTATATCCTATCTTCATTTCTTCTAATATACTTTTTTTATTGCAATTTCCTGAACATCTTTATATTTTCCTTGTCATTTCTGAGAACATTCCTCCTTGTTTTCCGAAAGCCTTCAACTTTTTCCCATTTTCTTAATAATGCTTTTATTCCTTTATTTGCCTTTTTTAAAAACCCTTTCTCCATTTCTTCTAATATTCTTTGTCGTTTACTTCAGAAAACATTCCTCCCTGCTTTCTGACAACCTTCGTTCGGTTACTCCGATAACCTTTCCTCTTCTGAAGATCAGACTTTCTTACCCAAGAACACTTTCCCTAGAAAGGTTACCTCTTTCCCTAGAAAGGTTACCTCTGTGGATCTTCCGACCTTTACCCCAGCCAGACAAAGCTTACCTGTCAATTGTGTCAGTCAAACTGAGAACAAGCATAAGCTGCTTGAAATGAACACAGGACAAGAAAGTGACGGCAACACTTGTCTGCTGATGCTGATGAATTACTCCTTGTGATTTGTCATCTTTACTCATTCTGAACATCTATATTCATCACTCGTGCATATAATAAAGTATTTTTTTTTTTTATAAAAGCTACGTACTGTTATACTCCTCACTATAAAATCCTGTTTCTGTATAATAAGCCTTGATTTTCTCAACCCCAAAACATCCTGTTTCAATAAATGTCTTGGTTTTTTCCTCTCAAAAATACACTGGTTCCTTTATAGGTAGCGTCAAAATCGTCCTCCTAAACCACATTTCCTTTTAAGAAAGGTTCTCTCATCCTCCTTCAAACAACCTCCAAACAAACTCCCCCCCCCAGCCCCCTACCCCCTAAAGTACTCTTGGGCCAGACCCTATCATTATCCTACAAAACATCCGGTACATTTATGCGAAGACCTATCCTACCAGAAAATATCCTTTTTTCTGTTATGTCAGTTTGTCATCGCCAGAGTATCATATCTCTGCTAAGCCCACGGTTCATCCTCCACCAAATCCCAGATTTCCTTCTCAGATAGGTTTTATCACTTTCCTCAAAAATATTCTGTTCCTTTCATCCACGTCCTTTCCCCCAAAACATTCTGCTTTCTTTTTGGACAAGTAAAATACCCCGTCTTCCAATCATCCTCTCTTTAAAGGGCTAAAGATCCTATTATTTGAAGTGAAGGCCAATGCACCTTCAAAACATCCTGTTTCTATTACGCTAGCCTCTGTCATCAGCCACCAAAACATCCTGCTCCTGTTGATCTAGGTGCTACCCCTTCGCAACCCCCCCCAAATAAAAATACTGGTTCATTTAACCCAAAACCAGATTAAATAAAAACACGAAAGAAAACTTCGGTCTGTCATTTGTCACAGACATCAAGCTTGAAAATCATCCTGAAAAATCTTTTCGAACAATAAATAAACTTTTAGGATATTCTTCATCGCCAAAGGTAGGATGGCAGGATCCTCTACTGATCTCGAAGGATGAGTTTCAAACTTCACTGTTTCACCTTTTCTCTTCACCTGTTCTTGTTGAGCTTTCCATCTGGGCTGTTTTTTTTTTTTTTTGTCTCGATTGCATTTGGCAGTGCTACGTAACTTCATTTCTCTGTTACTAATGACGTTCTACTTTGGTCATAAAAAACCTAATTTTTTCTTTAATTTATTTATTACCAGTTTTGTATCAAACCACACAAAAGCACGTGCAAACAAACACATATATATATACACAAACACACACACACTTATACTCGTATACACACACAAACAACAGATTTAAATATATCTCCCATCTTTCCTCTCATCTTTAACCAACCGGACAGACAACACGGCATAGCTGAAGGCGAGGCAATGAGGCCTCCCTCCCTCCCTCCCTCCCTCCGGACTCCCTCTCTCCCTCCCTGGTTCCTTGTTCGACCTAAATGAATCTGACCGTGGACCCACCTCGAGTAATCTTATGTTATTGTGGTTATTGTTATCAATATTGTTCTTCTCATTCTCTTGAGTCCTGTAGCCTCGCTGCAAGTCATTGTAGCTTAAAAGGCGCTGTACGACATTTATTACTGTTTGCAAGCCATTAAGTATTTTTTAAAAGGGCCCTTTTAACGTAAAATATATTATTATTATTATTATTATTATTATTATTATTATAATTATTATTATTATTATTATTATTGTTGTCTCTTCCTTTGCAGCTCTGTATCAAAACACACACACACACATACACACACACGTGTACATACATAATTCGAGAAGTTAAGAGGGCATTGTGGCTATTACAATTACACACACACACATGTATATATATGATAGAAAAATATACATATACATATAAACACACTGCGATTTTAGAAGGAGGTTTCGGGGCCTATGATCGCAAGAGCGTTTATAACGTACAATAATAATAATAATAATAATAATAACAATAATAATAATAATAATAATAATATAATAATAATAATAAGAATTATTATTATTATTATTGTTATTAATATTATTATACTTTTATTGTTATTATTATTAGCAGTAGTATCAATTTACTTGACTACGATCTTCCTATCCTTTAACGACCTGAATAAAATACAAACTTTCCTTATCCGAAGGAGAGAAACGTTTAAAACGAAAAGACTGAGAAAGTTTGCCCGGTTCGGTTCTCTTTCAATCCACCTCACCGTTGTTTGTATCGTCTCATTTCAAAGGCCTGCACAGTGGAGGAAGCAAAATCCGCACTTTTTTCCTGTTCGCCCTCAGATCTTAAAAACCACTGAGGCTAGAGGGCTGCAAATTGGTATGTTGATCATCTACCCTCCAGTCATCAAACGTGCCAAATTGCAGCCCTCTAGCATCAGTAGTTTTTATTTTATTCAAGGATAAAGTTAGCCATACTTAAGCGTCTGGCAACGAGATAGGCCAGGCCACCACCGGGAAGTGGTTAAAGTTGCGTGGGCCGCGGCTCATACAGCATTATACCGAGACCGCCAAAGATAGATCTATTTTCGGTGGCCTTGATTATAC
>JANJGK010000024.1:19726823-19729323 GCA_039081455.1 Macrobrachium rosenbergii
AGTATATTCCTTTATACACTTTCCCCAGTCGCTTCACCTGATTCAACTCTTGTCCTTGCATAAATACCTGTAACACTGGCCGTGAAGATCCATTTGCAGCTCTTCCAAAGCAATAACGCGAAAACGGTTCCATCATGCGATAACACTCGTTCTCTCTTCCGTTATTCCTGTTCTCTTAATTTTCCTTATCGCGTCATGGATCATTCCTCCCGGCCGACTGTTATTAAGATATCGGTCTTTTGCAAGAACAACGCCTCTAGAATTTACTTGTTCTCCTTTTCTTACATTTTTCTTTCTTCTTTTTCCGCGTCTGGTTCTAATCGCGTCACGGCGCCTCGCTGTTCTTTTTTCTTTTTTTTTCTTTTTTTTTTTTTGTAATTGACCTAACCTGGAACCTCGCTCTCTCCTTGTTTTTGTTCGTTCTTCTTTCGTTCACGTCTCACTTAACCTTGACCAACGATTAGGATCTAGTTTGTAGTGCCCGTCCAACAATTAAGGTAGTGCCACCCCTCCCCTCTTCACCCCCTCCCCAACCCCCACCCTTCTCCAGTATGTAGTTCAAGCATCGATCAGGCTCAAAAGCTGGCGAGTCTGAGTCGCCACTCGTCAGTCTGTACAACTTAGAGAATGTCGGTCGTGGGGAAATTCAATACAATGGAACACAGGCTATTGATTGAGTGACCTGGGTGTTGCGAGCATGCATGTCTTACTTGGACATTTAACGGTTATATACAAATTATCTTCATGCTTAAACATATGAGGTGTGTATAAAATTATCTTCATATTTAATGCTTAATTATATAAGGTGTGTATAACATTATCTTCATACTTGATGCTTAAACATATAAGGTGTGTATAAAATTATCTTCATACTTAATGCTTAAACATATAAGGTGTATATAAAATTATCTTCATACTTAATGCTTAAAGACATTAGGTGTATATAAAATTATCTCCACACTTAATGCTTAAACACATGAGGTGTATATAAAATTATCTCCATACTTAATGCAACAACATATAAGGTGTATATAAAATTATCTCCATACTTAATGCAACAACATATAAGGTGTATATAAAATTATCTCCATACTTAATGCAACAACATATAAGGTGTATATAAAATTATCTTCATACTTAGTGCAACAACATATAAGGTGTATATATATAAAATTATCTTCATACTTAGTGCTTAAACATATAAGGTGTATATAAAAATTATCTTCATACTTAATGCTTAAACATATAAGGTGTATATAAAATTATCTTCATATTTAATGCTTAAACATATAAGGTGTATATACAATTATCTTCACACTTAATGCTTTAACACATAAGGTATATATAAATTTAATGCTTTAACACATAAGGTATATATATAAATTGTTTTATACTTACTGCCTTAACATATAAGGTGTATTTAAATTATCTTCATACTTAATGCTTAAACATATAAGGTGTGTATAAAATAATCTTCACAATGAAACGTATCAGGTCTACATAAAACTTATTTTCAAACTTTAACATATAAGTAGTATATACAACTCGTCCTCATACTTGAACATGAAAGGTCTACATACAATTAATCCTCATGCTTAAACATGAAAGGTGTATATAAAATTTATCTTCATACATAAACATTTTAAGTGTGTATGGAACTTATCTTTACAATTAAAAGTATGAGGTCGGTATAAAACTTATATTCATCAAACTTAAACATATAAGGTGTATATAAAACTTATCTTCATACATAAACATTTTAAGTGTGTATGGAACTTATCTTTATAATTAAAAGTATGAGGTCGGTATAAAACTTTTACTCATCAAACTTAAACATATAAGGCGTATGTACAACTTATCTTCATACCTAAACTTTGAAAGTATATATGGAAACTTACTTCATACTTAACCGTATGAGGTCTATATAAAACTTATTTTCATACTGAAACATATGAGATGTATATAAAACTTATCTTCATACTTAAACAAGTAAGGTCTACATAAAACTCATCTTTATACTTGATCATGTAATCTCCTTTTAAAACTTGAACATACTTGAGCGTATAAGTTGTATATAAATTTTTTCTTCATACTTAAATATCTAAGGTCCATAAAAAACTGGTCTTCATACTTAAACCTATATGATCTGTATAAAAGTAATCTTAAATGTGGATAAGTTAGCAATCTAGATATGGAGACACGCGGCTACTGTCACATAAATCGAATAATCAAACTCCTATAAATATTAATTAATACACTCAAATATAAAGAACCCTTGCTTATAAAGTTTTAATACCGCCATATTAAAATTACTGAGCACATAAAAACACTGGATGTTTTACAAATCACAACTGATTTATAAAACAAATAACTGCTATTGCGGAATGCAGACCTTTTCTTCAAATTAAAAGGTTGTTCGCTCTCCTAAACATTTTGAATGACTTTCAGAGAAAATATTCAATAAAAATTGTTGAGATTTTCATGCAAACGCCAATTGGAA
>JANJGK010000024.1:19731823-19734323 GCA_039081455.1 Macrobrachium rosenbergii
ATTATATATATATATATATATATATATATATATATATATATATACTATATATATATATATATATAAATGTATACACACACTTATACACACACACATATATATCTATATATATATATATATATATATATATATATATATATATATATATATATATATATAATATACATATACATACATATATACAATATAAATCATTTGAACCGGAAGGCTAACATCTCAAGGTACCTACTCGGAGGAGAAAAGTCGTATATAATTAAATAAGCATACATTTAAATATGTAAATTAATAATACACACAAACATGGTTATACAGGATCTCTCTCTCTCTCTCTCTCTCTCTCTCTCTCTCTCTCTCTCTCTCTCTCTCTCTCTCTCTCTCTCTCTCTCTGTATACAGTATATATATATATATATATATATATATATATATATATATATATATATATATATATATATATATATATATATATAATTATATATATATATATATATATATATAATAATAATAATAATAATAATAATAATAATAATAATAATTATGCTCCATTCTCGGAGCTTTGTTAAAAACGTCCTTTTAAGCAAATATTTAATCTTTCTTTGACCGGACTTCATGTAAATATTTGGTGGACCGCCATCCTGAAAAATGATGACAACACATGACAGCATTACTTAACTGCCGAAAAGCAAAAAAAAAAAAAAAAAAAAAAACAACAAAAGACAAACAGCTGCAAGAATGAAAGACTACTCAAGGCCCTTTTTTCAAGAATATTATTTTAGCAAACAATGTTTTTTTTTATATCTCCATATTTCAAGATGGAATTTATTTATTTATTTCAGTATCGCGATATTTCCTAAAAAAATTTTTTATCTTCAGTCAGTTTATCCTTGAATACACAAAACGGAAGAGAGCGATGTTGGTTTGACTGGTAAAAATGGCTTCGTAAAAAAAAAAAAAAACTCTAAAAATACAATAGCCAGATGTGATGATCGTGTTGCAAAGGAAAAAAAAATGTGAGCTTTCACGATAAACCAAAAAAAAAAAATAAGAAAAACAAATAACAGAATATTATTAATTTACAAAGAGAAATCTGCCGAGGAAAAAATGTGAAAATTTACGATAATATAAAACTTTAAATAAATGTATTCAAATATTATTAGCATTTCACAGAGAAAAATCTTATTTTAAAATGAAGACATAATAAGAAATAAAAAAAAAAAAGCACGCAATAGAAGACGACCAAAGGTCAGTATCTGTTTGAAGTTGAGAGAAATCCTGAATATTAACAATGAAAATACAAAAGCTACAAAAAATATCAAAAAAATAAAAGGTGAATAAAAAAAAATACCTTAAAAAAAAGATTATCTAAATGTCAGAATCATGTTAAAGGAGGACTTAAATAGTAACTAAAATGAAGGCAAAATTTAAAACTAGCAAATATATATATATATATATATATATATATATATATATATATATATATATATATATATATATATTTCGATTAATTTTTTTTTTCTTTTTCTTTTAACCTGCTTTTTTCCCATTTGTATAGGGTAAGCACGATGCCTCCTTTTGAAGGACTTTGATTTGGCTTTGGGGTAGACCGTAGTCTCGATCGGCTGCCCTGCCTGTCATCGCTTAGACCCCGGTAACGTACGTACATATACTGTACCAGTCACCAGCGCCCTTTCTCCCAGCAGCGAGAAGTTGTTGCGCGGTTAGGTCGACAGTCGAGACGTGTGAGGTGTCTGTTATGTTTTTAGGGGATGTTGGAGTGGCTTTGTTTGTGTGTGTATTAGTGTGTAACACCCATTTGCTTTTAGGCAAACATATCCGTTGATTACCACATATTTCGATTAATAACTTCTGTAATAAGGATTACGAACGTTTGTTAATCGAATTATGTAGTTTTCTCCAGTGAGTAATGTTTCCGGGGGCTTTTAACATCACAGAACACTGCTAGATAACCTAAATCACATAAGGGTCATTCCTCAAAATTACTTGACCTCTGTAAAAAATTGGATAATAATAATAATAATAATAATAATAATAATAATAATAATAATAATAATAATAATAATAATAATAATAATAAGCTCGTCACCATTTTTTCTCCTGTCAAAATAACAACAGCAACAACACCCAACTGTGAAAAAAAAACCCTCTTCGACAACCTTTCTTAATATTGCACGTGATAACATCAAAAATAACACCAACACAAGGAAAAAAATGAAAAAGAATAAAAAACCCTCTTCGATAAACACTTTCAATCTTGGCCCTAAGTATAATACTAATAAATTTGTCACCAATTTTCTCTGCCTTTAACATGACAACAACAACAACGGAAAAATAAAATAAAAACAACCCTCTTCGGCAACCCCTAACAATCTTGGCCGCAAGGAACACCCGGAGCACAACACCAACAACACCAATAAAAACAAAATTTTAAAAATAAAAAAAAAACTCTCTTCTACAACCCCTCTCAATCTTGCACCTATGGA
>JANJGK010000024.1:19744323-19756823 GCA_039081455.1 Macrobrachium rosenbergii
ATATATATATATATATTATATATATATATATATATAATATATATATATATATATATATATATATATATATACATAGTATATATATATATATAGATACATACATACATATACATACTATACTGTATATGCAAACACACACCCATACACGAACCCAAATATATATATACTGTATATATCAAATAAAAGGTCCATCACTGAGATACAGATGGGATATATGAAAGTGCAGTATTTCAAGGGACCACGGCAGCAGGGGATTGCTGCAGTCATTTAAAACATGGTGCCTTTTTTTCATTCCAATTGTTCGTCTTTTATGAACCCTTTATTCCATTTCATGCTATGGAGCTATAGATTTGAACATTTGTCTGCGTACATGGGTACATGCATACATCCATTTATATATGTAAATACAACACATGCACACCTATGTATATATATACATATGTATATGTATAATTTATATATTTAAAATTGTATATATATGATATATTTATATATATATATATATATATATATATATATATATATATATATATATATATATATATTTATATACATACACATATTATATATTACGTGTGCATCACAAAAGGGGTGCGTATTTTAATACCTTTATCCAGTCACGAAATCGCCTCTTGAAAGAAGGAAGACTATGAGTGAAAATCGGGGAAGAAGTATACTTAGTGCAAAGAGTTGATGGGCGTATGCAACGAAAACTACAAAGTGCACATGCGCGGTTTTTTCCATGATATTCACTTTGTCAATTACAATCTGAAAATCTATTTAAAAGGTTCAACCTTCCAAATTTACAATCTGAAAATTTATTTAAAATTCTAATCTGAAAATTATTTACAATTACAATCTGAAAATTCAATTAAAATTACAATCTGAAAATTTATTTAAAATTGCAATCTAAAAATTTATTAAAATTGCAATCAGAAAATTTATTTAAAATTGCAATCGGATAATTTACTTAAAATTGTAATCTGAAAATTAATTTAAAATTGCAATCTGAAAATTTATTTAAAATTGTAATCTGAAAATTTATTTAAATTGCAATCTGAAAATTTATTTGAAATTACAATCTGAAAATTTAATTAAAAATACCATCTGAAAATTAATTTAAAATTACAATCTGAAAATTTACTAAAATTGCAATCTGAAGCGTGTTTTGCAGTGGAAATGTTTTCAACCTACTGAAATTTCAAAACACGTCAAAGCGGACACGAATTACTTCACAACCAAAAGTGGGGACACATGAATTATTGCAATTCCTGCGAACCAATAATCGTCCTCTGATGAAATAACAAATGGAACAAATAAACAATAACATATAAATAAAACAAGAAGACTTACCTCTGCCAACGAAATCCTAAGACCACATATTCTTTACCCCCTGGGGGCGACTAGCTCTCCGGATTTAAGCGCACACGAAATGTTTCGGGAGCATTACATTCGCGCGCGCGCGTCTGGGGATTAAGAGGCGCTACAATCGCGCGCCAAATTTTGTGACACTCGGGAGAATTCCCGATTTGAGAAATCCCACGAAAAGGTACAGGAGCAGTTAACCCGTCCTACAAACATGTGGCGAGAGAATTTTACCTGCAACTCAGATCTATACATAGAAGGTTAAATCGATATACAGTGCAACAATAGTCAAAATTCACTTGCAGATGTAATAGCTGAATCAAAATGAAACTCTCAGATGGCGCATCAGCCTCTCTCTCTCTCTCTCTCTCTCTCTCTCTCTCTCTCTCTCTCTCTCTCTCTCTCTCCTCTCTCTCTCTCTCTCGTGTATATCTATGAATTACTGGATTTACGCTCTGGATTAATATTCATCTTGATAACTAACCGTGCTATTCCCTTGACCACAGCCGCCAATAAAAAAAAAAGTTTGCTAAATAATAATAATAATAATAACAAGAATTAAAACTCCATCAGTAACACTCCAAGCTACCTTGCGAGGAGACAGACAACTCTTTGTAGATAATTATGTAACTCATCCGTAAAATTAATTACTATTGAAACAGTAACTTTATCTTTTTAACAGAGCTTCCACGCCGAGTTGATTTCTCGGTAGAGTCTAATTAAAAAAACACGATATTATCTGAATCTACAAGTAGAGAGTAACTCATTACCTGCCCCTCCGTATAAGGCTTGGTTTAATCTTCCTTTGCATAACTACTTAAAAGAAAAAAAAAACACGATGATTCTAGCTTCCGGCAAGTTGCGTCAATAGCAAGTTTGCGAGGCGGGAATGGCAGAAGTTGGTATAGACTAAGGGAAAGGTCCAAGTAGAGAAATAAGGTCGAAATTAAGTGTGAAGCTCCGTAACGGAGGTTGTACATGAAAGCGCAAGATTCTGCAACAGTGATACACCAAACGACAGAAATAGTGTGATACACTTAATAATCTAAACAATGTTTGTGCAATAAAAATTCACAATCATAGAGTAAACTGTATTACTATGTAAAAGACAAAAGCCATTTTTGTCTTTTACATAGTTATATAGTTCACTATATATAATTGTGGATTTTTATTAAGCAAACTTTTTTCACGAGGATGGTTGTGCAATATGTTACCCATCTAAACAATGCTAACATAAGATTATTTCAGTACCAGAAATAATGTGCATAAAGTAAGTTCGATACTAGGTAGGTGTAATAATAAACAAGTAAAAAATGCGCAATCGAGTTTTCTGTACAGCTTTTAATCAAGGCCACCGAAAGCCAGATCTATCTTTCGGTGGTCTCGGTATAATGTTGTGTGAGCCGCGGCCCATGAAACTTTAACAACGGCCCGTTGGTGGCCTATCCTATATCGTTGCCCGAAGCATGATTATGGCTAACTTTAACCTTAAATAAAATAAAAAATACTGAGGCCAGAGGGGCTGCAATTTGGTATGTTTGATGGTTTGGAGGGTGGATGATCAACATACCAATTTGTAGCCCTCTAGCCTCAGTAGTTTTTATGTTCTGAGGACGGACAGAAAAAGTGCGGACAGAAAAAAGTGCGGGACGGACAGAAAAAGCCGGCACAGTAGTTTTCTTTTACAGAAAACTAAAAACCATCCTTCGCACATTCCCCCAAAACCTTTACCTTCGCTCGTTCAACAACTAGAAACCAAAGAACATCACGTAAAAGCAAGGGCGAAACGGCCTTGACATTTACAAAAAAAATAATAATAATAAAATACACAAAAAACGAAAAATCACTTCAATTTCAGTTGGCGTTCCGTTGCTGTCACACTTACGAAGCACAAAACAGTTATCGCGACATGAGCGAATATCTTTTCGAACGTACGCTGAAATGAAAGAAAAAAAAAATACGGAAAATACGAAATTGGACAATAAACAAAGATAGTGATAAAAATACGGCGACATACCAGTCTCCGGGATTTGATTTTATAAAGTAAAAAAGTGTCTAGTCACCTGAGTAACTGATTTGCGTTCGCGTTCCAACCCACTGAACGCGGCAGCAGCAGCAGCAGCAAACGTTTATTGATGTGAGTCTCATGGCGCCAATATGAAGGCCAGCCTCTATATTTAGAACGTTGTTATTATTATAGGTGGTCGCCCCCGTCCGCGGCTGTACACAATATCCCCACCAAATAAAAGACAAAAAATGAATAATAAGGAATTGTTATTGGCCCCATTTCTTTTCCACACGCTGGAATTCAGGTGCATAACTACTAGATCTTTCTGTTTTAAAGAGACAACATTCACATGATAAACACTTTCCTGGGAGACGGTATTTTGAATATGAATCTGTGCGGGGATTTTTCACTTTATTAATTTGTGTCATTTTCAAGGTCCGTTTATGTCAACAGATGGCTCTGTACGGCTTACAGATTATTAATTTTTTTTTCTATTTTAAATCAATTATCTATTTGTTTATTTTTTTGTATCCTTGTATCCTTGTTTGTGGAACGGGAAAGTATTGTTGTGATCTGTTTGTCTTTCTATTTGCATTCGATATTTGTCAGAATACCCTTTCCCTTACATAACCTACCTGTGAGTATCAACCTACCTGTTAAACTGATTACAGAAAATCTTGTTTAGGTTAACCTTTTGTTATTTTATTTTTTTTTTTTTGCATTATTACAGGCCGTTGTTTATTTTCAATGTTTTCAATGTCTGAGCGAAATAGTCCCCCACAGAACACCATACAGTATATCAGGAAGGAAGCTTGTTTGAGTTATTTGTATACCATATGTAAACCCATTATGTAAATCAGATTCTGATCAACCACATACCCCCAGTGATGGGGAGGAATTAATAAGTTCCACAGGTTAAGTCTGAGTAATATCCATAACTCTGAGCAGTGATACTGCAGTGATGAGTAATTATAATTAGTAAATCCTTTTCTAAAGAGTGTATAGTTGCTGTTAACATACACCAGAGTCCTTGTGATAAACAGTAATTTTCTGCCAAGTTTCCTGTTTGATTTCGTTGGTTGCAAACTTTCCTGTGCTTATTTTTTGTTGCTCTAAGCTTTGTTTACCATTCTTGGCTTTCCCTTGGGAACCGGCTTGAAACTTTTTTTTTTTTTACCTTTTTTCACTGGCCAGACATCTCTAAACTGTTTTTGGTAGTTTAAACTAGACATCTGTTTGTTATCGTGGAAGAGCACCTAGTGGTTATTCATGAAACAGTCTTAGTGTGCGGGTATGTGCATTATTATGAAAGTGTCTAAGCGTTTCTTGGTAATTAAGTTTGGCATAATAATAAGTGGAATATAACAATGTCGTTTTTATCACTGTACTCCAGTTCTGTAATATCTAATTATATTTATAATTTTCTTTGTCAACCAAAATCTTTATTAATTTTTTTCTAATCATCTAATATTTAGCTGCTTCAAATCTGCATCAACCAAAATTCTCAGATCCAATTTCTAAACACTTTTAACCAATCACGGATCGTCAGAATATAAGCCATAACTATTACGGGGGAGGGGGGAATTTCATTTCCAAGTTCACTTGTCTAAAAGACGACATTTTGATAGGTTTTCATTTTTCTGGTGAATGCCAATAAAGCAGACATTACAATGAGATAAAAAGGAAACCAGTAAAAAATATTACTGTGATATTCTTTGGCAAAAAATAATTCCTTTTGAATTGGGAAAGGAAGTACGAATGCCACACATACCTACTGGAGAAACAAATCCACAGTTATGTAACTGTGCAAATATATCTAAAAATAGAATTTTACAGAGAGCTTTCGAGATTCTGCAAGATCCTCCTTTTTTCTGTATAGTTTCATTTTAAAATGTATTTGTACATTTACGTAACTGTGTATTTGTTAAGACTCATGCTAATCCGCGTATTTCTATACGTAACTACCATCGAACTTGAAACGCCATAATAGACGTAAATACTATTATGTTGATAAATAATATTAAGTGAATGGGATGGAATATAGAATTTAGGCCAAAGGCTAAGCGCTGGGTCCCATGAGGTCATTCAGCGCTGAAAGGGAAACTGAGAGTAAAAAGGTTTGAAAGGTTTGACAGGAGGAAAACCTTGCTCTTGCACTATGAAACAACTGTTAGGATAGGGTGGATAGCAAGACGGAAGAAAGAGAATATGAACGAAGATACAGTCAACAATTGTACTTTAATAACAGTTCTTCACAATAATGTTGACGGTGCCGTCGGGGTCTTTACGAAGTTTCCAAAACAGAGCAGCCAATCATCGCTATGTGCAGCCAATCTTCGCTGTGTGCAGATGCTGATATAAATACGATACTGAGCGTAAACTATTCGTAGGAGTAATGACGTGACATTATGCTGCCCTTCAAGTCTACGAAAATAAACGCAGTTATATTTTTTAAGTTTCTGTTGAGGCGTCATTCAAAAGCAATTTTACCAAGTGGTTAAATGTCATAATCAGCATTATACAACGAAATTATTATTATTATTATTATTAATTTGCAAAACCCTATTTTAGCGTATCTTATATCTTAATTTGTTTTACCCAAAGCTGACAGAGTGGATACAATAATGCCCTTAGGCCTGAACAAAAGGAAAACTGGAAATAAAAATTTTTAACGAAATATAAAAGTATCCTCACAACAATCTAAAAAAAACAATGAACGAATGACGAACAATAACAACAACAATAATAATAATCATAATAATGATACCACCATATACCGGTACAACCATACACCGGTACAGCAGATATCACCAGATACAAAGAATTGTACAGAGTGTGGGATAAGAACGTTTTGAAACCACTAAAATATATCATTTAACGCATACCTAGAAATTCCTCAGACAGGTGATTTCTGATTCTGGAATTTTAAATGACTGGAGTTTTAAATAATTAGAATTTTACATGACTGGATATTTAAATGACTGGAATTTTAAAATGACTGGGATTTTCAATCATTTGAGTTTTAAATGACCGGAATTTAAAATGACTGGAATGTTAAATGAGTAGAATTTTAAATGACTGGAATTTTTAATCATTTGAATTTTAAGTGATCTGAATTTTAAATACTTGGAATCTTAAAATGACCGGAATTTTAAATGACTGAAAATCACCATCTTGATGAACGTTCGCCCGAACCGGGGCATTTATCTTTACTATTTTTTTTTTATTACTGAAGTTAAGTAACATTAAGTCTGGTCAAAACATGAAGGGGGGACCGACATTGAATGCAGGCACAGTGATTAGTCTTGGAACAGGGCATGGGCTTGCAACGCCATCCGAAAATCTCACATTGAGGATAAAACCTTAGGAGTCCAATCACCCCTATAAAGAAATAGGTACAGAACTTTGGTGAATTCGTGGTAATTGATTGCGCTGAAAAAGTCAAGGAACCTCGACACTGAGAAAAGCCAAAGATCTAACTCCTTAAAATGCAGGGCTTAGGAAATGTATATAAAAAAAATATTTCCAAATTTTAGGGATGGTTATCATTATTACTCAAAGTGTACAAAGTCATGTGAAACACTAAATAGACTTAGCGGAGAGAGAGAGAGAGAGAGAGAGAGAGAGAGAGAGAGAGAGGAGAGAGAGAGAGAGAGAGAGAGAGAGAGAGAGATTGGCATAAGTACAATGTTACCACACTAACTGAAGCAACATTCTTATTTCCAGTTATATAAGGACAGAGGTCATGCAGGCAAGTGAAATAACGGTATCATTCAGCATCTCTCTCTCTCTCTCTCTCTCTCTCTCTCTCTCTCTCTCTCTCTCTCTCTCTCTCTCTCTCGAGTTTTAATTCCTTTTTATGACGGAACATGATGTAATGATTATCTCTTCTTTACATTTGATGAAAATAATTTTCTCCGTGGAAAGTTTTTTCCCGTCTACTCTGAGAAAAGAGATTGCTTGAAGTAAGGGATTTTCTTCTGTAATTGTTAAAGCACAGGATTTATTTTTTTATTGTCTGAATATGTCTTTCTTAATGTACATCATTTCTATATTCTTCTGGTATATTAAAATATCTTACTGCAGTGTTTATTTTGGTTCAGTAATAACGGCGTAACTTTACATTTATGCAAAGAATTCCAACCTTCATGAAAGAAAAGGAGTGAAGGGGTACGGGGTTGGGGGAGGGTTACAATCATAGGGGGTAGGGGGAGAGTTACAATAAAAGACAAATACAGGTAAAGAATTCAAATATGTCTTGTTTAATCACTCAGGTACAGTATGAAAACATTATTCAGAAGGAAGTCGCTTTGTATATTATGTTCAAGTTATATGACGATAAACGTAGTATTAATGTAACGTACGCAAGACGTTTAAATACATTTAGTTTATTTAAACAAGGGAAGTCCACCATATACAAAAAGTATAAAAAATCCTTCAAATTTTTGCCTGCACATTTAACAAAAGCCAAACTTTATCACGCTGAATATTGTGGCCTTTCTTTTTTTTAATAAATTAAGAATAATTCCTAAATTCATATTGTGTTATATGGCACACGAACGTAAATGAGAAAAGTTATTATATCTCAATGTATTTCATCAGAGCGAAATAATAATAATAATAATAATAATAATAATAATAATAATAATAATAATAATAATAATAATAATAATATAGAATTTAGGCCAAAGGCCAAGAGCTGAGACCTATGAGGTCATCCAGCGCTGAAAGGGGAATTGGCAGCAAGGTGGTTTTAAAGGTGTAACAGGAGGAAAAAAAAATCTCGCAGTTGCACAATGAAACAACTATTAGAGTGGAAAGTCAGATGGACGAAAGAGACTATGAACGGAGGTACAGTAAAAGATGTACATGATAATAACTTAATAGAAATTATAATAATAATAATAATGTTTCCTATGGAGTATACAAGAGTCTGACGTCAATTTACTGTGTCCCATAATCCAGCGGCTAGCACCGAGGCGAGGCCACGTCACGGCTGAATTAAAGGGACTTTTCTCACACTAATAGCGGATGGCCCGGCGTGATTCCATTTATAATGAAAGAATATAAATATCTCGAAAGTAAAAGCATTGTCATGTCGGTGCTTTTGTAGTTATTTACTTTTGCTTTAAAGCGCCGCCCGTTTATTTCGCCCAATTTTAAAATCTACGGCTTTTATGCCCGGGGATTTTCCATTGTTGGTAGCCCGGAACAGTTTTGATATATTTTGGCGAATTTTTGCTCTGGCTGTGATATATTCGATGTGTGTGTGTGTGTGTGTGTGTGTGTGTGTGTGTGTTGTGTGTGTGTGTGTGTGTGTGTGTGTGTGTGTGTGTGTGAATTACTTCAACCAACCCTCTGCGCCGAAATATCTTTCGGGGAACATATTTGAAATATGGCCCTTTTGTCTTTTGGGGGACGGCGCACGGGCAATAAGAGTACAATGATTTCGATGAATGAAATTATAAATCAGCCTTCAGTAAAGTTGGTTTAGAAACTGGCTGTCGTATAAATATTTACTTCAAACAGCAGAGGGGGAGAGCAGAGTTTGTAGGTCTCTATGGATGTACGAATGTAAAAATTATATGGAGGGCAAGTCGATGAGCAAATGATACACACAAAATTATATATGTATATATATAATATATATATATATATATATATATATATATATATATATACATATATATATAATATATATACTGTATATATATATTATATATATGTAAGTATTACATATAAATGTATATATATATATATATATATATATATAGAGAGAGAGAGAGAGAGAGAGAGAGAGAGAGAGAGAGAGAGAGAGAGAAGAGGAGAGAGAGAGAGAGAGTTCTTGCTTGGGCGTCTTTCAGATAATTCTCAGTATGTGTATGTGTATATATATATATATATATATATATACTATATATATATTATATATATATATATATATATATATATATATAACAAAAATTATCCTAGCTTCTGTGGCCGTGCTAAGGTATTCAGCCACCAAACGAATTTGTTTTATTAACAAAACAAAAAACAAACAAAAGCGCACCTTTGCAAATGAGTTAGGAAGGCAATCTATTTCATCAATTTAAGTGAACTCTTTACAAAATTTTATTTGGTAAAAATATCAGTGGCACAACACATAGCCAGTTAAACATTATGGTTATACTGTTAATAAATAAAGATAATGAAAAACGGCAAAGCTATAATTACCACAACTCAAAACCAGTCCCCCATTCAGGAAATTACAGTTCCACATTAAGTCTCTGCATGACTTGACTGTTAATGGCTTTGAACAAGGGTTTCATACTCTAGAAATGAATGTTCCATATTAGTAACAACAAATTTTCCATAAAATAAGACTTTAATCCAGGAAGCTCCTGAATCTAGACGTAAATAATGTTCATTATCAGTTTTCGTATATTACAGCAGGAAGGGCTTCGATTAGAGAGTTCCGTAATATAGGAGTAAAAATAAATGTTTCCACATTAGTTTCTTGAAACCTTCCATTCGAAAGCCTTTAAATGCACAAAGTTCCATACCCGACAAATGAATGTCTTAAATTAGACTTTATAACTCCTCAATAATGAAGATTTTATTCTAAACTTCCATACTCTAGGGGAAAACGTACCATGTTTATACCTTCGGAATTTTCACCCTAAAACTTATTAAAATTGGACATTTAATACCCTAAAAGCGGACGTTTCATACACAAGCCTCCGCAAACCTTATGCAGAAACTCTGCATTCAGACAAAAAACAATCCATCCACATCAACACATGTGAACCAATCGAACTTTATTTCTTTCTTCAAATCTTCAGATGATCACCCTTACGGAAAGAGTCATACGACCATAAACCCACGAGGACTCCAAAGGGAGATCAGCCTGGAAAGAGAGACACGTTATAAGGAAAGGCGATATAAATAAATAACTACCAAGGAAAAGAACACGATATCGACACTGAATTGGAGACGTCAGCAGAACTCAGGACCATACAGGTGACGAAAGTCACGCTTGACTACCTGTGAACTTTTCAAGGAAAATCTAATAATCCTCGAGAGTTGGAGTCCATAAAAAAAGCTAATGATATTAATAAAGGCTCAGAAGTTCCATGAAGTCAAATTCTCACCCGGTGCTGAAACCCCCTCTTCGTAATGAGAACAGAAAATGAAATATAACGACAGGTATCGGCGATAATGGTTTGATCATGCACGCCACTGCATGCGTAATACATTACCAACGGAACAGAAAGCATGCAATGCACATGCACATACGCTGCTTCTTTTTTTTTGCGTGCAGAGGCCGGTGGGGACGGGCGACCTGATTACCTGTTCTAGGCCAAGGTCTTACGAAATCGAGGAAGACGAAGAAAAACAGTTTGGGGATTTGGGGATTCGTAGAGAAGAAAGGAGACCTTCGGCCTACCTATATATATATATATATTATGCATATGTGTTACATATTGCATACATACATACACACATAGGTATGTATGTAAAGTATATATATGTATATATACGGCCACTAAGCTACAAATTTCCGATTTAATGATCCAATTCGTTCTACTTCGTAATAATATATATATATATATATATATATATATATATTATATATATATATATATATATATATATATATATATATATATATATATATATATATATATAATATATATATATATACATACATACATACATACATACCAAAGGGGAATTATAACTGATAAGTGGTTCGTCGTCTCCCGGCTGAGACGACGAACCGCTTATCAATTATCAATCCCCTTCGGTGTATATATATAATATATATATATATATATATATATATATATATATATATATTATATATATATATATATATATGTATGTGTGTGTGTACTTATATTACTTCCAAGGCAGAGCGAACTGAATATTAAACGACATTTGTAGCTTAAGAGTTGTGTATAAAAAATCACGATGTTATTAAAAATTCAATATATATGTGTGTGTGTATGTATATGTATATCTATATTGGTATATAGACATATAATATAATATATATATATATATATATATATATATATATATATACTATATATATATATATACTCTGTATATAAAACATTCCCACGAAACCAACAGCAGAAAATAAGAACATCAGAGACATAGGCAGGATTCCTCCGTTCTAGAATCGGGATAAAACCCTGAATATTCATGAAACTCGCCATTAGGCCACATTCATCCGTCAAATTTCGTCATGAAAATTCCGAATATTTTAATCAAGTAAAAACCTGAATATTCTAATCAGCGCTTGCCCTTCGGTCATTTGATATCCGAACGTTTTCCAGTTGTAAAGAAGGTCGAATTTTTCGTTTGCAAACGGCATATGCCAGACCAGTAAAGTATTACCTCAATACTGTACAAGTAATAGTGACCGTTGTTATTATTATTAATATTATTATTATTATTATTATTATTGTGTTGTTGTTGTTATTATTGTTATTGTTATTATTATTATTATTATGATTATTATTAATTATTATTATTATTAATTATTAGAAACATATGCTCCCACTCAACTATGCAAAGTGGCCATTAACTTGTTGAAAAAACTTCCACAAAAATATGCTACTGCGTGGAAAAACAATGATATATACAAAATAAACCTAATAACAAATATAATACAAATTAAAAATAATCGGCAAAGGGTTCAAAGCATTTAAACAAGCCCTTTGACCCGTTGAACAACAAAGATTCATCTAAACTGAAATAAATACCTAAATACTGTAATTTACCTCTGCCTTATTTTTCGTTTCCAAATCTTTCAACTGGCTGTGCAACACAGTTTTTCAACTTTTCCTTTGTCTCTTGATATATTAAACTGACCAAAAAGCTTAACTCCAGGAACCTGACCTGTTAAGGTGTCTTGTGCTACACGAAAACGCTCAACCAACTCACAGGGCGAAAAGTTAAATTAATGGAACATGTAATTACTAAAATCTTGATGTCTATTGCAACACGTATTCCACGTCACGTTTTTTCACAGCGATCCGTTGCCTAAGTAACTTCTAATTCCCGAGAAAAACGTCAGCAGTTAGTATTAAATGAAAAACATTTGTTAATCTACCAATTCAATTTATCATATTAG
>JANJGK010000024.1:19764323-19776823 GCA_039081455.1 Macrobrachium rosenbergii
ATATATATATATATATATATATATATATATATATATATATATATATATATATAGTTACATGTAAGTATTGTTGAAATATGGGATTTATAACAGAACAATCATAAACATCGCATACACGGAGCACTGAAATACATCGGAACAACGCCAAAATGGAGGGAAAACACACACGGCACCAATAAAGCGCTGAAATACGGATAAAAACAAGGCCTGGAAAGCCAAAATCAAGAGAGAAACGAACCGCCACGAAACGCAATCATCTATAATGACATCAAGCAACTGCACGACAGAAAAATGCAGATGTTTTCCCAGGAATACCCCGAGAAATTCGGCGATCAATTCGAAGATCAGAACGGGTTGAGAAGACGACCCGATGGTGTATCATGCACTGTTTTTGGGAGGAGCGGGTGATGTGGAGAGAAAGAATAACGCCTCCCCCCCCCAAAAAAAAAAGAATAAATATGGAAGAGGTATTGGACTGGAATACAGAATTATGGCCAAAGGCCAAGCGCTGGGACCTATGAGGTCATTCAGCGCTGAAAGGAAAACAGAGTAAAAGGTTACAAAGGTGTAACGGGAGGAAAATCTCGCAGTTGCACTATGAAGAAAGAATATGAATGGAGGTATAGTAAAAGGAATGAAGGGGTTGCAGCTAGGGCCGAAGGGAAGCTGCAAAGAACCTTGAGTAGTGCCTACAGTGCACCATGTATGAGGTGCACTGACGGCGCTACCCCGCCTACGCGTTGTAAGAGGTATTATCAATGACGCGTACGGAAGAACCCTGGAATTCATTTTTCTCTCGATAAATAGATTATCTAGGTCATCCGGCATCTAGACATCAATCAGTCTTGAATTGGAATAACCAGGACACTGAAAGAGAGGTAAAAGATATCAGTACATTTAGGGAAATTGGTCAAAGAGTTTTTAAACTCTTACAACAACGAGGAAACTGAGAAAAAAGCAAGAAATATCAGTAGATTTAGGAAAATTGGTCAAAGAGTTTTTTAACTCTGACAATAACCATGAAATAGAAAGAAGGGTAAAAAATAATCAATAAATTAAGGAAAATTGGTCGATAATTTTTTTCAAGTCTTAACCTGGGGTAATGAGCAGAGCAAATAACGCCTCTCCACAGAGGGGTCCGGATCTACAGAGCATCGGATCCACACTAGAATCTTGGAGTCCTGATAACTCCACTTATACCAGCCTTCAAACAAATTCAATCAAGATCAGCCCAATAGTTTCTAAGAATTACTGTGCTGACGGGAAAAGGACCCTAATTCCCTCCCCACAAAGACAACCAGATCTGAATCGGGATTAACACCAAAATCGGAAAAGGAGAACCTTTCCACAGAGCCAAACTTGCAAAAGTTTGATGAAAACCGCTCAAATGGTTTTTTAGATGTTAAGGCCCCAACAGTCTTCAGGCCCAACAGATCAGATTCCATCCTAACCCCGAATTCCTACTGACCTCAGTTCTGCTGTGACGCGGGAGGGAGTGTGGGGGTGAGGTTTCTCAGGTCACTGACAAGGAAGTAATTGAAAAGATCAAGGGAAAGCGGACACGGGGATAAATACTGACTACGGAAGGGAAACGAGTTCCCTCACAGTTGCCCACTTAATGAGTTAAATGTTTAATTAACCTGGAGGCTGGGTCAGTCACCTGTCATGTCAAGTTGCTGGTCACGTTACAATTATTGTCAGTATTAAATAATGACATAGAGTTTGTGTATGTATGTATGTATGTATGTATGTATGTATGTGTATATATATATCTTACATATATATAAATATTATAATTTTATATATATACATAAATATATGAGATCTTTTCTCAAGAAAAGGGTTGTTCTAAAATATACATACACACACACACACACACACACACACACACACACACATATATATATATATATATATATATATATATATATATATATATATATATATATATATATATATATATATATATGAGAAGATCTTTTCTCAAGAAAAGGGTGGCTCAAAAGTAAATAAACAAATCAAAGGCTTCTGCCGCATTCAATCTGTAAGTGCTGAATCGTGTATATGTATGAATGTATGTGTGTATGTATGTATATATATGTACAGTATATATACAGGTATATATACATTATACAGTATATATATATATGTATATATGTACACACACTATATATTATACATATATACATATACATTATACAGTATATATATATATATATATATATATATATATATATGTATATATGTACACACACTATATATTATACATATATACATATGTATAATATACACTATATGTACATATATACATACATCATTATTCATCCTTATGGACTTCGGAGAGCTAGTTATTTAACAGAACGACTCAAATTAATACAGAAATAAGCAAATAAAAATAAATATAAATAAATAAATAAATAAGCAAATAAATAAATAAATAAAATCAGTACTCAAATACGTCATCACTGACACAAGCCCAATCTACCCAGTTCAAGGGACGAACCTACAGTGAAGATACCAGTCTCTTCCCTAATTACCTGACGGCATTGTATGTACACTTGCTCTGACGTCATCCCCTTCATTATATATGCAGGTTTACACTGTTATCCTTATCAAATACTGAACACATATCGGAGTTTCAGCTGACCCTCTTAAAAATATGGTTTGTTGTTTTCCCTCTACTAAATCGCTTTTGCTGATTAGGCTCTAGTTTTAGTATAAGTTTGTGAAGGTCGGCATAATACATTATTTCAGCTCTAATATGACTTAACCTTTGATAGGTAGGCACGTGGGCTCAATAATAAAAGGGAGAGTGTGTGTGGGAGTCTATATGTTAGAGTTGATGGGAATTATTGTTATTATTAATCAGGACTTGAACCTGACTAAATGCTAATGAAGCTGATAGTATTAATTTCAGTTATTCAGGTAATTTGAAAGGACAATATGCCTGTATGTATGCGGTAATTAATTATATGCACATAGGCTCTATGTATATACATACATACATTCATATACATATATATATATATATATATATATATATATATATATATATATATATATATATATATATATACATTATTTAAATTCTCTCTCTCTCTCTCTCTCTCTCTCTCTCTCTCTCTCTCTCTCTCTCTCTCTCTCTCTCTCTCTCTCTCTCTCTCTATATATATATATATATATATATATATATATATATATATATATATATATATATATATATATATATATATATATACATTTACACACAACAGTTGCTGTCGACGAAAAGTAAAAAAATTAATCAAATTTGCCTTATTTATATTCACTGCCATAAAAAATCGAGTAGTACTCACAAACATCTGAGAATTTAAATTCAAGCTCCCAACGAACAAGGCCACTTTCTTCGACACGACGACAGGAAAATAAAATAACGTGAAAGTAAAATAAATCCTTCATTGATCTTAAGAATTCTAGCATGCTCTTTCTCCAGAGGACTTTGAGGATTACGTCTGAAATTCTATTATCATTAGCTCTGCCATTTATCCCATCCTGCTGATCCCTTCGCAACGAACCACGTAATCCCCTTCAAAATGTATTCGGGTGGAACATTATCCTTGGTAGCCGTTATTGCGAACCTCTCTCCCCTACAGTCGCATACGATAAACTTAAAATTTTAAATTAATACACAAAAAATAACGGAAGGCTTTGATACACATTCAGGCGATTAAAAAAAGGCAATTGTTAGAAGGGACTTAACCAGCTGGGTTTTGTTAAGTAAAATCTACGCGTAAGAAGACATACGATGACTTACAAGTTTTACATTAATACACAGAATAATGTAGGATTGTGATACAACTCCAAACCAATAAAAGGGTAAATTATAATATACACTAAGCAAATCTGTGAAGGGACTTAACCAGTACATAGGTGGTCTGTTAACAAAAAATCCATGTACAGCAAGACACCGAGACAAAAAATCCATGTACAGCAAGACACCGAGACGGGCAGCCGTCGCCCAATGTTAATTAATGTTAATATGGGTGGAATGATTTACGAAATTAAACAAGTAACAAATGAGCAGAAGTCTCTTCGGCGCAATCGAGTTTTCTGTACAGCCGATACAGCGTACAATCAAGGCCACCGAAAATAGATCTATCTTTCGATGGTCTCGGTATAATGCTGTATGAGTCGCAGCCCATGAAACTTTAACCACGGCCCGGTGGTGGCCTACCCAATATCGTTGCCCGAAGAACTATTATGGCTAACTTTAACCTTAAATAAAATAAAAACTACTGAGGCTAGAGGGCTGCAATTTGGTATGTTTGATGATTGAAGGGTGGATGATCAACATAACTGCAGTCCTCTAGCCTCAGTAGTTTTTAAGATCTGAGGCCGGACAGATAAAGTGCGGACAGAATACAGTGCGGACGGACAGACAAAGCCGGCACAATAGTTTTCTTTCACAGAAAACTGAAAAGCCATCAAATTTTCTTTTCGTTTTCATTCTTCCTCGCAAGATAAGCCGGTGACAAGCAACCTTTTAAAAGGACATCATCAATTATAATATATCCTACGAAACTCATAATCGTATTGAGAACTATTCTATGTTTTTTTTTTGGTGGGGGGGGGGGGATGTTTGTGGGCGTGCACGGTCCACAGTGTCCTAGAAGACACTGGTGTTAGATGAAAAATCGTCTGCTGTATGTTATAATATTACTGTGTCCCTTCGTCAACATGATGGTATTTATGGAAATCTACAGGTCAAATGCATGTAAATACTGAACTTCTCGATCACCCTTTAATTCCCGATGCGTTTTCCACAGAAAACCTTCGTAACCCAAATTTAAAAAGGAAGGAAGGGATGTAAAATTTAGGCCAAAGGCCAAGCGCTGGGATCTATGAGGTCATTCAGCACTGAAAGTGAAATCCAGAGCAGAAAGGTCTGAAAGGTGCAACAGGAGGAAAACCTCGCAGTTGCACTATGAAACGACTGTAAGGAGAGTGTGGAGTGTAAGATGGAGGAAAGAAAATATGAGTGGAGGTACAATAAAAGGAATGAAAGGGGTTGCACCTAGGGGCAGATGGGACGCCGCAAAGGACCTCAAATATTCCCTGACTTCATTCCCGAAATATTCGGATTAAAAGATCTAGAAAGAACAAAATTATACGGAATTCAAGAGGTGTATTTGAATACTGGCATGTTCACATAATTCACGACTTCTGTGACCCTTGAAAAGGCACAGCGGTTTTCTTTAGAAATTTATAAACAGTGAATGAAATTGTAAAATTTTCATGAGCTCTAATAATGGATCACTTTTGATTCCAATGGTAAATGTTAGTTAATACATAATATAAACCTAACTTTCAAGTTAGTAGGAAGTAACTGACGATCCCTTTATTAATGTAATAAAGCTGTTTATTATTATTATTATTATTATTATTATTATTATTGAGAAGACACACCACAATTCATATGGAACAAGCCTACTGACTTGAAATCCAAGCTTCAAAGAATATGGTGTTCATTTGAAAGATACAGAAAATATGGAATAAAAAAAAGAAGAGATCAGTCATCAGACAAGAAAAAATATAAATTAGTACATACTAGGTAAACAGATAAAAATATAAATTATTAAAATGCAAAGTGAATTGTCTAGGTTAGTAATGCACTGCAACTTCGCTTTAACTTTTGAGGCTCTAACTGCTCAAATAACAAAAATAATGATTAATAAAGATAGGACTTAAACCCAATTTAAGACGGCTACCAATCTTGCAAAATCCGGTGTCTCCATCAGCGCAACACAATGGAAGCCTTCAGAGAAGAAACAGCCTCCGATTCAAGGGCTTCAAAAACAGCAGGGGTGTGGGAAGTAATATAATTAGCTTTTGATAAGCGGTCTTCATTCAAAGCGGGGTAGTAAGAATCCTCCAGAGATAAAATGTTTCCCCCAACGAGAACCCAATAAAACTCGGCCCCTTAATCACTGAAAGTTTACAGGAGCCCCTATAAGTTCTCTCATCAATTAGGGAGAAAAGCAAGCTTTACAAAACAGAGCTGTTAACCAGCTCAGTGGTCTGGTTAAACTAAGATATACTTAATTTTTTACAAAACAGGGCAATTCTATCAGGCGCAAGAGACAACAGTATCAACAGCCAAGCGCGAAAGGTTACGCAAACCCTACATTCGTCGAATACGAATTATAAAAACTTAGGAGTCTGACTGATGGGGTTTATTCCAACTCAAATCCAAATCTGATAACAATAACACGATATATTCTAACCTGAAACCACAGATCAATTAGAACAAGAGATTCGATCTTCTAAACTATGATAGTGCTGATTCTGATGCTGTTCAGTCTACCTCAGGTCACAACGCAACTTGGAATAGAAGTAGGAATTACAAATTTAAGGCATAAATGACGAGGTCATGAAATTGTACAATCATGTACCCTACGCTAACTACCAGGGTTGCATTCAATTCTAAGGACAACCGCGGCAAAATGGATTTTTCAGGATAACGCCTAAAATGGTAAAATATATGCAGTTCAATACAGGAAAAAAGATCGACATTACTATATAACCGATTAATTACCGTTCCTGTACACCAAGAAAAAACCGTGTCCAGTTACAGAGTTACCCCAAGGTCCCCTTGAACACAATATATAACCTCTGAGTGCCAAGGTACAACTCTTGTTGGGATACCATTTGGGCTGGGTCTAGGGAGCGCCATTATTACGGGCTGCTATATGAGCAAGAGCCCGTGCTGGAATAAAGCCAGCTTAACCATAAACAACATTAATGGCTCCACTCCAAAGAGGTGGTGCAGTTGTGGCGTTGAGTGGGAGGCTGAGGATTTCAGGTGATCCTGACAAAGCCACAATGGCCTCTGGGGGCAACAACGACATAACACTCTGGCCGCCTTGCTTTATCTTGCCATTGATGAAGGTGTCCTAGAACAAGGGAACAACTGAGCTGAAGGCCTCTCGGTGCAATGGTCTTCAATTTGGGGGGAAGAACAATAACAATCATTACGTCCTGTTGAGAAAAGGAAATCTCACTCATGCCATAAGCAGGAATGCTCGATGGAACCACTCTGAATCATATTCATCATATACTAACATAATTCACCAGTGTAAATTTGAAAACAGTATGTAAATAAATATCTCTCCAATATCAATTAGCGTCACAAATATCTGAATTTGAATAAAAATAAATAACATTTTGAAGTAAACAAAGAAAACATAACATACGGGCGAAGATTCCACAAATATGGAACCTTACAAAACAGACAAAATAAATGAATACTCTGCGCAACAGGATATAAATAACCTACCTCTAGAGAAGGTAACCTTTAAAAAAGTCGTGATGAATAATGTACCCTAAAAGGGGCGATAAATATCTCAAGACGAGATACCGGCGGGCGGAGAGACTACTGAAATAAAAGTGAAGAGGCCCCATCCGGGAATGTCTTTGTTAACATTTGACTTGGACGGCGGCCCAGAGAATGAAACAGGACCACGTGCGCCGTGGAAATTATTACACTTTCGAAAACTTTCCATCTTCCTTTCTCTCATTATCACAAGGTAACACAACCAGCAAACAGACCGATGAACTTACAAGAAGGATTATGTTCTTGAATGGAAAGTAAATACTGGGGCAAGGTAAAGTTGAAGAAGTTGGACATCTCGCTAGGAAAAGTTAAAGGCAGAAAGCAATGCACATGGCGGCGAAAGGGACGTTCCCAGCCACCCACCTCCCACCCCCTAACAATCATTTGGTAATGCCTGCAGTGTGCCACACGCAGCACGCTACGTGTGGTAGTCTGGTTCCCTGTTGGGTTCGGGACTAAAAGTGATATTTAATGCAGAGGCCGCTGTGACTGGAAATCAGTCGTCCTTATTTACGGTGAAGGAAAAAGAATGAGTACTAGGCCCTTAGCCTCTTGAGCAACGGAAGACGCCGTGAGCCAGGGAAAACGGAAGCGGGAAGAGGGTTCCAAAGCTTGTTGGAAAGAGTGGGATGAAAGACATCGAATGAAAACAACTAGACAGATTAATGCAAGTCCATGGAAAAAATTTTTTTACGTATTCCATAATCAGGCGAAAAATACACACGAAGAAAACTCCCGACAAATACACAAAAGTAAACATATTATTTGGAAGAAAATTAATCAATAATGAAAACAAAGACCTAAGAGGCTTGCAACAGGCCTTGGGATTTTGGCCTACGGGACAATGGGTCACAATGAGCACTGAAAGGCAAACCAAGAGCATGAATAAAATTAGATGCAACATAACGATTCCGTCTACAAAACTGAGCCGCAAGCACGCAGACGATGCTGCAAATAAGACATGTCATTTATGCATGACAAAAATTCCATCAGCTGAGAGCAATAAAAAACAGAAAAAGAAAAATCGGGGGCGGGGGGAGGGGAGTCCAAGACTATTACGGGTTGCCTGGTACTGAAAAAAGCTGCTGAATATTTCACAAGTCTCGAAAAGGTCAGTTACGAAAGTTGAGGACCTCACAGATCACGTAAGCTGCGCTCTCCTGATTTTATCATTTCTGTTGACAGTAGTAGTAGTAGTAGTAGTAGTAGTAGTAGTAGTAGTAGTAGTAGTAGTAGTAGTAGTCTTGATTCTTGTTTTCATCTGTCACAAATTGCAGCAAAGCATTTGGCTGCCTGTTCAATCTGTCTCTCTTCATTCAACGAAATTTGGACAGAACAATCTACCCGCAGTTTGACTTCCCTGATGATTTTCCCAGAGTTGCACCGACTGTGAAACTCAACGATGGTCGCACACACACATATATAAATATATATATATATATATATATATATATATATATATATATATATATATATATAAAAATATATACTGTATATATATATATATATATATATATATATATAATATATATATATATATATATATACACACACACATACACTTTAACATAATAGCAAAACAGAGGATCTGAAGCAACAGCACTCTTATCACAATCTCTGCAGACAGACACAGGCCTGACAAATACTTTCTTTGAACAAAATGTTCTGAAGCACAAAGTTTCCAGAATAACCCATGGGTCCAAACACAAGAACAACATCCCGACCAGGCCGGAGCTAATGATATGGAAGACGTGTGGCATTCAAATCACACCCCCTGTAGATGCAGACACAGACATCAGGCAGCTGTCAAGCTGCGAAAATATCATGTCAAGAGCAGAAAGGATCCAGGCGTCGCTGTTGAAATATTAGGACGGCAAAGTGGTGGTGACAGAGCGTTATCATGGCAGGAAAATGTCAAGGGGAGGAGGGGCAGGCACTGAGAAAATGTTTCACCTGGTTTATGTAGAGTGAATCACTCAGGATTAAAATGCATGTGCATTCAAAACTTTCAGCATTCCTCGAAATGTGTCAGAAAAGAGTAGGATTAAAAATACTTGTGCACTGAAAACTCTTCGATATTCCTAGAGATGTGTCAGGAAAAATTAAAAGTTTTGACACGAACATATACATTCCAATGTTACCTCTCATTATGCTACCCAATTACAATAGGAGCAGTGGCACCTCCCAAAATCAATGCTACCTGCTTACAATACTGTAGTGATAAATATGTGAACTGCTTACAATACTGTAGTGATAAATATATGAACTAAAGTTACATTTAAACAATGTAAAGTCTCCATGGCTCGTGCTAAGCACTTACTATATACCTGTTGAATTAAAACAGAAAAAACAATCTAACAAGCTGTACCATCCGTTTACAGGGATCTTGTCTGAAACGCTGTTCAGCCAATCTGCCCTAAAAATGAGGACTACAGTCAGCCAATCTGCCCTAAAATGGAGGACTACAGTCAGCCAATCTGCCCTAAAATGGAAGACTACAGTATCTGCAAAAATACAAAACTGAGAAAAATGGTAGATACTGCAGTTTTCCCTTGCCTTACTACTGATTTTGCAGATACTGCAAATGAAACCCCCTAAATAAAGCAATGAAGAATCAATCTGAAACTGCAGTAACTTGTGTTTTAGTGTTTCACGAGCCAAATAGGTGGCATATCTCAATTTCGAAAATTTTGCAGATACTGCAGTTTTCCATTTTTGGGCAGCAATGTTCCAAAGTGCCTATACAACGAATAACCCACAAGGGCTTCGGTATCAAGGCGAAACAAACCACTTTCCATCGTTTAGGATAATTGCTATAAGCAGCTTGAAAGAATGAGCAGGCCCTGTATACACGAAACAAGAGCAACTATTTTGTGGTTATTACAGGTACCATTCAAACTAATCAACATCAGTCTGAAGATAAATACGCACAAGGGCCATACACTCCCTCTTTACTTGAAAGAGCAGAAAGGTGGAACCATGTCTAAAAGCAACCGTATGATTAAGGAATTAGGAAGTGGGCAACAGTTTGATAAAAACAATAAGCACCGTTTATCTCAAGTACCCAGAGAAGCTCTTAGGAATTAACAATACCTTTGTGGATCTGACTCACAGGAGATCTCAGTAACTAATAAGTAATCCTTTAACATGTTTAATAGCAACAGTCTATCGGAATTAAAGGGTATGATCAAACGTAATCAATCGTGGTATTTTGTAAGCAATAACAAGCAGTTTAACAGAATCTACTGAAAAAAAAATGATCAAAACGAAAAGGTATATATTATAGTTTAACAGAATTTATAAAACTCAAAAAGTATTTAAACTAATAAACAAGAGTACGTTTGAAGCCATTATGAATTCAGTTTTAACAGGATCAAACAGTTATAATTTAAACACTTAACTGGTACCGTTTAATTAAATAAAAAACAGAACAGTTGTGGAAAATAACAGGTATTGCTCAACTTAATTAACAGGAGTTTGAAACTGATGGGTAATGTTCAGCGTAATCCACATGGCGAGTTGGAAGGGCTCATCAGCTGTCATTCAACGTGACTCCCTGTAGTACTTTGGGGGAGTTATCTCGTATTATTCAAGTACTAAACAAGAGCAGTCTGGAGGTATTAACAGGTATAGTTCAAGGAATTCGGCAGGAGTAATCCAGCGGAATTATCAGTTCTAGTGAAAGTCGGTTTACATAACAACTGTAGAATTACCTTAAAAATAATGAACAGCAATGTGAGACGATGGCTCCCAGGCAGGCATGTGGATTACCTGTTAGAAAGAAGAATGGAGATATTACAATTAGAAACAAAAACTAAGCAATGAATAATAATAATAATAATAATAATAATAATAAATAATAATAATAATAATAATAATAATAAAAATAATAATAATAATAATAATAATAATATTATTATTATTATTATTATTATTATTATTATTATTATTTATTATTTATTGTTATTATATTATTATATTATTAAAACATACTCATAGTAGCATGAGTCTTGCAATGGAGGAACAAATCCACAGTTATGTATGGGTACAAATACATCTAAAAATAAATCTATGCAGGGGGTTTCGGGAATCTGTTCGATTCCCCTCTTTATACAGATTCCGGAAAGCCCTCTATATAGATTTATCTTTAAATATATTTGCACCTACCCATACATAACCGTGGATTTGTTTCTCCAATATTATTATTATTATTATTATTATTATTATTATTATTATTATTATTATTATTATTATTATTATTATTATTATTATTATTATTGAAGTATTTCGACTTCAAATATTCATCTTCGTTTTCGATCGAGAAGTGAAAAAAACATAACAGATGTTTGTAAGGGCAAGAAAACTAATTATTTCTCCAAAAAGATCATTCCTAAACTAAACATTTCATATATCAGACGTTCAGCATTAGAAGGGCCTCTCGCCCCAACTTTTGAAAATGGCGTTTTCCGCCTGATCAGCTTTAAAGCAATCCCTTCTCCCTCCCGCCCCCGCCAAAAGGGGGTGGGTTTGAACTATAATTTTTTTATCCATACTATTCAATTCCTGATCGCAAATACTTCATCTCATAAAAAAATTCAACTTTGTATCTTGAAAAATAAAGGAATTAGAGGAGGTTGAATTTTCAACATTTTGATGGCTTATAACTCAAAATTATTTTTTGTAGCGAGAGTCCCTTCTAATGCTGAACGCCTCATATGTAAACTTACTTGCTAAAATACATTTTTTCGGATATCTTTACAGCAATAACTATTCTAAAAAATCTCCTTCCTAATTCAGGAATCCCTGAAAACAAAACTACTTGGGATAGCCCCTCAAAACACCATTTTTCTTCTTGAAACAGCCCCATAAAAACATTTCTTAAAATAAATTATCTTAGTTCTTGAAACACCCCATAAAAACATTTAAAATATATTATCTTACCTCTTAAAACACCCCCAGAAAAATACATTTCTTGAAATAAACCACCTTACCTCTTAAAACACCCCAGAAAAAACATTTCTTGAAATAAACCACCTTATTTCTTGAAACACCCCCAGAAAAAACATTTCTTGAAATAAATCATCTTACTTCTTAAAACACACCATAAAAACATTTCATGAAATAAACC
>JANJGK010000024.1:19781823-19794323 GCA_039081455.1 Macrobrachium rosenbergii
GAAGCGACGAAAAGCTGAAAAAGAATAAAAAAAAAAAAAAAAAACAGAAGCCAATCCGATGTCATCTTTGCCATTCACGTCTCTTCTCTCCTGGTCTGGGGCTGGCTGCTTTCCAAGCCCAGACCGCTGCGTCTAGACAAAAAGCTGCATCTGTTGACATGGTTCGGACACCCCTGACGCTTTCCGACTTTATGGTTTCGCCCCGAAAATGTCTCCGTCTCTTGGCCCTCTCCCGTAACGGAGGACATAACCGTAAGGAATCAATGCCAGATTCAGATCTCTGGTATGTTGTATCTCCCTTACATATAAGTCTCCTGAAGTGTTAGTATTTTTTATATTCATCATTAACTTTCAATATGAAAAGTTCTTATCGGTAAAGATTCTTTTAATTGTCAATAAAATGACAGCCCTTTTTCTAGCTTGTTTACTACTTGGAGATTCAAAAGTTCGAGCGAAGAAGCAGTGCATTACTACCCTGATGCTATTCTCCTCGCATTTTTAATACATTTCATCTATTTATTATTTTTTTTTTTTCTTTTCAATAAGTGAGACCTCTTCTTTCTGTATTTCCTTTACCTTCTCTTTCTTCATGATGAGCACCATATTCTTTGGGAGCTTGAATTTCATGTCAATGGCCCCTTTAGTGGGTTTGTTTCACATGAATAGCGTTCATCTTCTGAATCCTATAAGAATGATAATCATCTCTTTCCTTGCTTCAGCTTACGATTAATACGACTTTATTTCTTTTGAAAGGTGAGTGACTCGGTTCCAGAAGGAAACTGCCTCCTGTGACAGCATCAAGACTACAAAAAAGAGTAAGATTAACTTAATGAAAACTGTAAAAAATGTTTTGAGATTTGCAGCAACAGAAAACAGATCACGATGCGAGTCAAGTTACTTCAAACCTGCAGCATATCTTTGAAGTCTCTTTTAAGTTCCTCGTTGGACGAGTCGGTAGAGTTCTCGGCTAGCACTCTGCTAGGCCTGAGCTCGAGTCTCCGGCCGGCCAATGAGGAATTAGAGGAATTTATATCTGGTGATAAAAATTCATTTCTCGGTGTAATGTAGTTCGGATTCCACAATAAGCTGTAGGTCACGTTGCTACAATAATCTGTAGGTCACGTTGCTAGGGGGTAACCAACTGGTTCTCAGCCACGTAAAATAAGTCTAATCCTTCGGGCCAGCCCTAGGGGGAGCTGTTAGCTGTTAATCAGCTCAGTGGTCTGGTTAAACTAAGGTATACTTTTAACTTTCTATAAGTTTACTTTCTTTAACAATGGTTTCCTTTTTAATTTCCCTATTCCTGCAACCGTGGGCTACCTCATACCATAAGTTAACCTACGCCCGGTTGTTACTTAAAAAGTAAATTAGGCTGTTTTGCAATTTGTAACCACCACTCTTTCTCTCTTTCCACGTCCTTTTAGTTTCTGTCAAAGAAAACTATTGTGCCGGCTTTCTCTGTCCGTCCGCCCTCAGATCTTAAAAACTACTGAGGCTAGAGGGCTGCAAATTGGTATGTTGATCATCTACCCTCCAATCATCAAACATAACAAACTACAACCCTCTAGCCTCAGTAGTTTTTATTTTATTTAAGGTTAAGGTTAGCCGTGGATCGTGCGTCTGGCAGAGCTTTCCAGAGGCGGGGCGACATATCTTCATTCAACCGCATCTGGGGAGTAACTGAGCGTAGCTAGGTCGTGCTCGTAGCTCACAGTTTCATACAGCATTATACGATTGCGACGAAGTCATGTTTTACTTGTTTTTAATTTTATCTTGCGACCTTAAGGAAAAGGAAGTACTGATTGGCGACAGGATTTAATCAAAGGCGAAATTGTTTAGCTACATCTGCTGAAAGTTTTAGGAAATTAGGAAAACATTAATCCACCTATCCCTTTTTATATATACCATAACCACTTAAATCTTCAGCCCACACACTTCCAGGTTATGGAACAAAAGTATACCATTTCTAGTCACATGCTATCGCGGACTTCCTTATGCTATTGCCAACATCGAATTCGTTTTTGTCCAATTCCATTGACTTATCTGCGAGTTACAACGTTCCCCCTCGGACGCCACGCAAACGGAAATATCATTCAGTGGGGTTGTGGTCTGGCTGCAAAAGTTTTCGGACAGCTCCTGGTTCATAACAACAACAACAACAACAGCGGTAACAACAGGAGTTTTTACTCTGCCAGCGCGGTTTATGGTTTGGCTACCGGAACAATTTTCGATAGTACACACTGACGTTGGCAACAGTCCTTATTTTATATAAAAAAAAAGGCGGGGTTTACGAGTCTGAAAAAAATAGTCTTTATTTTATAAAAAGGGTCTGCGAATTTCGGGGAAAAATAAAGAATTAAATAAAAAATGGTCTCTCTTTTATAAAAAGGGTTTACGAATAAAAAAAAAAGTCATATATTGATAATGTAAATAGTTCTTAGTTTTACCTGTAAGTGACTTCCAGTACGTATATAAAAATATTAGTAACTATCCACTGACTCCACAAAAGCAACAATACACAATACATAAGTCAGTAATTTGTTTAGAACTCACATAAAAGCAAAATGGCAGATAAAATAAATTACGTAAAGAATGAAAGTATTGGAGAAAATCATTTGTAAGTGTACATGAATATATAACAGTAAAGGAAAGCACAAAACAGATCAAATTAACGGAGAGAGAGAGAGAGAGAGAGAGAGAGAGAGAGAGAGAGAGAGAGAGAGAGAGAGAGACTAAAAATCTAATTTTCTATTCAGAAAGGACGCGCCTGTACTTTGCATTCAACAGGAGAGAGAGAGAGCAAATCCTCACTCTTCGTTAGACTGGTAAAAAAAAAAAACTCAGTTTTTTATTCAGAGAAAAAAAAAAACAGACAAATGTATCTGTGTTTTCTCCAATTGACAGAAACAAGAATAGTCCCTCCCCCCCGCCCTTGCCCCCTCTCCCTCCTAATGGTCCACAGACTGACTCTGAGGCAACCTAGAGCGCACAATGACTCAACATTATTTCTCCTGCGATGTCTATCTTCAATTTCGGTTATGCTGGGAAGCGTTCTATGGAGATTGATGAGGAGGGAGAAATATAAAAGGAATTTTTCATCGGGAACATTCCCACACGTGACGTAAATAACTCAATTCAATAACTGCGAGAAACGGAGGGGGGGGGGGCGAATTCCTCACCCGCCCGGCCGCCAGGCGCTATAATCAAAGGAAGAGGAACTTCAAAATATTGAATTTTTTCCTTTTTTTGGGGGGGTTGGGGGGTTGGGTGGGGGATGGGGGAGTGCCACAGGCAAAAGATGGCAATCTTGAATATTCTGTTTTCTTCTAGCGTTATTCTCGCATCAGTTTCTTTCCCTCTAAATAAGGAATAATTTCATTATCTCTTTTCTAGAATATGGAATTTTTTCCTGTTTTGTTTCTTGTTTGGAAAGGTGCCTCGGGCAAAAGATGGCAACTTGAATATTCTGTTTTCTCCTTGTGTCATACGCGTATCAGTTTCATCCCTCTGAACAAGAAATAATGTCATTTTCTCTCTTTTCTAAAATATTGGGTGTTTTTCCCTTTTTTTTTTATTAAAGTGCTTTGAGCAAAAGATGGCAGTCTTAATATTTCTGTTTTCTTCTGGTGTCATACGCGTATCAGTTCTTTCCCTCTAGACAAGGAGTAATTTCATCATCACTCTCTCTCTCTCCTCGTCTCTAAACAAATACATTCTTTCCCCCCTCTCTTTCTCTATAAACAATGAGTAGGTTCAGTCTCTCTTTCTCTCAATAAATGTTTGATTCATTCTTTCTCTTCATCTCCCTCTCTGAATATTCATTTATTCTTTCTGTACTGTTATTGGTTTATTTTAGCTTCGAACTTTTCCTCTCTTACTCAATTATGCACCAACAGTACGTTTTCTCTCCCTCCTTCTATCCTTTTATAAGAGCTATCTCTCTCTCTCTCTCTCTCTCTCTCTCTCTCTCTCTCTCTCTCTCTCTAACCGGGATAGAAATTATGACTGAACAAAAAGTAAAAATTCTCTCTCTCTCTCAACTATGCACCAATAATACATATTCTTTCCCTCTTTCTATCCTTTTATCAGATCTATCTCTCTCTCTCTTTCTAACCGAGATAGAAATTATGACTGAACAAAAAGTAAAAATATCTCTCTCTCTCTCTCTCTCTCTCTCTCTCTCTCTCTCTCTCTCTCTCTCTCTCTCTCTCTCTCTCAACTATGCACCAATAATACTTATTCTTTCACTCTTTCTATCCTTTTATCAGATATATCTCTCTCTCTCTCTCTTTCTAACCGAGATAGAAATTATGACTGAACCAAAAGTAAAAACCTCTCTCTCTCTCTCTCTCTCTCTCTCTCTCTCTCTCTCTCTCTCTCTCTCAACTATGCACCAACAATACATATTCTTTCCCTCTCTCTATCCTTTTATAAGATCCATATCTCTCCCTTTCTAACCGAGATAGAAATTATGACAGAACAAACAGTACAAATCTCTCTCTCTCTCTCTCTCTCTCTCTCTCTCTCTCTCTCTCTCTCTCTCTCTCTCTCTCTACTAAGGACGCCTTATTGTACAGCAAATACCATAGCACTCCATTTGAGACGCGTGAATTAAAACCGAAGGCACCACTATTTCCCTTCCCCTGACGACGCGTTACAAAAATAAGCTTTCCTCTTACTGAAATGAGGCTGCAGCTTATGAGATTGGCAAAAACGGCGCTGCCGAGACATGGGCCAGAAATTCGGGTTTCTCGTTTGTGCGGAGCCCAGCACGAGCGGAAACTTGACGCCTGCGACTAAAATATGAAAATAATTTGGCAGGAAACATTAGGGAGGGTTGCGACTCGAAGTAATTGAAGAGATTGAACATTCTTTTCAACTGCAGAAGATTCTAGTATGGTAGACAGAGGCGGGAGGAGATTTCCAAAGCATAGTAGTAGAAAGAAATGACGTCATCGAAAAAAGGCGCAATGTCACAATTACTGATCTCCATAGACAGATATCACTCCCAAATGACGTTGTAACGTGTCATCGATAAAAACAAACGTTAATAATTTACAATTGATTTCCATTAAAGGCCGACGGGGCTGGCGATCTAACGCTAAGGCCTGTTTCCCAAAACTTTGCCGATAATGAAATTCTGCACAGTCATCCAAATGGTAAAACGTTAGTCATTACGAAAATACGAACACCAAGCAGTAAACTGATTATTTCAATCCAGAGAGAGAGAGAGAGAGAGAGAGAGAGAGAGAGAGAGAGAGAGAGAGAGAGAGAGAGAGAGAGATTATTTACAATATCCTCTCATCCTTCTCCTCTCATGTATCCTCCTCCTCCTCCTCCTCTTTCTCCCTTTGCATGAATAATCATTTCGAGTCCTGCCGGCTAATCCTTCCAATTCAGACGCGTTTAAAACATGTAGCTTCTCCTCTCCTCATCAAGTTCTATGACGGTCACGCATATTATCGCGAGAGAATGAAATCCTGCCTTGAACATAATGCCACATTTAGCGGTTCTCAATCTTTCTTTAGTGATGGCACCCTAACTAATGTAATCATTACCGTGGCACCCTTTCTTCACCGTCCCACCATATCGCATGAATTAACTTCTTATTTAATGAATAAAATTATTATCCATCCTATTAGAGGAATTTATTTCTGGTGATGGAAATTCATTTCTCGTCATAATGTGGTTCGGATTCCACAAAAAGCTGTAGATCCCGTTGCTAGGTAACCAGTTGGTTCTTAGCCACGTAAAATAAATCTAAGCCTTCGGGCCAGCCCTCTCTAGGAGAGCTGTTAATCAGCTCAGTGGTCTGGTTAAACTAAGGTATACTTTTTTATAATATATACAGTATACACTGTATATATGTGTGTGTATGTGTGTGTGAGTGTGTGTGTGTGTGTGTGTTAATATATTAGAGTAGACACTGATAATAATCATATGAAGACTTCTGGAAAACTTTTTTTTCTACAATGTTCATTCAGATGATCTGGCCAAGGCAAAATTCATGATAATCTTGCGGCACCCATAGGCACTGTCTGTGGCACCCAGTTTGAGAATCACTGCCATCTACGCTTTCGTTAATACCTTGAACAAGAAGGATATTCTCATTTTATATTCAAGTGCTACAATATCCTTCCGGATACAGGATACATTTCCACTTAGATCGTAATGGAGAAGGCTGAATTTTAATAAGTAATCTGATAATTTAACAAATAAATAAGTAAATAATTAACAATAAATAAATAAAGAAGTAAATAATTAACAGAATATATAAGTGCTCCAGCAATGGTCGTTTACCAATACTTCAGAATACACAGCACCATTCTTGGATCTACTGAGGAATAACGTCTTTCTACCCTGGATCTAAAGCGCAGGCGCGCAAACGAACATGCATAAATATTAATTAAATCAATGGTTTTCGGTACTGAACAAAATATTCCATGGAATTAATTTAGAAATGATTAAGAGCGTGCAATAAAAATGACGTAAACGAACCAAAATGGGCAATCTAAATGTATCTCCTGATTTAATCACTAATCTAGCGCTTTCAACAATCTCCAACAAAATAACAAGTAAAAAATGCGCCGAAGTTTCTTCGGCGCAATCGAGTTTTCTGTACAGAGTATAATCAAGGCCTATATCGTTGCCAGATCCACGATTATGGCTAACTTTAACCTTAAATAAAATAAAAACTACTGGGGCTAAAGGGCTGTAATTTGGTATGTTTGATGATTGGAGGGTGGTTGATCAACATACCAATTTGCAGCCCTCTAGCCTCAGTAGCTTTTAAGATCTGAGGGCTAAAAATGGCCAATGATGCTCTAAAATAAAAAATGACATGTAAAGCAAGGAAAGAAAAGAACGGAAAACAAAACATTAAAATTGTACTATATATATATATATATATATATATATATATATATATATATATATATATATATATATATATATATGTATATATATATATATATATATATATATATATATATTATATGTTATATGTATATATATATATATATATATATATATATATATATATATATATATATATAAATCAGTCACTAAATAATTCAGTAAAAGCAACTTATCAAAATCTAAGCTAACCTAACTTCCTGACTCCCGTTGACATCTCGGAGCAATTTCATAACGATGGTGGACTTTTACCCCAAAAACACCATGAAATTAGCCGCTGTTAACAGTGGGTTATTATTGTAAACATGATGAAAGTTAATGCAACTTTCTACTTTGAAACTAAAACTTTGCTGACAAGTGGGATCAAAAGCAGTTAACTAGGCGAAGTATTATGTCACTGTATCATATTACAAATCCCTCAACTTTCCAAACACCAATCTGGAAATTCCGAAATTAAATGAGTGTACATTGACGTAACACAGTGGAAAAAAAATTACTAAGAAGATTCAACTACTTAACAACAGAAAACACAAACGAGCCTAAATCAGGCTTGACATTTGTGGGAAATTTGAGAGAGCATATGCTACTATTACTAACAGGCCTACAGAGTAATACTCTGGGAGTCAGTTCGGTTTGATGACTTTCTTTCCCTGTACATACAAGCTTTGGCACTTTGATTCTACTTGATTCTACTTTCCTTAATCCTTATTTAATTAAGGAAGATGTCCTTCCTCCTGTTCAGGATTAAGCCCCTATCTTTTCCTTTCCCTTCATCCTCTTTCAGGCAGGCCAAAACACTTTAGTCATTAAGTAGACATCCCGTCGGCTCTTCCACGAGGATTACGATAATGAGAGCCTCAAGATCTGTGCTTATAAAAATCAAACGAATAAACTCGTTAACTTTAGCCAAGAGCATTAAATATTATAAGCAGTAACTGGAGAGAGAGAACTTCCGTCATTTTTTTTCTTTCCTGCTAATGTCTTCTTCTGTCAACGCCATCAGTCCCCCTGTATAGCAGGGTCGTCCGCTCGAGTCAACTTTCTCCATCTATTTCTATTCCTGGCATCTTCCTCCACCCCAGGTGCCACCGCACCCATACCCCCTGCTCGGCCACATCCATCCATCTGATCCGCTGACGCCCACACTCCTCCTCCCCATCACTGGCATGTTCTTAGCTCTCTTGATTGGTGCCACCTCCTCTCTTCTTATTACATGCTAATGTGACGGCAATCAACCTTATTTATAAAGCCCTAGATGTGGTCGTGTGCTAAGATATTCTAATGACGCCACTTGTTGCGTCACAGCACCAAAGGTCAACGACCTAGAGGTTTGTAGACAACTACTGACTGGCGAGGTTTCGCTGAAGCTGTATTTCCCAAGGGTCATGAAATCTGTGCTTGCACATGTTGTAACTGAAAATACATTTGCTGCGATGAATATCACAGCTAACTTATTCCTCCCACCTCTCTCTCTCTCTCTCTCTCTTTCTGCCAATGTATGTAAATATATATATATATATATATATATATATTATATATATATATATATATATATATATATATATATATATATATATATAAATATATATAAATATATATATATATATACATATATATACATGTATATATATATATATATATATATATATATTATTTATATTTATATATTAATATATATTATATACATATATGTATATATATATATATATATATATATATATATATATATATATATATATATTCATATAATGCACATATGTATGTATATATGTGCATTATATATATATATATATATATATATATATATATATAATAATAAATTTATATATACAGATATATAATCCATACACACATACCGTACATGTATATATATATATATATATATATATATATATATATATATATATATATATATACATATATATATATACGAGTATATATATATATATATATATATTATATATATATATATTATATATATATAGAGAGAGAGAGAGAGAGAGAGAGAGAGAGAGGAGAGAGAGAGAGAGAGAGAGAGAGAGAGAGAGAGAGAGAGAGAACCCACAATAATCACACTCGATGTTGCGAATTCGCAATTCGGTCGCATTTTCCAGCCAATGGCGCAACGCACGCCACACCGGAATTTACTGTTCGAATAAACGTATAACTGACGAACTAATATGACGGGGACAGAATTTATTCGTTATAACAACAGCCACAAACTAAGTGAGTGTTGTAATTTGTGACGGAAAAGCTTTATGGATTTAACGCGGCACTAGCAGCAAGCGGTTCCCTTTAACTTGACAAATCACTCATTCAATCGCTCCCTCTGATTCTTACAGCCTCATTGTGACTCATCACAGCTCTTACAGGGTCCTAAGGTCTGATGCAAGTTTTTATTATTATTATTATTATTATTATTATTATTCAGATCAGCCCTATCCATATGGAACAAACCCACAGGGGCTACTGACATTATTATTATTATTATTATTATTATTATTATTATTATTATTATTATTATTATTATTATTATTATTATTCAGATGATCAGCCCTATTCATACGGAACGAGCCCACAGGGGCTACTGACATTATTATTATAATTATTATTATTATTATTATTATTATTATTATTATTATTATTATTATTATTATTATTATTATTATTATTCAGAAGATGAGCCTTAGTCATACTGAACAAGCCCACAGGGGCTACTGACTTGAAATTCAAGTTTCCAACGAGTATGGTGTTCATTTGAAAGAAGTAACAGAAGGTAACAGAAAATACAGACAGAAGAGATCTGTTACTAAAGTCAAATAAACTAACTACTTATTAAATAAATATATAAAAAATTAAATAAATTATTAAAATAAAATGAGAATGGTTTTAGAGTAACAATGCGATGCATCTTTGATTGAACTTTTGAAGTGGCAATTGCACAACGTCCTCAGGGAGACTGTTCCACAGTCTAACAGTGCAAGGAATGAAGCACCTCTGGAACATTTGAGCCCCAGGCAACTTTTTGGAGATCGAGAATTGAAGTCCCCAGAAAAATACACATACTATATATTAGGATATATTGTTACGACCTGAGGGGCAGACTCGAACTGGTGTCCTTTGATACTGGAATATCCCAAACTGCCGACCTAATTGCAGCTCGTTAGTGAATATTTAAGTTTATATCAGCAAGAGCTAGAGAAATACTTTCAGATTAGGGGTAAAAATGATACTCCATCAATATTCGTACAAAACAGATTCGCCATATGAAGAAAAACAATGGAATCCTATAAGAGACGAATGTCTAACCTAATTATGACTTTTGACGAGAGAGAGAGAGAGAGAGAGAGAGAGAGAGAGAGAGAAACTGATGACTGAGTTGGCTTTCCTTTCTAGCCAAATTCCACTGAGTTGATGTTTACCTGAAAATGCAAGAAAATTATGTAACGAAAAAGTGAGTAATTCTATCAGCACAAAAGAGAGAGAGAGAGAGAGAGAGAGAGAGAGAGGGCAACCTGCTTGTGGAATCGATTTTCCCATAACCCTGAACAGCATTACTTACGATGTCCTGAGGCGAATATAATTATTATATTCTGACAAAATGAAATCAATCTCAACAAATGTCTTTCATTAACAAGTTTCCTGAACGACGTCATTAGTCACTTTCACGCCTCATTAACTGATGACATAGAGCAGACAAGAGAATTTTTTTTTTTTTTAGTTACTTCCCGGGGGTGGTGGTGGGGGGGGGGGGGAGAAGTAGGTGGGAAGGGGAGGTGTGTAGAGGGTAGTAAAGCTTACTTCATGCTGTAGTTTGCCAAGACATTTTTACTTTATATTGATTTATTTGTTTATTTACACATTTATTTACTCGTCAAAAGCATATTAGTTTCACATTTTTTTACTTATTTGTTTATTTGCTAATTTATTTTCTTCCCTAAAGCAAGACGAAGCGGGGACATCAATGGCTTAATCTACTGTAGTTCAGGTCTGTAGAAACAAAAAGAGAAGACTAAAACCCATCTATGTAAGAATCTTAAAAATCCACCACTACAAGAACATGAAAATTAAGCAGTCAAGAACAACAGAAGAGGAAAAGAATCCCAAAATTTAGCAAAAAAAAAAAAAAAGGAAAAAAACAAAGTTTAGCAAAAATATAAAAAATAAAATTCAACATTTAAAAACGAATCGTCGATCAGGAAACGTTTATAAGAATACCGTTAACCATTCACTATTAAGACTATCTCCGTGATCGAAACAGCTGACAAGCTGACAGTCAAAAAAATCACACAAGGACCGCACACCACTTCGGAGTAAAATCCCGCCCCTTTGTGTACACACCGTCTTTTTTTTTTTTTATTCTTTTTTTGTTCTTGTTGCTTCGAAAACATCCTACTTGAACTAACTCGGGGAAGACGGACGAGTAGATAGAAGGGGTTGGTTTGTTTATAGATCAGGAAGTGTTTGTCTTCCAAACAACGTCCGCCAGGAGATAAGGCCGGGGAAATTATGACTTTGCTTGGGAGGTACCATTAGACAATTGGGATTCCAACGCTCGTAGTGACTTGCTTTTTAAAGGAACGAAATTTCACATTTTGAGAGGTCAGTTTGAATTCCAGGAAACGTGGATGACTAAGCAAATTGTTAGGGATTGCGAAATCTGATCTATTCATCAACAATCAAACTCTAAGAGGCATGAACATGATTATAGCTTTCATCAATCTAGATAAAAACCTTTGGGTGTAAGTTATTACCGAGGTTTGGTAATTTGGCTTAATATTTGTATGTACGTATGTATGTGTATATATAATTATATATATATATATATATATATATATATATATATATATATATTATATATCATATATATATATATATATATATATATACCATTTCTCTGAGCAAGAAGTGATTCTAGAGCAAAAGCAACACGACAGTCACTGCCGCATTCATACTTCAACTGCTGAATCGCTGATGAACCCCTAGTGCAGAAAATCTCAAAGCTATTAGTGCCTTCATACACTAACACAAATGGTTCATCAATGCACCACTAACCTCTATTTTGCTTCAATTTCCATTCTTTCAATCAAGTAATTGGAAAGCTTTTCATCCCATCTTTTGATAACTGTTCCATGTCGCGTCTTCAGCAGCCGACTTGCATCTTGTAATTGCTGGATAAAAACTTGCATTCTATTACAATTCTTCCACCAGACCACTGGTACTGTGAATGCTTTATATAACTTCTTATAACTTCGATCACCCTTCGCATTCAGAACTTCCCACCCACCACACAATATTAGATATGTAGTTCATTTTAACATGTTCGCTTTTCTTACTACTGCAAGAGTTTTCTAGAAGTTTTGTTGCAGCTGTGACCAAGTTATGGAATGATCTTCCTACTTCATAAGTTCACAGGTTACTTGTTTTGTATTACTTTTTTCGTAATGGGCTCCTTTCCCTATTACAGGTCTTAAGCTCCTATCATTCAGCTTTTCTAATTAAGGTTACAGCCTTCATAATAATAATAATAATAATAATAATAATAATAATAATAATAATAATAATAATAATAATAATAATAATAA
>JANJGK010000024.1:19796710-19811710 GCA_039081455.1 Macrobrachium rosenbergii
CTAATCCTTCGGGCCAGCCCTAGGAGAGCTGTTAATCAGCTCAGTGGTCTGGTAAAACTAAGGTATACGTACGTATCTGTTACCGAAACATAACTGAAATATTTCTGATATATTGTAGATTTAAATTTGGCATTTAATCGTAACTCTCAAGAGACGAACACCATAATCGTGACTCGAATATTAAAATATGAGATCCGCATTAAAGCTACATAATGACACTGTCAGGCTGATGGGTGTAAACACTGTCGGGGTTATTGACAGCACATGGAATATTCTTAATAAGCCCCGACAGGTGTCCTTCGTTCTCGGGGAAATAATTATGAGTTGAAAGCGCCCGTCCGTGTTGCTGTATTTAATCGCTTTGTTGTGCGCTCTCTTCTTCGGCTGTGCACTTGTTTGTAAACGTGTAATCAGTGCGCTTTGCAAGTTCGTAATTATTCTTGTTTGTAAACTGTCTTTTGTATGGTTTTTCATTTTTATAACTTGTGATTTTTCATTTTAGTTTTCTGTAAAAGAAAACTATTGAGATGGCTGTTTGTCTGTCCGTCCGAACGTTTTCTGTCCGCCCTCAGATCTTAAAAAGTACAGAGGCTAGAGGGCTGCAAATTGTTATGTTGATCATCCACCCTCCAATCATCAAACATACCAAATTGCAGCCCTCTAGCCTTGGTACTTTTTATTTTATTTAAGGTTAAAGTTAGCCATGATCGTGCGTCTGGCACCGCTATAGGTGCCAACAACAGAGGTCACCATCAGGCCGTGGCTGAAAGTTTCATGGGCCGCAGCTGAGAGTTTCATACAGCATTATACGCCGCACAGAAAACTCGATTGCGCCGAAGAAACTTCGGCGCATTATTTACTTACCATCAAAATCTAAATTTTTAGGGTTAGGTAATTCAATAAATGGCAACGGTTTGGGAGGACCTTTCGCCATTATTGAGTTTTTACAGTACCGTGTTTGTGGTAGCCTTCAGGTATTCTATTTAAATATATTTTTTAGTCTTTTATGTTTTATTTTTTAGTCTTCCATATAAATACACATTTTCATACATGTTATAATTTAGTCGTCCTTATAAATACATTTTTTTTTAATCATACACATAAATACATTTTCATTTTTAGTCTTCCTTTTAAAATCTTTGTATTTTTTTAGTTTTCCATATAAATACACCTTTTTAGTCTTCCAGATAAATACATTTTATTTTTAATTTTTGTATAGATATTTTATTTTTTAATCTTCCATATAAATATATTTTATTTTTAGTCTTCCATTTACATACAACTTATTGTTTAGTCTTCCTTGTAAATACATTTTGTTTTTTAGCCTTCCATGTTAATACCTTTTATTCTTTAGTCTTCCATATAAATACATTTATTTTTTAGTCTGCCATATTAATACATTTTTTTAGTGTTCCATATACTTAAACTGTATTTTGTAGTCTTCCATATAAATACCTTTTATTCTTTAGTCTTCCATGTAAATACATTTTATTTTTAGTCTTCCGTATAAATACATTTGTTTTTAGTCTGCCATATTAATTCATTTTTTTAGTGTTCCATATACGTACATTTTACTTAGTAGTCCTCCAATATAAATGTCTTTTATTCTTTAGTCTTCCATATAAATACATTTTATTTTTTAGTCTTCCATTTACATTATATTTTTTAGACTGCCACATAAGTGCATCTTTTGGTTTGTAGTCTTCCATATGAACACATTTTATCGACGTCATATTTTGCAACTATTCTACAGAAGCGTAGCATTGATATATTATCCAGCAACCTTTAAAACGCCGTGAATTGTAGTGCAGGTGAACGAGATTTCCAAACTCACTTCCGGAAGAACCTCTGCATTTTCAAACCCTGCAGGAACTCTCTACCCACCGTCCGTGTCATCTCTCCCCTTGTCGCCTGAACGTATTGTATTTTGAAACTATTTTAAACCACATTTGTAACCTAATTACTAACGTATTCGTGCCGTGAAAAACCAGAACAAAAAAATCGCAGTTCCTTTAATAAATGAGTTATCACAATGCGACCGATTTATTCTTTATAATTCTGGTGCTAAAATTGCGGCGACGAATGACCTTAATCAGTGCCTTTTCCGTTTTCAGCAAATCAGTTTTGCGGAATAACGGAGAGATGGTTTTGTAAGCTTCATTTCAATCAGGGGAACATTTGTATTAATATTTTTCGCTCTGGCGAACTCAAAATAAGTAATTGTATATTGACTCACGTTGCAATTGTCCTGTGTTTCTGGCATGGAAGTGATAAAAACGAGGCATAAATTGTGCTTTCAGAAAGTGTGTTTCATTCTCTGGAATTTTTTTTTTTCTTGGAAGAATGGGGAGAGGGTGGTGGGAGGCGAAAAGGGGTGAAAGGTAGAAGGATGATGGGCGTGGTAGGCTGTGTATGATTTAAACGCACTCCATGAGCTGTGATGCTTGATGGAGCCGTAGTGGTACCAATATCTTTTTGTTCTGTAGTGAGAAAGTTCTTTCCTATTATATTAGTTTAGAGGATTGATGTTATTCACTTTCTCTGCCTCTCCCTCTCTTTTGGTGCCTGTGGTCTTATAATTCATTATGATAATTCATTATGATTGGCATTTGTGCTGTGTCATCAGATATGTTGGATTTGCCTTTTCGTCTGTCTTCATATATGTATATTTACATACATATGTATATATATATATATATATATATTATATATATATATATATATAATATATTATATAATATATATATATATATATATATATATATATATATATATATATATATATATATATATTACATCTTCCATTTAATCAGTGACTTCCCGGCAAGAAGTTCAAAGGTTACTACAAGACAGACTCAACACCAAAGTGATCACCTCATAATAAAGATATGCCGCACCAAGGAATCCTGGGAGTCAGCTGATTACCAATGAAATGGACATATTTAGAAATCCCTCGAGACTCCAGCGAGGGATCCCTCGACCTACCCAGGAGGGGGAGGAGGAGGAGGCGGCGGCGGCGGCGATTGCACGAAACGGAAGGATACCACGGGACATTAACTTCATTTTTATTCACTGTTCCACCCCCTCGTCGCTGTCTGACTGACCCCGAGGACAAAAGAGCCGAAGCAGAGAGCGAGAGAAGAAAGAAAGAAAGAAAGAAAGGAGAGAAAGAAAGAGCAGGCCATTTTTGCTTTATGGCGCGCGCGGTCTCCGACGGCAACCTGCTCAATGGAGCTTCTTTTCAAGAGGGTGTTTTGCTTAATGGGTCTCGTCTGGCGATAAGTTTTCGTGTCTTTTTTTTTTTTTTGTTATTTCTGACTTTTTTTTTTGCAGTGATATTTTGAATGTGTTGTCCCTTCATTTATCTCTTGCTCATTGACGGCTCTTTAAACGTCGTTTTGATGAATTGGTTTTATCAAAAGATAAGTTTTGCCATTTGTCATTTCCTGATTTGACTGTTACAGTTGTCTTTCTTTGGATTTCACGTTGATTTTTTTTTTTTTATTCTATTTTAGGTTTTGTTGTGCAAAATGGGGATTTTCTCCTGCACAGTGTCTGAAAGAGAGTTTTTTTTTTGCGGAGACCGTTCGGAAAAACCAGTTTTTTGTCCGGGTCCTCACAAGTCCTCGTTATCAAAAGAAAACCTGTTTTTTTTCTTTTTTTTTTTTTGCGTTGAATAGCAGAAGAAGGCAGCGGTTAAGCCTAAAACATTTATTTTAGTTGTGGTTATTTTTAACAGTGGTTATTGGGAGTTCGGGAACAATTAGTGAAAATTGTTCTTCCTTCCTTATTTTGTCTATGCACTGACACATTCAAGTACATTGGTTGGTGTCATGTAATCACTCGAAAAATTGCACATTTTATTTGTTGATTTTTCATGCCAGTTTTGGGGTACGATGGGTTAGGTCACATTAATCTGGTTTATGCCAGCACGGAATCTTGGCGCCAGGTAAAGTGCTGAAAGATACAGGAAGCCTGGTATGGACCTTTGGAGTCTGACCAACCAACATAAAGATAAGGTTTGTGCTCCCACTTCCAATTTTTTTTATCGGAGCGTGATTATACAGATTATTTTGCAACTTATTTATGTTATATTTTTTTTATTGTAACCTTAAGCTTTTTGGTAATTTTATCGTTTTTGTTATTATTCTTGTTAGTGTGAGCTGACCTTCTGCCAAAACCGGACCCATTTTGAGTTATTGAAGTGTTTAACATGCGTCACATGTGACTGACGTTGGCATTTATGCAAATGAAATAGTTACTGGAGAGACGTGTTTTTTTTTTTTCGTCAAACGTGCTGTTCCACGTATTTTATAAGCTTTCGTTGGACTTTATTTTTCATATCATAGTGATCTGTTTCTTATTTTTACCTAATGGAAGTTTTTATCTTTTAATCTGTCATAAACTTCATGAACGGAAGTTCGATATCCTTCATTGGATTTTTTATTGACTCCCTGTTTTCTTAATTTCTTTCAATGAAGTTGTACTTCATTTTACATTCTGTATCTATTTTAAATCTCATTATCCTCATTATCTCTTATGGATTTCCAATTAGGCTACATTTTTCATTCTGTATCTATTTTAAATCTCATTATCCTCATTGTCTCTTATGGATTTCCAGATAGGGTACTGGAATTAATGGATTTCCAGATATGCTACTGGAATGGACGAAAGTTTGTTCACATAACCAGGGACGCTTGATCGTTTGCACGTCTAAATGCATTCACCTTGAGCGCTCTGGTGCCTTGTGACATTTTTGTGGTTTGTAGTATTTGCACGCTAGAAAATTACGTTCTTTAACGTCTGAAAGAAAGCTGCTGTGTGTATACATATATATGTACATATATATACTGTATGTATATATATCTATACACACACACACACACACACACACACGCACACACACACACACACATATATATATATAATATATATATATATATATATATATATATAATATATATATATATGTGTGTGTGTGTGTGTGTGTGTGTGTGTGTGTGTGTGTAGAAACCACTGGTTACTTTTTACCAGATACATATGTAATTGTAATATATATACATATGTTTATATATGTGTGTGTGTATTATTATGTATATTAAACTATGTATATATATTCACACACATATATATAATATATGTGTGAATATATATACATAGTGTGAATATATATATACACACACACACGTTTTATCATACGTGTGCAAGAGTGCAACTTCTAATTAATAAGCCCCATTTAAAATAGAGTTGGGTGATGTCACCTTATGGGTTTCCTTCACAATATAAATGAACGCCGATGGTAATCGGAAAGAATAGCATTTTTTTCTTCGATAATACCTTGTTAAGCTCCTTAACTACTCCGTACTTGGGTTATGATATTTGGGGAAATAATTGGCTTTACGGAATTGTTGGGCTTAGGGGTCTTGAGAGAGAGAGAGAGAGAGAGAGAGAGAGAGAGAGAGAGAGAGAGAGAGAGAGAGAGGAGAGAGAGAGGAGAGAGAGAGAGAGAGCAGTATATGGAGGCCCTAATCTCCTGTCACACGTGGGATTTAGTGTTGTCTTGGGCCTAATTCGCTGCACCCAGTGACCTGCTCATTTTTATTTTTAAATGTCCTCACCATCATCATTATTACCATCATCATCGTCATCATCATCTCACCATTTCCAGCATCGTACTGTGCTAAGACCCTCCTTGAAATTCTGTCACATATGTGTTTCTTGTGTTTTCACTTTCATTAATCTCCACTTATCCCTAGCCTCCCATCTTATAGTTTTCATTTAAGTATGTATAAATCTTCCAGCTCCTATGGGGCCCACAGGAACCTAGCTGACGCTGTTACTTATTAATCTCCTTTTGTTGTGGGAGGGGCATGTCCAAGCCATCTCCATTTCATTGCCATTATGATCTCATCTATTTAAGGGACTTTTGTAATTTCCTTTATGGTAACGTTTTTCTAACTCCATCACGCCATCTGCCTCCTAATATTCTTCTTATTGCCTCATTTTCAAAACAATAAAATATTTAGGTACAAATTTTTATACTTTGATTCGTGTCCCTAAGCCAAAACAAATCGTACTAGACTTGAGCATAATCATCCTTTCGTATGCAGTTGTTTATTTGTTTATTTTTTTTTTAAATAGTTATTAATTTTGAATGGCCTCCTTATCGACTTTCCGAAATTTTATATCCGCTTTGTCTTATCGTCTATTTTCTTCCTCTTTCATTTCCTTAGTTAGGTTGCCAACTCGCGAGGCACTCATGTTATCGTCCTTGCTCTTAACTAGTTAAATGAATTCGCTTTGACTCCTGTGAGGAAGTTATCATGTCGACTTCAACAAAGTTAGGGAAGAAATCTAACCGAAGAAAATAAAATTTTTTCATAATAAATGAAGGAAAAGAATCTGACCGAAGAGTATAACACCCGATTACAAATAAATTGTAACATTAATTGTGCGGTTGTGTAATTCTCTCTCTCTCTCTCTCTCTCTCTCTCTCTCTCTCCTCTCTCTCTCTCTCTCTCTCTCTCTCTCTCTCTCTCTCTCTCTCTCTCTCGTTACAGATAAATCATAACATAAAACATGTATGTGTGTGTCTCTCTCTCTGGTTACAAATAAATCATAACACATAAAATGTGCATCTCTCTCTCTCTCTCTCTCTCTCTCTCTCTCTCTCTCTCTCTCTCTCTCTCTCTCTCTCTCTCTCTCTCTCTCTCTGGTTACAAATGAATCATAACACATAAAATGTGCATGTGTGTATCTCTCTCTCTCTCTCTCTCTCTCTCTCTCTCTCTCTCTCTCTCTCTCTCTTTGGTTGCAAATAAATCACAACTTAAAATATGCCTATGTGTATCTCTCTCTCTCTCTCCGTCTGATTACAAATAAATCATAACATAAAATATGCGTGTGGGTATTTCTCTCTCTCTCTCTCTCTCTCTCTCTCTCTCTCTCTCTCTCTCTCTCTCTCTCTCTCTCTCTCTCTCTCTCCCTGGTTACAAATAAATCATAACACATAAAATGTGCATCTCTCTCTCTCTCTCTCTCTCTCTCTCTCTCTCTCTCTCTCTCTCTCTCTCTCTCTCTCTCTCTCTCTCTCTCTCCTGTCAATGACCTAACAAGCCCAGACTTATCCAAATGGGATAAAATATCCCGCCGTCCTGCCTGTCCACTTAACTCTTCGCCAAGTGGCGCTCTTCCTGTCACTTAACTTTCTTGCTGATGTTGAAAGTCCTGTGTTAGCCTAAATCACCGAGGCATAATGGCCAAATTGCTCTGTGACATACGGGCAAGAAGTAAGTGATCAAGTTAATGGAAGTAGCATTCATCTGCCGCCCCCCCCTGTGACGGAGAGAGAGAGAGAGAGAGAGAGAGAGAGAGAGAGAGAGAGAGAGAGAGAGAGAGAGAGAGGAATGCTGAGTTTCCGAGTACGTTTGTGAATGGAATGAAAGGATTAAATGTTTAGATTTTACAAGGAACATTATACGTTTGTGAATGAAATGAAAGGATTAAATGTTTAGGTTTTACAAGGAATATTAAAATCTTTCGATTGTGAATTCCCATTTTTTGCGTACATATTTGAATATAAAGAGCAATAATAGCAGTAATGTTGGAGAGAGAGAGAGAGAGAATTGTTGAGTTTCCACATGCGTATTTGATGAAATTTTAGCCTAAAGTGTGTAGATTTTTAAAGGAATATTTGAATCTGAGTTCGATTGTGGGTTCCTAATTTTCGGTGTACATATTTAACTACAAAGAAGAGGAACTGATGTAGATTTCTATTGAGAGAGAGAGAGAGAGAGAGAGAGAGAGAGAGAGAGAGAGAGAGAGAGAGAGAGAGAGAGAGAGAGAGAGATTAATATGTTCTAACGATGTTCATACCATTTTGTATGTAAATCTTAAAAAAAAGGGGGGGGACAGCTTTGCATATTTCTAACGGGGGAACAGATGTTTTATAGTGCAATTACTTAAGCTTATTCTGCTTTCATTTTTGAATATCCCAAAATTTTCTTGAGGCGCGTTCACGCCTATTGTTTTTAATTGATTGTGTAAACAGTAAAGCAGTTGGCTTTTTGAACCTTAGCAAGATGGATTGCCTTTTGTACTAAGCCGCTGCGATCTGTTGCCAGTGTCTGTAACGCTTCTTTTAAGAGGGATTAGCTGTAATTATATAATAAGTTACCACTCTTTTATCCGGGCTTGGAACTGTCGTAAGTGGATGAAATCCCGAGATCCAATTAGATTATACTATATTTATAATTTTGTTTACTTATTTATTCAATTATTTAAATTCTGAGAGAGCAACCGAATGTGCACGAGAAACCGCAACAGATCTCAGCACTAAAGAGAAAAATAAATAATGAAGAAAAAAAAGAAAAACTTACAGTATTTGTCAACCATGAAGGAAGTCTTTATTCGACGTCAGTGAATGCCGTGTTATACATGTCGGTTTTGCCCCGAAAGCTTTGAAACACCCAAATGGTTCCCGCTTTCTCTTTCTCTAAGGGGCCGAGAAACGGATGTCTTGCCATCCTTTTATTATTGTGACCTCACTCTGAATGGGAGGGTTCTGGGATTTCATACCGGTTTTTACGTTATGCTGAAGTTCTTAGGTTCATGGCTCTCGTTTCTTTGTGGGCTCGATTTGAGGTCACTTGTATGATGTTCGGGCACTGGCATTTATATATATATATATATATATATATATATATATATATATATATATATATATATATATATATATATATATATATTTATGTACGTATATATATTATATATATAGATATATGTATAAATATTTATCTATATATATATATATATATATATATATATATATATATATATATATATATATATATATGTATGTATGTATGTATGTATGTATGTATGTATGTATGTATGTATATATATATGTGTGTGTGTATGTGTATATGTATTTAATTACATATAATATTCTTACGACTTGTATTTTTAAAATATCAAACAACGGTTCAAAAGAATAATTTTAAGATCTGTTTCATGTAATAATTTGTCATGTGGATTTGATACTAATAGTTGTTATTCCATGTATTATTTAATTAGTTAGTTATTTGATTCCGTGTATTTTGTCTGTGAAGCTCATATTGGATGTAAATATTTCCCGTTTAATTATGAATGTATTAGGCTTTTTTTTTTTTATTGAACTTTGTTTGATGTTTCACTGAAGGCGTCGATGTTGAATGTTACGTAACGTGGAAAAAGATTTTCGTATTGGTTCTTGTGATACTCAAACACGATTTCTGTTTAATTATTCAGAAGATATTTGTCTTTAATTTCGTGCAGTTTTTCTGAGGGCTTCATTCTTCTCCTCTTGCTTGTTCAAAGATGCCGTCTTTTAAAATCTCGTATCATCAGCTTTGAAGAAAAGAAAAGACGAGAGAAAAAAAATAAGAATTAAAAAAAAGGGAGTGAAAAAGAAAAGATTCATCTCGTCGATGTCTCTCTCGAGTTCTCGGAATATGATGAAGTGATAATTTTTATCGTATTATTTTTTTTTTCCTTTACCGATTCCGTTCTGGAAATTTTACAGTTGGAGATAAAAAAAACGTAAAAAAAGATATTCTGGATGACGCATCTTCCTGGAAAGAGAAAAACTGGCATTGATTTTTTCTCACGTCTCTAAATTTTTCTTTCTGGGAAAAAGATTGTTTTTTTTTTTCTGGGAGGACGAAAGATATATGGATTGGAAGAGGCTTTCGTGCGATGTGCTGTGCATCACGCGCCGATTGAGAGAATAGATTTCACGCGCGTTTTGACTAATTATATTCGTTCGGTCGTTTTATTTTTATTTTTTGTATAGGTGAAATATATGAATTTTGGAAAGCACAATATTGTTATTTTTTATCAGTAAATATAGTAGCTTTGTGAGAGATAAGAGAATTATTTTTACAGTATTAAATGACTTATTATATATTACATAATGCAGTTATGTAAAGTCAAACTACGAATTGTTTTGAAGTAATGTTTTTCCTTTAGTATAGCTGTGGAACCCATGTTTGTTCAGGCTTCATGGGTTTGAAATTTCCATTTGTCCTAACAGTTAGAGCTCCTTGACTCCTATCAGTCTGCATACATTACTGCTTCTGAACTCATTTCTCTGAAAGCAGTGCCTCTGAAACTTCTGTTTCTCTCAACTTTATGGCTCCGAAAGTTACATTTCTCTCAGCTTTACGTTTCTGAAACTCTTTACTTTGAACCTTATGGCCTTGAAACACTTGTTCATGGCTTGGAACTTTCTTCTTAATCTCGGCATGAGGGGTTTGAAAATCTTATTTGCCCCGACCTTATGTTCGTCCAAGTTACGTCTTTGTTGTGTAAATAATTTCACTTGGCGTTATTTATCACTTCCCCCTCCCAGACAGTAAGTTGGTTAAAGTTGCCTCTCATTTCAAATGACCAGATCAGATTTAGTGAACCCTCTCTTGTAGTCTTTGAGTTTGATCAGATTTAGTGAACCCTTTCTTGTAGTCTTTGAGTTTGACCATATTGCTGAAATCTTCCCTTCACTTATTGTGTCAGGCTAGACTGGTTGAAACACTCTCATCAAGCCTTGGGTCTGGCCAGACTCTGTGGAATCCTGTCATGTCAGCACAGGGTCTGAGTGTTCTCTGAAATCCCATCGACCACCCTTAGGCTCCAGCTAGACTGAAATCCTATCGACCACACTTCGTGTCTAACTAGATTGAAATCCTGTCGACCACCTTTAGGGTCTAATTAGATTGAAATCCTGTCGACCACCCTTAGGGTCTAATTAGACTGAAATCCTATCGACCACCCTTAGGGTCTAACTAGATTGAGATCTTGTCGACCACCCTGAGGGTCTAATTAAACTGAAATCCTGTCGACCACCCTTGGGTTCTAATTAGATTAAAATCCTGTCGACCACCTTTAGGGTCTAATTAGACTGAAATTCTGTCGACCAACCATGGGGGCTGACCAGACTTGCTGAAATCCACTTACTCAGCCGCTAGGGCTGACCAGACTCATTAAAATTTGCTCTTGCAAGTACAAAGTCTGAACAGACGTGCTAAAATCACCTGATACAGGTACATTATCCGGTTTTACGTTTTTAAATTATATCATTCAACCACAGGTACTGGCCAGACCTGCAGAAATCCTCTCATGCAAGTACAGAGTCTGACCAAACTTGCTGAAAATGTATCTTCAGACCTCTTGGTCAAACAGGACTTGGTTTTTATTTTTCTGTAAAAGAAAGCTATTGTGCCGGCTTTGTCTGTCCGTCTGCACTTTATTCTGCCCGCACTTTTTTCTGTCCGTACTTTTTCTGTCCGCCCTCAGATCTTAAAAACTACTGATGCTAGAGGGTTGCAAACTGGTTTGTTGATCAGCCACCCTCCAATCATCAAACATACTAAATTGCGGCCCTCTAACCTCAGTAGTTTTTATTTTATCTAAGGTTAAAGTTAGCCATAATCGTGCTTCTGGCAACGATATAGGACAGGCCACCACCGGGCCGTGGTTAAAGTTTCAAGGGCCGCGGTTCATACAGCATTATACTGAGACCACCGAAAGATAGATCTATTTTCGGTTGCTATGATTATATGCTGTAGCGGCTGTACAGGAAACTCGATTGCGTCGAAGAAACCTCAGCACATTTTTTACTTGTTATTTGACTTATTCGAACACAAGGTCTGACCACATGTGGTGAGAGAATCTCCTTATTTCTTCACAGGGTCTTAAGCTAATTTAAGAAAAGTCGTTTCATAGTTTCTGACACAGGGTCTTAAGCTAATTTAAGAAAAGTCGTTTCATAGTTTCTGACCAAAGAAGGTGAAGTATGTTAATTTTTTATGTAATTTAATTTGGGTGAATATTATTAGTTTCTTTCACTCTGGATGGAGATGAATAGATAGTGCATCAGTGTGACCTGAATTAGCCCTTTTAGTGTTTAACGAATTCGCTAGATATCCCTTGAAAAATTATATTATTGGGTACGGAGTTTTAGCCGGTATTTTTCTCCCTTAATGGGACTGAGTATTGTGCATGAAGAATAAATGTATGAAAACTTTTGACACCAATCATCGTGGAATTCCTGAACATCCCTAAAATTCACGTTAACCTTCCCTTTATGTATCAGGTAATAGGTCACCAAATCCAACTCTAGCCCAAGAGCAGAGAGGCGAATTAGCTAACAGCAGTCAAAAGAAAACCCTTCCAGTTCCTATTTTAAACAGGACGTCATAACAGATTATACCAGATTTGAGTATGAACAATATTTAGTACTTTGTGATCTGTGGGTGCGGCGTATTTTTTTTTTAACTGCATGTACAAAAACAAACAAAAACCCCAAAACGAGTGGAACTATCGCGCGAAAACTGCTAAAAGGTGACAGTGGTATTTTTAAAAACCGTTTGTTCCACACAGCTCATTCTTATCCCTCAGTGTTAATGTGTCATTCTTTTATCCTCAGTGCCTTTCGTGTTTATTTTAAATCGGTTTCATTACACAGCTTCTTCGTAGTATTATAAATGATGGCGCACATTTCCCTCTGCTGAAAGGTGTTCAGGTTTTTCCTTTTGTTCCGTTTTTTGTCAGTTATTTTGGTAAGCTTAATTCTCACTGCACTGCTGAAGTTTGATGCATTCGGGGAGAATGGGGACATAAAATGCCGGCAGCCGTCTTCCCCTTTTTCCCCGAATGTATGTGTATTTTATATATTTCATCTCGGGCGTGTGAAGAAGAGCATCTCATCTGATTACGGAAAGGCGTTGGCGTTGTTTTTGATAAAAGGGTTTTTATACTGATAAAAGATTGTTTATTGGCTAAAGGTTGTTTATTGATAAAAGTTTTTTTATTGATAAAAGTTTCTTTATTATTTAATGGTTATTTATCGACTAAAGGTTGTTTATTGATAAAAGGTCTTTTTTTATTGATGAAAGGTTGTTTATTAATTAAAGATTGTTTATTGATAAAAGTTTTTTATTGATAAAAGTTTTTTATTGGTAAAATGTTGTTTATTGATTAAAGGTTGTTTATCAAATAAAAGTTGCTTATTGATAAAAGTTTTTTTTATTGATAAAAGTTGTTTATTGATAAAAGCTTTTTTATTGATAAAGGTTTTTTATTGATAAAAGGCTTTTTTTTATTGATGAGGGTTGTTTATTGATAAAAGGTTGTGTATCAATTAAAGGTTGTTTATTGATAAAAGCTGCCGAAACTGAAACTGTGCACTTCACAGCGCCCGCGTTGTCTCTCCGGGAATCGAATCTGGAAAAACAAATACGGAATGGAATAGGGGGCGCAGTGGGAATATTTACGCCGGAGCGAAATGAGGATTCATGAGGGGACGCGCGGAATGAGCAGGGAATGACGAGAGTTGTGAAATGATGTGCGGAATGACGCGAAGATTTGCCGAGGGAGGTGGAGAACGAGGAGGGAATGCCAAGTAGGAAACGACATGCCAAATGAAGGGGAAATGGTTTATGGAATGAAATGGAGAATGAGGAGAGCGAAAATTCGGAAATGATATGCAAGTTAGAATGAATGTTTATGAAATTGTTTATGATTAGTAATAGGAAATGACAAGGGAATGAGAATTCGGATGGCGGAGAAAAACTGCATGTATTGAAAGTGGAAATTGAAAGAAGTTGAAAGTGCAAATAGAAAAACGAGTATCGGCTGTTATATATATATATATATATATATATATATATATATATATATATATATATATATATATATATATATATATATATATATATATATACACACACACATATTCCCCATAGGGAGGTTAGTTACAATGCCACTCTCCACCTTTACAGTAACCCAATACAAGTGCGTAGGTGTCAGGTACCTAATTGACTGCTGAGGTCAACAGAGGTACTCTGGATTTTTCGGGGAACGGAACAAAATAGTATGTTTGTGTGCACAAGAAGTGTTGAAAAAGGACGGCTGTATAGAATATACCAGAAGAAATTAGAACAGCAGGACCCAAAGGTTAAGAAGTGGGTTAAGACCTCAAGGTAAAAAAAAAAAAAAAAAAAAAAAAAAAAAGGGCGCCCTTGAGGTAGAATTTTTTGTTTTGTTTTTTCTTACTCAAAAGTGTTCCGTTGTCGTATTGTTTTTACTATATTCAGTTCGTTCTTATGCCTTAAGAATAATATATAATTCTTCTGTCTTTAGTGTTTTTCGTCCTTATTTGAAACCAGTTTCGTTACATGCTTCTTCATAGTGTTATAAAATATGACAGACATTTCCCTGCTTTGAAAGTTATTAAAATTTTCCATCTTGTTTTATGATTTTACATTAATCCGGTAAGCTTAAAGGTCATTGTACCGTTGAAGTTTAATACGTTGTCTCTCTCTCTCTCTCTCTCTCTCTCTCTCTCTCTCTCTCTCTCTCTCTCTCTCTCTCTCTCTCTCTCTCTCTCCTATTTTTTAAAAATCAAAACTGATTTCCCCTGTGTTGAGCTAAGCATTTGTTTAATGTTCCATTTATTTCGTTTGTATTCCAAAGCATTTCCACCTCGCTTAAACATAGAATTATAATTGCGTAGGCTAGTTCAGGCTTAAAGCATTGTGCGTTATTTCTCACTTGTACCTTTTCATTTTTTATAGAAAATACGTAGCACAGTTGCTCAATGAACCGCTCAGCAATATTGTTGGGTGTAGGTCATCGTGCTCGGCCGCCTGTCTAAATTTCTTTGTGCGTATTTTTTTTTACACTAGAAATAGACGGACGGTCGATATTTCAATCTTATTACAGAGAGTTCTCAGCCTTAGTGTCTCAGGTATCATGTTTCCCTAGATGATTGTATTATTATTATTATTATTATTATTATTATTATTGTTGTTGTTGTTTTGTTGAAAAGGATGGCTGCGATGAGCGAAATGATTTTATATTGAGTTTTTTTCATTTCATATAACCCGCTTTTCCTGCACGTCAGTATTGGTCAATAATTGGCCAGTGTTCATATTTTGGCGGATTTAAACAGCGTTGTACAGC
>JANJGK010000024.1:19816710-19819462 GCA_039081455.1 Macrobrachium rosenbergii
ATAAGTTAGCTGTGATATTCATCGCAGCAAATGTATTTTCAGTTACAACATGTGCAAGCACAGATTTCATGACCCTTGGGAAATACAGCCTCAGCGAAACCTCGCCAGTCAGTAGTTGTCTACAAACCTCTAGGTCGTTGACCTTTGGTGCTGTGACGCAACAAATGCGTCATTAGAATATCTTAGCACACGACCACATCTAGGGCCTTATAAATAAGGTTGATTGCCGTCACATTAGCATGTAATAAGAAGAGAGGAGGTGGCACCAATCAAGAGAGCTAAGAACATGCCAGTGATGGGGAGGAGGAGTGTGGGCGTCAGCGGATCAGATGGATGGATGTGGCGAGCAGGGGTATGGGTGCGGTGGGACCTGGGGTGGAGGAAGATGCAAGGAACAGAAATAGATGGAGAAAGTTGACTCGAGCAGACGACCCTGCTATACAGTGGGACTGATGGCGTTGAAAGAAGAAGACATTAGCAGGAAAGAAAAAAAATTGACGGAAGTTCTCTCTCTCCAGTTACTGCTTATAATATTTAATGCTCTTGGCTAAAGTTAACGAGTTTATTCGTTTGATTTTATAAGCACAGATCTTGAGGCTCTCATTATCGTAATCCTCGTGGAAGAGCCGACGGGATGTCTGCTTAATGACTAAAGTGTTTTGCCTGCCTGAAAGAGGATGAAGGGAAAGGAAAAAGATAGGGGCTTAATCCTGAACAGGAGGAAGGACATCTTCCTTAATTAAATAAGGATTAAGGAAAGTAGAATCAAGTAGAATCAAAGTGCCAAAGCTTGTATGTACAGGGAAAGAAAGTCATCAAACCGAACTGACTCCCAGAGTATTACTCTGTAGGCCTGTTAGTAATAGTAGCATATGCTCTCTCAAATTTCCCACAAATGTCAAGCCTGATTTAGGCTCGTTTGTGTTTTCTGTTGTTAAGTAGTTGAATCTTCTTAGTAATTTTTTTTCCACTGTGTTACGTCAATGTACACTCATTTAATTTCGGAATTTCCAGATTGGTGTTTGGAAAGTTGAGGGATTTGTAATATGATACAGTGACATAATACTTCGCCTAGTTAACTGCTTTTGATCCCACTTGTCAGCAAAGTTTTAGTTCAAAGTAGAAGTTGCATTAACTTTCATCATGTTTACAATAATAACCCACTGTTAACAGCGGCTAATTTCATGGTGTTTTTGGGGTAAAAGTCCACCATCGTTATGAAATTGCTCCGAGATGTCAACGGGAGTCAGAAGTTAGGTTAGCTTAGATTTTGATAAGTTGCTTTTACTGAATTATTTAGTGACTGATTTATATATATATATATATATATATATATATATATATATATATATATATATATATACATATAACATATAATATATATATATATATATATATATATTACATATATATATATATATAATATATATATATATATATATATATATATATATATATATATATATATAGTACAATTTTAATGTTTTGTTTTCCGTTCTTTTCTTTCCTTGCTTTACATGTCATTTTTTATTTTAGAGCATCATTGGCCATTTTTAGCCCTCAGATCTTAAAAGCTACTGAGGCTAGAGGGCTGCAAATTGGTATGTTGATCAACCACCCTCCAATCATCAAACATACCAAATTACAGCCCTTTAGCCCCAGTAGTTTTTATTTTATTTAAGGTTAAAGTTAGCCATAATCGTGGATCTGGCAACGATATAGGCCTTGATTATACTCTGTACAGAAAACTCGATTGCGCCGAAGAAACTTCGGCGCATTTTTTACTTGTTATTTTGTTGGAGATTGTTGAAAGCGCTAGATTAGTGATTAAATCAGGAGATACATTTAGATTGCCATTTTGGTTCGTTTACGTCATTTTTATTGCACGCTCTTAATCATTTCTAAATTAATTCCATGGAATATTTTGTTCAGTACCGAAAACCATTGATTTAATTAATATTTATGCATGTTCGTTTGCGCGCCTGCGCTTTAGATCCCAGGGTAGAAAGACGTTATTCCTCAGTAGATCCCAGAATGGTGCTGTGTATTCTGAAGTATTGGTAAACGACCATTGCTGGAGCACTTATATATTCTGTTAATTATTTACTTCTTTATTTATTTATTGTTAATTATTTACTTATTTATTTGTTAAATTATCAGATTACTTATTAAAATTCAGCCTTCTCCATTACGATCTAAGTGGAAATGTATCCTGTATCCGGAAGGATATTGTAGCACTTGAATATAAAATGAGAATATCCTTCTTGTTCAAGGTATTAACGAAAGCGTAGATGGCAGTGATTCTCAAACTGGGTGCCACAGACAGTGCCTATGGGTGCCGCAAGATTATCATGAATTTTGCCTTGGCCAGATCATCTGAATGAACATTTGTAGAAAAAAAAGTTTCCAGAAGTCTTCATATGATTATTATCAGTGTCTACTCTAATATATTAACACACACACACACACACACTCACACACACATACACACACATATATACAGTGTATACTGTATATATTATAAAAAAGTATACCTTAGTTTAACCAGACCACTGAGCTGATTAACAGCTCTCCTAGAGAGGGCTGGCCCGAAGGCTTAGATTTATTTTACGTGGCTAAGAACCAACTGGTTACCTAGCAACGGGATCTACAGCTTTTTGTGGAATCCGAACCACAGTATGACGAGAAATGAATTTCCATCACCAGAAATAAATTCCTCTAATAGGATGGATAATAATTTTATTCATTAAAT
>JANJGK010000024.1:19822062-19852054 GCA_039081455.1 Macrobrachium rosenbergii
GTCTGTTGTAAAAATTAATAACATCCTTCTGCTATATATATATATATATATATATATATATATATATTATATATATATATATATATATATATATATATATTATATATATATATATAGAGAGAGAGAGAGAGAGAGAGAGAGAGAGAGAGAGAGAGAGATGTTGTAAATACTGATAACATCATTTAGGATTTCAGAGGAGAGAGAGAGAGAGAGAGAGAGAGAGAGAGAGAGAGAGAGAGAGAGAGAGAGAGAGAGAGAGAGAGGATGTTAGTACTGATAACATCATTTAGCATTTCAGAGGAGAGAGAGAGAGAGAGAGAGAGAGAGAGAGAGAGAGAGAGAGAGAGAGAGAGAGAGAGAGAAATAACCTGCTGTTAGAGTAACTCTCTCTCCCCTTCTGTTTTTCAAAGAAGCGCTTTGAAGCCGACGTGTTTTTGTAACTTTCTTTTGAAAGTTACAAAAACACGCCGGCTGTAAGTTTTATCACGATGAATTTCTTTTACGCGTAAGGCCGATCGGTTGGAAGAAAAAACAATAGCTATAAAAAATAAACTCAAAGGTTTGTTGTTTTCGTGATTAATTTACAGTAAAAACAAATGCTTGGGAAAAGGAAGAATATTCGATGAATTTAAATTGCTGGTTTTTATGACGTGTCATTTACTAAGAGCTGCAACCTAGTATTAAAGGATTATCATGCGGTTGGTAATAATTCTTTGGGAGACTAAACTTGATCGTGTACTATTAATAATAATAATAATAATAATAATAATAATAATAATAATAATAATAATATAATAATAATAATAATAATATCATTATTATTATTATTATTATTATTATTATTATTATTCAGCGCGTGTAAAGTACGTTCTGGTAAGCAAAGCATATAACAATAATAATAATAATAATAATAATAATAATAATAATAATAAGCAAAGCATATAATAATAATAATAAGCAAAGAGTATAATAATAATAATAATAATAATAATAATAATAATAATAATAATAATAATAACAATAATAATAATAATAATAATAATAGTAATAATAAGCAAAGCATATAATAATAATAATAATAATAATAATAATAATAAAACAATAATAATAATAATAATAACAATAATAATAATAATATTATTATTATTATCATTATCATTATTATTATTATTTTGTTTTCTACCGCCTAAACTACGACCCAATAAAAAAAAAAAAAAAAAAACACGTACAGTGCCAGAATGCCCTAACAAGCCCCGGGAGAAGAAGAAAAAAAGAAAAAGAGCAAAAATAATAAAACAAAGGCACGGGAAGAACCAACGAAAAACTTCGGTAAAAGGGAAAGTAAAACTAGAACACAATATCCACAAGAAAACGAAGAATAACAGAGAGATGTAAAAACGAGATAAAACTCGAGGAAAAACTTCCGCGAAAGGGGGAAGCCTCATAAAAAATATAGAACCCTGTCACTGTCTCCTTTTTGGGGGGCAGAGCAAAAGTAACGAAAAAAATAAGGTTTGTTTAAGGTACAAACAACAAAGACCAAGATGTAACAACAACGGGAACACAGCTACAACAACAAGAAGTATTTGTCGAAGGTGAATTGCCAGAGTCTCACTCATTAAAAATAGCAAGAAAATCCCGAAATTGAAAAACATTCAGAATGATTGGGTAGGGGTCAATTCCTGCAGTTAACATTGCGTTTATCACTCAGGAATAGCAGAGAGAACAAGGGGCTAAGTTTTTCTATTATTCCTTAATTAATCATTGTTGGTTTTCCAATTTGGGAACAGGAAAGGTTAAGTAAAAAAGTTTATTGACGAAAGCTTAGTGAAACTAGAAATGAGCGAGAGAGTAATTCTATAATTTAAGATAGTAATTTCCTGCAAAAAAAAAAAAAAAAAAAAAAAAAAAAATTATATATATATATATATATATATATATATATATATATATATATATATATATATATATATATATATATATATATATATATATATAAAATCCTACACGTCATCACATTTAACAAAGCAACTAATGTGTCACTCAAATGACTTATTGTCTTAGGACACAAACCAATTTATGATAGCTTGTATAGGAACTAAACTTTGCAACTTTTATTAACGTGAATATGATACAGAGAGAGAGAGAGAGAGAGAGAGAGAGAGAGAGAGAGAGAGAGAGAGAGAGAGAGAGAGAAAGCAGTCATCCTATGTTTTCATTGCACAAGTAGCGCATCGTATTATTTTTGCATTCCCGTTTTCCTGCTGTTAATATGTTTTAGAGAAATCCTAAAAAGTAAGGGCAACGAGAGAGAGAGAGAGAGAGAGAGAGAGAGAGAGAGAGAGAGAGAGAGAGAGAGAGAGAGAGAGAGAGAGAGAGAGAGCTGTTGGAAAGGGAATGGAAAGACGGAAATACAATTTTATAAAATAAAAAAAAAACTTTTTTTCGTCAAGGCTGTTTCTTAACATCTGGTCGTATTTTCTAATTTTACGAAGAAGAAGAAGAAGAAGAAGAAGAAGAAGAAGAAGAAGAAGAAGAAGAAGAAGAAGAAGAAGACATTAGAAACTCGGAGTAGGAAAAAAAAAAGACACTCATTGAGGCGCTTTCAGGAAAGTGAAAGAAAATATTGTTCAGTCCAACTCGGTTTCCATGGCAACGAAACCAGTACCTGGTTGTATTCAAGACGCTGGCGAACTTTACTCAGGTGAATTCAATTGAGAATCGATTCGATATTAAGTGTGATTGATTCTTAGAAGAACGTTTTCATATAAATGAAGTTCTGGAGATGCTGAATCATATAATTCTCAATATAATATATCCCAAGGTCGAAAATCTTGTACGTGTTGACCTAAAACAATGGTTTTCAACGAATAAAAAACACCTCTTCTCTCTCTCTTTTTTTTCATTTTCCTTTAAATCTGGGAGGGAATTTTACTCATAGATGCAAGGGGGGGCGTGGAGGGAAGGACCAACTCTTAGAGGGGGCGTGGTGATAAAAAGGTTAAGAACCACTGACCTAAAACCTTAAGGACGTTCGAATGGCAGAATTTTGTAGACATATTAGAAATAAAATTAAGGAATTTGGTAATTAAGTAATATAGATGCTTACCGAAGAAAATTTTCCAAAACCAGTCACTGTTTTGTACATAAAAGCGAAGAGTATTTTATTGTAAGCTATAAGCAATAAATATATAGCAAAATATATTTTTATTTTGGAACAAATTATTGGCAATATATACGCACGAAATCGTTAGAATAACCTTTTGCTTTAATAGATCGTAATTTTATATATATATATATATATATATATATATATATATATATATATATATATATATATATATATATATATATATTATATATTATATATATGTCTGTATGTATATATACACACGCATATATATATAAATATATATTTATATATATACTGTATATATATATATGTATATATCTGCCCTTCAGAAATATTTCACGTTCACAAGGTCTTCTGCAAAAGTTAATCTCATTACCACTGAACAAATACATAGCCATTCATAGACAGCTACGTTGATTAAGGATAAACACTCAGACTGTCAATACGAAGTGTACATAGAAAAAAAAATAGGGTTAGTTTTGTTTCCTTATTTGAATAACTGATTAAAATCACTCAACATGGGACGTATGTACATGTTTGTGTGCATGACAGAGAGAGAGAGAGAGAGAGAGAGAGAGAGAGAGAGAGAGAGAGAGAGAGAGAGAGAGAGAGAGAGAGAGAGAGAACGAAACAAAGACTTTATTGTGTTTATTGTGTAGTGTGTAATTATTTGATGAATATGATTGACAATATAAAATTAAATAAAAGAGCTGGCCTTTTCTACTTCGTATTAGATTAACTGATGGAAGCTGTTTGCCCGTCCAGCATGAGAGAGAGAGAGAGAGAGAGAGAGAGAGAGAGAGAGAGAGAGAGAGAGAGAGAAAGGACTTGTTTTGTTCTGGGTAATACCTTAGGAAAGAGGCCATTTTATTGCTCTCGTAAAAATATCCGCTTCACTAGGTTCTCTTTGCAGTGGCAAATGCGCTCTTTTCCACCATATAATTATCTGCCCTTGGGAGAAAATCAGAGGACACACCCAAGTTAATTTTAGTTTGCTGTAAAAGAAAACTATTGGTGCCGGCTTTGTCTGTCCGTCCGCACTTTTTCTGTCCGCCCTCAGATCTTAAAAACTGCTGAGGCTAGAGAGCTGCAAATTGGTATGTTGATCATCCGCCCTCCAATTATCAAACATACAAAATTGCAGCCCTCTAGACTTAGTAGTTTTTTTTATCTTATTTAAGGTTAAAGTTAGCCATAACCGTGCTTCTGGCAACGATATAGAATAAGCCTCCACAGGCCCGTGGTTAAAGTTTCATGGGCCGCGGCTCATACAGAATTATGCCGGGACCACCGAAAGATAGATTTGTTTTCGGTGGCTTTGATTATACAATGCAGCGACTGTACTGAAAGCTCGATTGCGCCGAAGAAACCTCGGCGCATTTTTTACTTGCTTATTTTTCACATCGGTAACTGGACTTTTTTTTTTTCTAAGTCAATCCAAAGATATAAAAAGAAAAACTAAAACTTTTAAGTTCCTCAAATTACGAAACCAACGAAAGCTTCTTCAATTAAAACTAATATCTCAGATTCCATTTGTATCTGACAACTCACATAAAATCATTATTCGGGAAAGAGTCTGATATTGAAAGACTTCACAGAAATTGGAATTGGATTAAATGAAGGCAAAATGTATAAGACAGATTGATGAACCTTGTAATGAAGAGATGAACAAGGGGAGAGAAAAGTTTATTGGGTTACATAAAGGAAAGCGAGAACATAAAGGAACATTTCCAGAAACAAAGGTGCTTTGATGAACGCAGAGTCATAAGCGTTCACCTCTCTCTCTCTCTCTCTCTCTCTCAATATGTATATATATACAAATATATACATACATATACATTTATATAAATATACATATTTATATATACATTGAAATATACATATATATATACATATATATATATATAAATTTCTGACTCAAGTCGGGATCGAACCCAGGTCTCTCAGGTGGACTTGTATGGCCCAGTGGGTAACGCCCTTGCTTTCCACCTGAGAGACCTGGGTTCGATCCCGACGTGAGTCAGAAATTTATTTCTGTTCCACACGTGATTGTATGCTGATGATTTCTATCTTATTCACTCAGAAGGGATAATTCGAATGAAATGTTGTCTATTGGGTCATTGCTGAGTCGGGAAGTTGGGGAAAACTCGCTGGTATGCAAGCAGTTAGCTTGCCCAGGTAATTCCTTGGGTGCAGTTGCTCTCAGGTTCCGACTTCTTTTAGACTTGTATGGCCCAGTGGGTAACGCCCTTGCTTTCCACCTGAGAGACCTGGGTTCGATCCCGACGTGAGTCAGAAATTTATTTCTGTTCCACACGTGATTGTGTGCTGATGATTTCTATATATATATATATATATATATATATATATAATATATATATATATTCCAGATGTAGCTGTAAATAAACCCCTAACATTAAAATCACAAACTGCTATATCCTTCGACACGCACGCAGACAGGTCCTACTTTGTATGCGCGCCTTATTCCGTCCTCATATTTATATATCCTTTAGGATTCAGCGACGATCCCACACCGCATCTCATTTCTATGGAAACTACTGAGTCCTACATTATATCCTCATCATATCGGTGATAAAATCTATCCTGGGATTTTCCACATCAAAGGGAACGCCCTCTACATATGAAGATCTGGAGAGAGAGAGAGAGAGAGAGAGAGAGAGAGAGAGAGAGAGAGAGAGAGAGAGAGAGAGAGAGAGAGAGAGAGGTTTGATGACGGGAAACTTGACCACTTAACAGCTACTCAAGAAATTCAGGAATGCTATAAATTTTTTCCCTAATTTTACTTCTAAGAGTCTTCAAGTGTCCTTTGAACATTGCTAACAGAGAGAGAGAGAGAGAGAGAGAGAGAGAGAGAGAGAGAGAGAGAGAGAGAGAGAGAGAGAGAATCTTACCCCACAAGTTCTTAGAGGTATGAGACAAAATTACTTTTTAAAAGAATGATAATTTTCCCTACTGTGAAAAATTGATCTCCTATGCAATACAGCTAACTCTCTCTCTCTCTCTCTCTCTCTCTCTCTCTCTGTCCGATTGGACTGCATTACTAAAATTTTACTTAAATTAATGACTTCATTCCACTTGACTGCATTATCTGCAATATGGAAAACCCACTGGGCCCGTTACCTGTTCTGACCTAAATGTTTATGCGGTTTAATTACTGTAACAAGTGGATTACTCTCTCGTAAAGGCAATTGGTAATAAACATCAGATACTGGGAGCGATTTTGTTCAAGCGAAAACTAAAATAATTACCCAAAGAATTCAAGAACGTTATTGATTTCTTTACCCTAATTTTGCTTCAAAGAGTCTTCAAGTGTCCTACGAACATTCCTGATAAGATATTCTATTAATAAAAACTTATTACCAGTTAAATGCATATGAATTTGATTTAAGGAATTTTTATTAATAATTCGCTTTGTGTTGATATTTCAGGAGCTTTGCAGAGCTGTTGAGGTGAAAATGTCAAAATTGTCTAAAAAAAGAAATGATAATTTTATTCAAAAATTCCACCAGAACTTCATAATATTGAGTTTCCTCAGTTATTTGTTTTAAATATCATATAAGGAAAGTAATATCTTTTGAATGAATTGGACCTGCTTTTTTTAGTTTTCTGTAAAGGAAAACTATTGTGACGGCTTTGTCTATCCGTCCGCACTTTTTGTGTCCGCCCTCAGATCTTAAAAACTGCTGAGGCTAGAGGGCTGCAAATTGGTATGTTGATTATCCACCCTCCAACCATCTAACAAACCAAATTGCAGCCCTCTAACCTCAGTAGTTTTTATTTTATTTAAGGTTAAAATTAGCCATAATCTTCCTTCTGGCAACGATATAGGATAGGCTACCACCGGCCCGTGTTTAAAGTTTCGAGGGGCGCGGCTCATACAGCATTATACCGAGACCACCGAAAGATAGATCTATTTTCGGTGGCCTTGATTGTACGCTGTACAGAAAACTCGATTGCGAGGAAGAAACTTCGGCGCATGTATTACTTGTTTATTCTAAATATCACCTCTCTGATTCAGAGTTTATACATTTGATTCCTTTGTCCTTTTCGAAGTCATCTCAGCGTTTCATTCAGAAATTCTCCTCAACTCTCAGTGACAACGAATTCCCCGAACTGCTTCAAAAGACTTTCATACCTTCTAGTTAGAAGCAATCATAATCATTTACGTTATCACAAACGCGACTTTGAAGTAGCATGAACACCTTTCAACGGAATTACATTTTTCACAGAAATAATCAGTGTTTTATTTTACGTAAACATACACAGACGCGACTTTGAAACAGCAAGAACACCTTTCAACGGAATTACATTTTTCACGGAAATGATAAGCGTTTCATTCTACGTAAACATACATTTGGGAAAGAGATGCTTTTATAGCTTCTTTCATTAAATACAGTGTGACTTATTGGTATAATTTTAATGTTATGCATGCATAACTAAATGGTCTAATTTTTCCACAGAAGTAATTTTTCATCAGTTTCATTTAAATAATTATGTATTTGATAAAAAGCGTTTTTATTATAGAATCTTTCAATAAATTCATAGCTTCTTTCATTAAATACAATATGACTTACGGGTATAATTCTAATGTTATCCATGCATACTAAATGGTCTCGTTTTTCAACAGAAGTTATTTTTCATCAATTTCATATAAAAATATATTTGATTAAAAAGATATTTTTTATAGCATCTTTCATTAAATACAGAGTGACTTACGGATATAATCCTAATGCTATACATGTATATTTACATCAACAATATTTTGTAAGTACTTTTTGAATGAAAAATTTTCTCTGTCTTCCCTCTCTGACTGACTATCTCTTATTGCCCAGATGTGCCAATATAAGTTTCCCACTCACAATACCACCCGGGGACTTGAAAAATCTTGGTTGCCGCCCCCACCATTGAAACATGAACTTATTGCTTGCGAAGGAATTTCCCGAACTCGAAACTTTTCACGTCAGCTCAGTCGGCGACTCACGGAAGGACGGGAGGAACTTGCTGCAATGCAATAACGCTTCCTCCCCAAAAGGGATTTTTGGGGATTTGAAGCAAAGTTACCTAGAATAGGGATGCACTGTTTGTATTCAATATCTTCTTTTGCAGAGGCAAAAACGCACAAATAAAGAGTTCTTTGTTGTCATACAATAAATTCCTTAGTTTAATTCCTTATTTTGCAGGAAGAGCAAAGAAAAATGATTTGAATTGCTAAGGAAATTTATCATTTATGGAAAGAAATCAAAGGAATATTTCATTTCGTTGTCAATAATCATTGAGTTGTCATGCCAACTCACATGGCAAAACTATGAAAACTAGTGAAAGATTTTTTTTTTAAGTCAAAATGAAAATATTTATTCGCTCTCAGTTTCCTTCCTTTGTAAAAAAAAAAAAAATAAATAAATAAAAAGCGCCAAACTCTCCATCATTATTGCAGGTACCATTGAAAAGCATTTATGATCAGTGTTGAAGTCCAGCGGGTGTTAAATTAGCATTTTCCTCTCACAATGGGCGTGAATGAAGATTGAATTAATATGGTAATTTTTGTCATGACATGGTAATTCGATGAAAGTAATTATATATATATATACATACATACACACACACACACACACACACACACACACACACACACATATATATATATATATATATATATATATATATATATATACACACATAAATATATTTCTGACTCACATAGGGATCGAACCCAGGTCTTTCGGTTGAAAGGCAAGGGCGTTATCAACTGAACTACACAAGTCATAAGAGAAGATGTGTGGTTCACTTGGGAGCGCCCTTGCCTTTCAATTGAAAGATCTGGATTCGATCCCGATATGAGTCAGAAATTTATTTTTGTTCCATATACATATGTATGTACATATATATATATATATATATATATATATATATATATATATATATATATATATACATATACATATATACACAAAAACACACACACATATATATAGTAAATATATATATATATATATATATATATATATATATATATATATATATATATATATATATATATATATATATGTATACTGTATATATACACACATATATATATACATATATATATTATATATATATATATATATTAGTGAGCACAGAAGTTTCCTTCAATCACAGGTGTCAGTACCACCAAAACCCAGCATTAGCAAACGAGAACAGGCAATTACTGAAACACTGCAAATGAAATGTTCCCTTTTTCGTCGACTAATCTACAAAAGGACCCTCCCGAAAATGCTCAGAATTTCCCCCCTACCACATTAAACTCTCGCTTGTAAAACAATTCCAGGGGGAATTTTCTCGGAATCATTTTCAGAAATGATCCCGCATTACATTGTGCCATTTAGTGCAAATGATTATGCGTGGTCGCCATTCCGAACTTTGTGGCACTTACAGTCTGCATGCCGAGTGCCTAGGTGGAAAGTTATAATTAGAGTTAGAATTTTGAATGCTTTTATTTTTAAAAGATGGTTCTGTTATATTGTTAAGGTGTCAAATAAAAAGTTTTTCTTAAAATTTTTCTAAAAATAATTATACTTGTTGGCTTTGATTTATGACAAAAAATATTACAAAACATTAAACTGTTTTATATATATATATATATATATATATATATATATATATATATATATATGTATATGCATATATCTATATATATATATAATATATATACATATATATATGTATATACAGTATATATGTGTGTATATATATATAGATAGATATATAGATATATAGATATATAGATACTTTGTGCATCTGCATTGTTATATAAGAAGCTTTCAGACCAATTCTTAAAATAAAAAAAAAATATGTAAAGAGGAAAGAATTTTTGAAAATTTCCATCACCTTGCTGGTATTTAAAGTTCTGGTGTGACTATGACTATAAAATTCTTGGCACAAAACCGCCTTGCATAAAAAAAAAAAAAAAAACCGTGGCCTCTCCTCCAAACTTCGTACAGGTTTTTTCAGTAGCCGGAAGTTTTATCCTTCGATTCCGAGAGAGAAAATCGTTGTTTAGCTGCCTCGGTCGTGAGCTGACGCTTTTTATAATAAAAGGTTTTTTCGTAACTCTCTTGCGGATATTGGCACAATTTGACAAAAATAAAAAGCTCTGATTAACATAGGAAAAATTCACGACATATTCGCTTAGTCTCCACCCGATATTTCAATGTGAGTGAATGAGATTATCTTGTAAAGGTTTATCTTGAAGGTCCCATGAAAATAAAATGAATTTTGTTATGCTTCAGATTATTTATCTTTTTATTAGTTGAAATTATACATATATATATACATATATACATATATATATGTAGATAAATTATATATATATATATATATATATATATATATATATATATATATATATATATATATATAATACATATATATATATAAATGTATATGTGTATATATCTCCGATCATGCGTCTCATTGTATTCTGATAAAATAAACCGACAAAATAAACCTATCACCAAGTTTGATACTGCAAATGAAAACAGTTGACGAAACACAACGAAAACTAAATATTCGGTTCTATTTTTTCACAGGTTTCCAAAACCGGGTAAATCGAGTTACGTAAAAAAAAAAAAAAAAAAAAAAAAAAATTGGTCTTCCCTGCCAGTTCGAAGGCAGTGGTGGAATTGACATACCGCTTGAATAAGGCATCAAAAAGACCGAATAAAAAAACGGGAGCTTTTTTTTAAAAGGACAAGAATTAAAAGTGGAAGGATCCCAGCCTGACCTGACTTTGGAAGTTCTCCATTACGAAGTTAGCTTAAACGATGAAGTTCCCAAAATCATTTAGATTTCCAATAGCCTTGGAAAAACTTCACGTCGTCGACTTTTTGCTAATTTGCGAAAAACTCTGTAAACATAAGAATCAGGGCGAGTATTTGTTTCAGGGATAAAAAGCTTGGCTTACGTAAAAAGTAATTATATAACACCCAATTTCCAGTGACGTATTCAGTCAGAGAAACAAAATAACTGTTAAAATTGATAGACCTTTTTAAAACACTCAAACAATTTTTATCATCTCTATCATCAGTTTTATAATTCATTGTTTATCTCAGTGTAACCTATCACAATTCTGAGAAACCTCTGATTATGAATAGACAGATCTATTTATTTACGCATTTGTTTCGTGACATGTATTTCTGGAGTTTCTTCGGCGCAATCGAGTTTTCTGTACAGACGCAACACCGTATAATCAAGGCCATCGAAAATAGACCTATCTTTCGGTGGTCTCGGCATAATGCTGTGTGAGCCGCGCCCCATGAAAGTTTAACCACGACCCAGTGGTGGCATATCCCATACCGTTGCCAGAAGCACGATTATGGCTAAGTTTAACCTTAAATAAAATAAAAACTACTGAGGCTAGAGGGCTGCAATTTGGTATGTTTGATGACTGGAGGGTGGATGATCAACATACCAATTTACAGCCTTCTAGCCTCAGTAGTTTTTAAGATCTGAGGGCGGGCAGAAAAAGTGCGGACATAAAAAAGTGCGGACATAAAAAAGTGCGAACAGAAAAAAGTGCGGACGGAAAAAACTGCAGACGGACAGACAAAGCCGGCACAATAGTTTTCTTTTACAGAAAACAAAAAACCAAAAAAAAAAAAAAAACATAATTAACCAAAAAAACATTAATCTGTCTTCCCGTTCCTTCGACCCTCAAAAAAAAAAAAAAAAAAACCTAATGTCTTTACAGAAAACATTATATTACTTCTCAAAATGGCCTAAGTTTCATACATCCATCCACAAATGGCCTTCTTCAGCAGAGACTTCCTGTTTATGTTCCACCAATGGCTTCCCTGCGACCTGGGTCCTCTAAGAGTTATCACTTGTTTGGATCCTACGTTATATATGGCAGCAGGAAGCATTTCGTCTCTCTCTCTCTCTCTCTCTCTCTCTCTCTCTCTCTCTCTCTCTCTCTCTCTCTCTCTCTCTCTCTCTCTCTCTCTCACGATTATCCCTTTCCTATTCTGCCTCTTATTATAAAACAAGTATATCATAAACGCACATACACACATATACATATATATAAATATTTAAATATATAAATATATAAACACTATATAAATACATAAATTATATATATATATATATAAATATATATGTATATATAAATATATATATCTATATATATATATATATATATATATATATATATATATATATATATATATATATATATATATATATATACTGTATATATATAAATACATATAAATATATATATATATATATATATATATATATATATATATATATATATACTGTATATATATAAATACATATATATGTATATATAAACATATATATATATGTATATATAAATATATATAAATATATGTATATATTAATATATATATACATGTATATATATTAATATATATAAATATATGTATATATTAATATATATATACATGTATATATATTAATATATATATGTATATATTAATATGTGTATGCATGTACATATATTAATATATGTATATATATATATATATATATATATATATATATATATATATATATATATATATATATATATATATATATATATATATATACATACACACACACACACTTTACGTCGAGTATACCACCCAAGTCAAACAAGGAAAAATCCCACTTGGTTACTGTGAGAGAATTGTTTTAAGAGCATTTTGAATAGAGAATTATTCTTTGATGAACAAACTCCTTTATTTTTAACGAAAATAACAGAAAGACTCGGGAAACAAAAAACGATTTACACTTATGAATTTGAAATGCCAGATGAAAGTGCCTTTATGAAGCAAGGTACTATTTACCTGCTATGTTTACCAGATACCAAATAGGTTGTTTATTTCATCCACACGGCTTTTCTACTAAGTATATAACATTAGTATGTAAGTAGAACTCTTTCCAAAATTAAGACATTTTAAAGTTTGTACAAAAAAGCACACTGAAATCATTTATGCATTAGCAAATATTTCCCCAGCACCAAGAATGTCGAGGGGTAACATAAACGGTAACTACAAAAGCCAAGTAAGTTGTATAAAAAAAAGCCGCTAAATTTACAAAAAAAAAAAAAAAAAATTATTGTAAACTTCATCATATGGAAAATTCAGTGATCATAATTCAGTTAATTTAAAGAATGAATATAAAATTTGATAACACTTATTTCAAAGTGATAGTCAGTCATTCTTATAAACAAATAAAGCTTTTTACCAAGGGATGTCGTCTGATGGGATCTTTCCTACAGTGACACCCCAAGGGTTTTCGGAGGTCGTTAACTAGGACTAATATTACTTGGGGTCATTATCTTTATGATATTAACAGTCTTTTGTTTATGTTTTTACGGTAATCCCCAAGGGGCTTGTACTAAACACGCCGCAAAGGTGGATACATATGGGTCGCAAATTCCTGAGGTGTCAGTAGGTTTTAAGATGAGAGGGCAGACGGAAAAAGTGCGGACGGAAAATGTGCGGACGGACAGGCAAAGCCGGCACAATAGTTTCCTTTTACAGAAAACTAAAAAAGTATTAATGTGATTTCAGCAGGCTTCAGATTACCTCCATTCGCAATAATTAACGTGTGGAAATTATTCAACATCACATCCCTATTCAGCGACTTTTTCCCAGCTCTGTTCCCTCATACGAAGAGCAGGAATTTATAATTCCCCCTTCCAGGAAGAGACGCTGAACCAAAGAAAAAAAACATGAGTCCCTTTCGAAAGGAAAGAAGAGGATATCCGTGGAAAACAAGGTCCCCTGACGTGTCACATCCGTTCGCCATCACGGCAGGAGACCTTCCGTTGGCTGACGACTAATTAATAGGGATCTGGGGTAGAATCTGTCAGGCCCTTACTGTAACGAAGATGAGGTGTCTGGAATCCTGACGAATGTTTTTAGCTGGCTTCCTGGAAAGGTGCGAATGAATTTTTGGATATTTCATTCGCTGGTGTGAGATTTGGGTTGATGTCTGTGTTGGTTGAGTGTCCGCGTGAATCTTTCTCTTTCTCTCTCTGTCTCTCTGTGTCTCTGTGTCTCTCTCTTTCTCCTTCTGTCACTGTCTCTGTCTCTCTCTTTCTCCTTCAGCCTGTCTGTGTCTGTCTGTCTGTCTCTCAACCAAATTTTTCCCGAAAGACCAATAAAAGTCCCCTCTGACCGTATTTAAAAACTCTGTGTCCTGTCTGTAAGTAGGTCTGTCTGTGTTATCTGTCTGTCTGTCTGTCTATAAAATCTCTCTCTCTCTCTCTCTCTCTCTCTCTCTCCCCAACATTTTTCCTCAAAAGGCCACTAAAAGGCCTCACTCACGGCATTCATGAACTCTCTCTCTCTCTCTCTCTCTCTCTCTCTGCAGCCACAATTTCCCCAAAAGACCAATAAACGTCCCCACTCATGGCATTCACGAGACCTGAAAATGCCCAATTGCCCGCCCCAATTCAAAAATCTTCTTACCGCCTGTAAAGGATTTTTCCGAGCCAGAAACTTCTCACCTATCTCGAGCAATTTTGCTCTCGGGAAGATGAAGACCTTCCGCTAACGCATCAGTGCTTCAGGCAATTGTTATCACGGTAACTTTATATTTGATTGTTATTCTTTCACCTTTCTTTGTTTTTGACGAAGTTTTGTCACTAGCGCGCGAGGGAAAGGCATAAGGATATATAAGGAATTCTAAATAAATAGTAAACATATTTTAACAAAATGAGAATTCATCTTTTGAGGCAATTATTCCTTTTTGTAGAATCATATTTTCTTGATTTAACGTCGGAAGTAATATTTCGTCTTCTCTTTTTTTCCATATTTAATTATTCTGAAGAAAACAGATGTGAAGAGTTCATATTTAATGTACTACGCAACAATAAGTTTCTAAAAACCTCTTTAGCGTGACGTATGGTAAATTATAGTAATATTAATTTTGATTAAAAAAAATTGCTAATGATTTGATTTGGTTACTCTTAGAGTGAAAGTGTTTTTTTTTTGCCAATCACGCAACAAATGACAACTGGTTTATAATAATAAACATGTTAATCTTCGAGTTTTTCGAATAATAATAAATAATAATAATAATAATAATAATAATAATAATAATAATAGCAATAATAATAATAATAATAATAATAATAATAATAATAATAATAATAAATAATAACGACATGTCGTGACAAATTTAGCTTACATTCCACATTCCTCTCTACCTCATTTTATTCTCTCTCCTCTCTCTCTCTCTCTCTTCTTACTCTCTCTCTCTACAAGTTCCGGGAGGCCCAATAAAAGTCCCCCTTTTATACCGTCCACGTGACCTGAAATGCCCCAATTGCTGGTCCCACTGAAACATCGAATTATCGTCCGAACTCGAAACTTTTCACCTAGGTCAAGAATGGCCCTCAGGAAGATGGAAGAAGACCGTCTCTTAAAGTTTTCCTTTCCCTGTTGAGAGTTCTTCTGGAGATACGGCGTTAAGCTACGCGTGGATATACGAATATTTCATTTTCAAGTGATCTCGGTATTAAAGTATACAGATTTAATTCTGCCCTGAAATGGAAGACTGCAGTATCTGCAAAAATACAAACTGAGAAAAATGGTAGATGCTGCAGTTTTCCCTTGCCTTACTACTGATTTTTGCAGATACTGCAAATGGGATCCGCTAAATACTCGTGGAAAGCATTGAAGAATCATTCTGAAACTGCAGTAACTTGTGTATTTTGTGTTTCACGAGTCCAATAGGTGGCATATCCCAATATCGAAAATTTTGCAGATTCTGCAGTTTTCCATTTTAGGGCAGAAATGTAGTTTCTTGAACATGACTTATTTCTGATTAAGTTTAATTGGCAAAAGCATGCAGATGATACTCGTTATTTGACATAGTTTTCCTGGTTATTTTCAGACTTCTCTCTCTCTCTCTCTCTCTCTCTCTCTCTCTCAAGTGGATAATTCCCCGCAATTATTGTCAGCATCATACATTCCCTTATCGACTTATTACTTGTAAGTTGGTGCATACTTTAGTTTAATACATACATTGCAAGCGACAATACATCTATATGACTTGATACATCACAAGAGAGGAGAGAGAGAGAGAGAGAGAGAGAGAGAGAGGACTCCACCTACGTTTATTTCGTGTTTCGGAAAACGGGAAAACGCCAGTGGCGACTTTTATGGATAAAAATGAAAAAAATGAAAAATCTTTTAGCGTGAAGCCGGTCCCGTTGAATTGAACATAGCACAGAAAAACATTCAGACAATATTTTTTCTCAGCTCTTATTTTTCCGTGGGGAAAACATCGGCACAGAGACTTTCACCTCATCCATATAATACTCCCAGATCTGGAAAAATGCAGATTCCCAAGACGAAAACATTATGACTTTTTAAAAATGTATGCTTCAAGTTGCTGATGATTTTTTTTTATTAGTTTAGTTTTTTTGTATATCTAAAATACATAAATGTAAAGGAAATTTCAGAGATACAATGCTCAGTGTTAGAATATTGTAATCTGTGCTTGAGGTGGGTGAAAGATATAGAGGAAAAATGAGAAAATACAAGCACGTTAAGAATATGTATGTATGTATCTATATATATATACTATGTGTGTATATATATATATAAATATATATATATAATATATTATATATATGAGAATTAGAGGATAGTCATAAGCTCAATAGTAAGTTAATATTTCTTTGTAAACATTCTCTCTCTCTCTCTCTCTCTCTCTCTCTCTCATTAAAAAAGTAGCCCATGTGCTAATTGTGCCATTATTATTAAGCAAACTGGAATTCTAGAAAACTCTCCCCAGCGTTCCAATCTCACTGTCAGAATATCTAAATGTCCGCTCCACATTTGAAGTAATGATAATTACCATTTAACTTTTCTGTACAATTATATATAATTAACAGTAACCAGAATGTATAATTATGCAAAAATATAATGGTTAATTTACCAATTCCACGAAGGTCATTGGTCTAACAATTAGTCAGTCATAATTACTGGTTTTGCAATTATTCCTTTTGAAAAGAACACCAACTGATAGGGCATGTTTCTCGGAATAACAGAATTTATAAGATTATAAAGCAGAAAGGAGTGATTTTCCATTTTCTACACTCTCTCTCTCTCTCTCTCTCTCTCTCTCTCTAATATCAATACTATTCCATTCCATCCGTTAAGGAAGCATGAATTACACTATTTTTGGAACCCAACCCCCACTTTCCTCTCTCTCTCTCTCTCTCTCTCTCTAATATCAATAGTATTCCATTCCATCTGTTAAGGAAGTATGAATTACACCATATTTGGATCTCTACCCCGTACTTCTCTCTCTCTCTCTCTCTTGCCTATTTCTTCCCCCTCTCTCTCTCTCCCCCCCCTATTTCTACCGCCCTCTGCTCTCTTTCTTCCACCTACTCTCTCTCTCTCTCTCCCTATTTTCTACCAGCCCCTGTCTCTCCCCTCTCTTTTTCTTCCACCTACTCTCTCTCTCTCTCTCTCTCTCTCTCTCTCTCTCTCTAATGACCCACGCATGTTTTCCAGGATCATCAATGGCCGTTTCTTATCTCTTCCAGAATGATCAATGCTCATGCAGCCCTTTCATCTCTTTTTGACTTCTGGTGAACAATTCTAACGAAGCCTTTGGACCCTCCAGGAATAATGCCATGGAAAATCTCAGATCACTGATTAAGCAGAAAAAGGGATCATTTCTCAATTCTCCCAGATGGTTCTCCTCCCTTCTGCCAGAAGGTCAGAGCATCGTCGTCAGATGGCGCCTCACTTCATTAGGAAGTGGAATTAATGGGTCCTTATGGGCGGCCTCCCAAATCTGGGCGAGGCGCGGGTCTGTAAACGCACGCTGTTCCACATTTCTCTTCTGTCTAATCATGATTTGGATGTTTAGAATGACCTGCATGAGTAAATACATACATACATACATACATGCATTGGATACTGAGAATGACCTGCATATATACATACATTAGACATTAAGAGTGACCTTATACTTATACTGGATATTTAGAATTGCATACATACATACAATACACATAAACATTGGATATTGAGAATGACCTGAATACATACATACATACATACATTAGACATTAAGAACGATCTTCATTAGACATTAAGAACGACCTTCATGCATACTTATATTAGACATTTAGAATTGCATACATACATACAATACATATATACATACATAATTCTTCTGGTTCAGAGTATTTTCAACTTTCTTGTTCTGCTGTTTTGAAGTGTGTGATCATATGTTAAGAATAACTTGAGATTTTTCTTTCAAAATGACGTAATATGCTTATTTGTGGAAATAGTTGTACAGAACTAAAATGACTCTTCTTCAATTCTATAAAGGAAGAGTTGGACCAAGAATCACATAAGTTTTATTAACATATCCTTATCTATGTTAAAACAATCATTCTTATTAGAACAATATTTTGCTAATTTTATTTTACTGAAACCTCGTATTCATATTTCCTACTCTGAACTTCGTGCTCTGGTAAAAACTAGAAATTCTCACATTCACCTTCCAACAAATATCACTGGAATTTTTGCAAAGACTTTTGCATACCTCAAACATGATTCTGCGTCATATAAACAGTCTTTATTTACCTCTGGTCATTTTGAGAGAAAAAATACTTCCATTATTCCTGCCACCTCAAGTGCCACCCCTACTATCTCAGCCTTGCACTTTGGCACTGGGACGAGAGAAACATAGCCTATTTTCAGCAATAAAAATGACATGGGAGATGAGATCTGGGGGTTTGGGACGCCGTAGATATCATACTAATGTCCCAATAAACGTGGATTTATGACATGAACTTACTAGGTTCGTGGGAGCTGGGTGCAACGCCAAGAGATACATTTGGATATACTGGTAGGATTACAGGTTGACTTGAGCTTTGCTGAGCTAAGTGGTGTGGAATATAACAGGGGTACTGCAGGCTTTCCAAGCCATGTTTGTGTAAATCGCATTTATAGCTTCGATGATTTAACTGGACACATTCTATGCGTTTTCTAAGGGTTTTAACGATGGGTTGAACAATGCTCGATTTCCATCTTATGATTTATCTTTCGCGAGGGAGAATCTCATTATCAGCATTGGTTAAAGTTGTAACAATACCCAGAAACACTAACAGTTTTCGCTAAGCACTACAATAATAATAATAATAATAATAATAATAATAATAATAATAATAATAATAATAATAATAATAATAATAATAATAATAGCTAAATATAAGGAAATACCTTGCATATACTTTTCAAGTGATATTGCATAATGTGTGGTTAGGTTAAGCAAATTAACCTATCAATTTTCTTAAATAAGTGCAAACAATTTTTGGTACGTACAAGCAGATTATATAGGCGTATTAAAAAAAACTTAATTTGATGAAAATATACAAAAAGTTAAGCATACCTTAGTTTTACCCAGACCACTGAGCTGATTAACAGCCCTCCTAGGCTGGCCGAAGGATTAGACTTATTTTACGTGGCTAAGAACCAGTATATAAAAAAAACACGTATCTCCCTTTCAACAAAACTCGAAAAACCAAAGATCGGATAATAAAAACAGTCAGGCAAATATGACTCTGTGAAAGCATACCTTCAAAATATACACAAGACACGAAAATTCTGGCGCATGTCCAGACGATAGTCATAACAATAACAGTAAAAAAATGAGAGCAAATAAACCGTAGGGGGACTTACCCCAAAAAGCAACTATAAACGAACGGGAATGGGTCGCGGAAATAACAATACCATAATAGCATGCAGATATGTACAAAACACACACCAGCAAGACAATTACTAAAAAAAATGAACTGAATTGAACTGAAAATAGAATTTAGGCCAAAGGCCAAGCACTGGACGCATGAGATCATTCAGCTTGGAAACGGAAATTGACAGTAAAAGGTCTGAAAGGTGTAACAGGAGGAAAACCTCCAGATGCACTATGAATCAATTGTTAGGAGAGGATGGAAAGTACGATGGAAGAAAGAGAATATGAAAGGAGGTACAGTAAAAGAAACGAACGGGGTTGCAGGTAGCGGGTCGAAGGCACCCTGCAAAGAACCTTAAGTAATGCTAACAGTTCACCACATGAGGTGGACTGACGGCACTGCCCCCTGCAGGGACTAACTAAAAAACAAATGGTCGGTGTCCTAAATAGAAGCAAATGAAATATGGTAGCTTTAATCTAAAAATACTGGGCTATTCTGAAGAATATATTGTTATTACCAGCCATAAAATTACGTTTTTTTTATATTAAGAAAAAGAAGGACTTCCTTCTGATAGCTTATGATTTATTATTTTTCCATTCGTTAAGGTGAATTATTCTGGAGATCAATAATTCAAATTCTAATAAAATAATCTTGCTGTATTTTGATTTTACTCATTTTAACCTATCTAGTTCAATATTTATCTTTCAAGCTTAAATTCGTATATAACATTACTGTAAAGAGTGAACAACATTTACTGAAAATATCTGATTTAATTTATATAATTATTTTTGAAATGAATTTTATACTTCATTCATTTTTCATCAACTTATATAACTCAGTTCAATCATTTTTATCAGAGCTAATTACATCAAACCCTAATATTCTGACTTACAACCTATCTGGCGCATTTCATTACCACGGAACACCATCATAAAAAATTATATATGTAGGGACAGAACATCAAAGGAAGTTTGATTAACCCTGCCCGTAATATTCACTTTGATTTGATGCGTTCCAAATTGCAGCTTAATTAGAGAACCTATTCAGTTGACATAAATTAACTTTTAGTTGAAAAATTTCGGTAATAAAATGAAGAGAATGAAAGCGGGGTGGACTCTGTTATACAGAGATTTCATTTACAGGTCCGGTGGTACGGTGGCTAGCGTCGTGGCTTGCCACTCAGGTGTCATGGTTCGAGTCTACCCCAGGGTGGTGAAAAATCACTGACTCTGTATCATGGTCAATTACTCCTGCAGTGTGGGGGACTGCGGTGGGAGGTTGAAACCATTCTTTGGAAGCTTGAATTTCAAGTCAATGACCCCTTTGGAGTGCTTGTCCCATGTGAATAGGTTTCATCTACTGAAATGATAATAATAATACTGAATAAAATGGAGGTAATTAAAAGGGTTCTATCTCTGTAAACAGGACGCGTCTCTCTGTGTGGAACAAGGCTTAGATAAGCAAGGTGCAATAAAAGGGGACCATAATTCACTTGCTAAGTGGGTGTTGGGGGGGGGAGGTAGGTATATAAATGAAGGTAAATGGGCTGGAATGGACACAAAAGGCCCCATTAATAATTCTCGGATCTTTTTTTGTGTTTGTTAATTGTTTCCTCTTTCGTTACTTCTCTAAAATGCTCCAACAGTCTGCCTCCACTATTTCATGTGGCTTCTGTTGACTTTATCCAGAGGAAAAAGATGCCTGGGGTTTCTTTTCTTTCACAGCTAATGAAAGGAAGTTCTTAAGCTGTGTCTAAGACAGGTACTTAAAATATGTATGTATAATATATAATATATATGTATAATATATATATATATATACTATATAAATATATATATATATATATTATATATATATATTTATATATGCGTGTGTGTATGTGTGTGTATATGCGTGTGTATGCAAAAGGACAAGACTCACCTTCAGCTCATATACCCCCAAAAAACACCAAAAATCCTAAATATAGATTCAACGACTCTTTTCGAATGGCACATCTCTTATTCTGTCGTTTTCAGAATCATATTTCAATCTGATTTGATTTTACCTTCGCGAAGAAGAGCAATCACGCAAACGGCAAAGCTTCGATCAAAGACTGAACCAATTAACGACTCCGAGATTTATCAGGGCGCGTATGATGATCTTGAATTTTGCGAGATTGTAATTAGGCATGAGCTGAGAAAAACAGGTGGCTTGCATTGACTTCAGAAGGCAATAATAATTTCTGGAAAATTGTTATTCTTTTTGAATAAAATAGGGATGTCATTAACTGCATAGATGTCATTAATCTACTTCTTCAAATCGAGAGGATCACCTCGCAAAATTTTGATGATGATCGATTGTCCACGAAAGAATGTCTATGAATAAAATATGAAAAATGAACAATCAGACGTAGTTGATATAAGTAATAATATATATATTTATATACATATATGCAGGTGTATATATATATATATATATATATATTATATATATATTATATATTATATATTTATATATATATATGCAGGTGTGTGTGTATGTATGTATATGTATATATATATATATATGGTATATATATATATATATATATATACACATGTATGTATTTATATATATAGTATATATATGTATATATACAAATTTATTTATATATATATATATATATATATATATATGTATATATATATATATATATATAAAGTGCTTGCGTATACACACGCACATACGCATCACAGTACAAACCAGAAAAAACAAGGAAATATTGTACAACACCTCCAGTTCTGTGAAAAAAAAAAAAAAATCTTTCCTTTAAGAATTCTCCTCTAGGTTCCGTAAAAGAAAGAGAAAACTTCCGAATCACTATTCACACACACACACACACACAAAATGGGGTCAGATTCTCTCTCGGTCTAAAACCTACAGAACAAAAGTTAGCCAGAGAACCAACGCCTCGCATACCAATGGCGGGAAGGGAAAAATGCTAAATATTTGAGAGACCTTTTTCAATGCTTCAATTTTTTTTTTTTTTTAACCTCAAACTTGTTTCATTGTCGAATAAGCGGAATATTAATGGAGGGCTCGGCTACTGTCGTAGGGTTTTCTGATTACGTCACTGGTAAGGATAAATGATTGATTAAATTGTTCATAATCGTAAGACGCATGAATTAAACACTACTTCCAAGCACTGGGACATATGAGGTCATTCAGCGCTCGGAAATTGACAGGTAAAAGTTTGAAAGGTGTAACAGGAGGAAAACCTCAAAGCAGTTGCACTATGAATCAATTGTTAGGAGAGGTTGGAGAGTAAGATATTAGAGAGAGATTATGAAAGGAGGTACAGTAAAGGAATAAAAGGGGTTGCAGCTTGGGGCCGAAGGCACGCTACAAATAACCTTAAGCAATGCCTACAGTTCACCACATGAGGTGCTCTGACGGCGTTACCCCACTGCGGGATACTTTTAATTATTGAGATTTCCCAAGATTCTGATCCAAGAAGTTTAAGAACCATTTTATTACTAATACTAAACTGATTTACGCACGAGATACAATATCGAATGTCCTTTTTAATAATACTTCACTGCTGATTAATAGAGGTCTCTTTATAAACAATCATTTTTTTGTCCACTTAAAATACGTATGATGCATTCTTTAACGTTAATTCTAATCTCAATTTTGTTTTATGAATAAAATATGTAACTCCGAAGAGAAATAAGATTTTTCGTTGTTTTAACCAAAACGGTGTTTTTAAAATACTGTACGAAATCTCGTCAAAATCTAGCGAACGCTGAAATCCTTCAACTCAATTCTGACGGAGTGGCAGTTCGTGAACCCTCGAATATAGCTCGGGTGAATTTGAATACAATTCTCTTGAATCGGAAGTATTTACACCGGCCTATCGAGTCGGGATGGAAAAAGAAATTCCTTATTCCTTTTGGCGAAATACTCGCAGTAGCCAACGGGAACTGGCTGTTTAAATCTCATTCCTGTTGCTCTCTCTCTCTCTCTCTCTCTCTCTCTCTCTCTCTTCGTGAGATAAAAGATTCTGTCTCTCTCTCTCTCTCTCTCTCTCTAGCTTCGGAGGCAAAAGACTCTTCTGACTCACATCAGGATCGAACCCAGGTCTTACAATTGAAAGACGCTGGTATGCAAACAGTTAGCCTGCGGCGGTAAAGCCTTAGGTACAGTGGTACCCAGGGTTCCAGCTTCTTTTATAACTTGTGTGACTTGGTTGGCAGCGGTCCTGTCTTTCAATTGAAAAGACCTGGGTTCGATCCTGATGTGAGTCAGAAATAGATTTCTGTTGCACAATTGATTGTGTGTCGATTATGTATATATATATATATATATATATACATACACATATATGAAAATATAACTGCGGCATCGAGTAACAGCCACGCTCCCCTGATCATGCGAAAACACCTCTATATCTCGAGGCCTAAATACCAAAATGCCATGACATAAGAACTAAAATCAATAAGGCTTTAGAGAACTTTTGAAGTCCTTCTGCTTTGGAAATACAAAAATTGTGGCATCAGAGCTAAAATATAAAAAGAAAGATACAGCACAAATATTGGATCTCTCTTTGCCTATAAATCAAACAAAACACCTTAACAGTAAACACTCAGCATTTGATGTATAATAGTTTTAATAAAAAGTAAACATGACAGTGGCTGAGGGGAAAAAGAAAGGTCTGTCACACAAATGGAAATTGGCGTAGACAATGGAATAATTGTGCTGGATTTTAAAGAGTCTAGGAAAATAACTGGCTCTTACATTATATCTATCATATATGTATATATATATATATATATATATGTATGTATATGTATATATATATATAGGTCTGTATGCATGTATATATATATATATACATATATATATGTGTGTGTGTGTGTGTACATATAACCTTCGTGCTAATATCCTGATGATTCAAAGAAGACTGACGTGGACCTCTGGAATCCGCCCACCCACCAGAGCCAACGCAAATAAACAAACAGCCAGTCACTCCACGAGTACAGGACAACCGAACGAATCTAAACCACATCGTGACATGAGGTCAGAAGTAACAGCAATGACAATAAATAACGCACAAAACTGCACTGCAATAACAGAAATAACAGTAAAGAACAGGAGATGGAAGAGAGCAATAACAATACAATCGAAGGTAATAACGGCTGAAAGAGAGAGAGAGAGAGAATATTTACAAACACCTGGTAAATATTGAACATGGGACAAATATTCGTAATATTTTCTGACTGCGTGCAATTTGTAAACGAATTGGAGGTGGGATCGAGGATATTTAGTAATTGTTAATAAAAGTGTTTATGCTTTTGTTTAATATTGAGAGTTTTGTTGGAGTTACCTCGTAAAAATTCGTATTGTAGGAATACTGGTTTCAGATCATCATGCTTAATTTTGTATATGGCCCAAGGTATAGAGACAATAATAATAATAATAATAATAATAATAATAATAATAATAATAAAAATAATAATTAATAATATAATAATAATAATAATAATAATAATAATAATAATAATTATTATTATTATTATTATTATTATTATTATTACAATAATAATAATAATAATAATAATAATAATAATAATAATAATTATTATTATTATTATTATTATTATTATTATTATTATTATTATTATTATTATTATTATTATTATTATTATTACTATTATTATTATTATTATTATTGTCTCTATACCTTGTGCCATATATAAAATTAAGCATGATGATCTAAAACCAGTATTCCTACAACACGAATTTTTACAAGGTAAACTCCAATAAAACTCTCAATAGTAAACAAAAGCATAAACACTTTTATTACAATTACTAAATGGCCACAGAAGCATGACTGAAACTAAATTTTATGAAAAGTTATAGTCAATAATATAAGGTAATTTAAATACATACAGACACACAAAAGTAATTTTACTTTAGCATCGTGTAAGAGATGAACCGAGAGAACGCTTCGAGGAGGGATTACAGAACAGGAATCATGGGAAGAGAATTGCAGCGTGGTAAAGGAATATAACATTTGTTGATTATTTTAGAAAAATATGTACACTTCCCACCGTGACAAAAAATAAACGTGCATAAAAAGTTAATATCTTTCATTATTTATATTTCAGTTGATTTTATAACAATTTACGGTCCGTAGGAATAAACTGAATTAGAGAATTTCTTGTGGTGAACGATTATGGAAAGATAAAATTTTTAATAATTTTATGAAATTCATAAGTCAGATATGCAGTAACCAATCTTTATAAACGTATTAAGCATTTACCAAGAGACATTATAATTTTTTTTAGCATTTTTGAGTAAAATGCAATATAGATAGAAGGTTTTCATTACATTTTCAATATTCCCGAGAGAGAGAGAGAGAGAGAGAGAGAGAGAGAGAGGGGGGTGGCAAAGTTGTCTTTCTTAAATAACTTTTTGTTCAAAAGACTTTTATAATCAGAATTAATTCTTATTGTAGAGCTGCTACTTCATTTGCAAAAATGGCAGTTAAAATTAAGAGAGAGAGAGAGAGAGAGAGAGAGAGAGGTGGGCAAAAGTTCTCCTTCTTAAATCATTTTATTTTTGTTCAAAAGACCTTATAATTAGAAATAATTCATTATTGTAGAGTTGCTACTTTCATTTGCAAAAATGGCATTTAAAATTACGAGAGAGAGAGAGAGAGAGAGAGAGAGAGAGGAATGGCTTCCGTGTTTTCGAAAGAATCAAAGTATTTATTATCATGATTAAATTTTTCCACAACTGAAACAATGTTCCGCTGTTGTATTAAATTGGAAGCAGAGAATCCGTAACTGATTCATGATCTGGCCGACTTCAAAGGATTTTGAATGCAGGCAATGTTGTCAATCCAGCTTTCAATCAGCGGTCAAAATAATCTTTCATTGAAATTTTGCGTGGGGATTCATATTTTATAAATATCATAATCCACTCTCCTGCCGATGAATTCCTTGCAAAGATTAAATATGAATATGCAGAGTAATGAAACTAAATATTCTGAACTAATATTTGTTTTCACGATATAATCAACTGGTTGTTATGCATCTCTAAAACCTTCATATTGTATCAGCATTTGACACAAATGAATAAATAAAATGAAATAAAAGAACTATACCCCAATTTCACGTTGTGATTTCCCAAAAAGGAATATTGTATCTTGAAATATTGAATATTATGAATTTGTTCAACTCAGAAATGCATCTATGCACATTAATTTAGTTCTTTTTTCTGAACAATTGAACATTTCCAGTATTTTTATTATCTTCCTCTTATATCCTTTGCTCTTTCATAAGGAAGGATTTCAAATATTTTCCAGTTAATCACACTAAATTTGCCGTGGTGGCGCAGTGGAAAGGTTCTCGCCTACCAGTCGAGACGACTGGGGTTCAAATCCCGCCGCTTGCTGGTGGATTGGGGATGGCGCCATTGCATAAACCTGGTCGCCCGCCAACCTAGCGGTCTTTAAACTCGAGAGGGTTAGGAAGAAAATAGGTACCAGCCCTCAGGGTGGGGGGTTAAATAGTGGCCTAGCGACACACTAAGCACGCATCTTAGGCAACGAGACTTCTCCCCCAATGGCTGTCGGCCAAGAAACCAGAGTTCAGCGCCGGCCCTATGAACCTTGCGAGGCTCAGGACGACTTTAACCTTTGACCTAATCCCACTAAAACATTAACTTGTTTTCCACTCCAATAATTGATTGTTTACCTTCATATATCTTTTGGTAACGCTGACTCTCTTTCATTATTCCTCGCCTCATGATTGAATTTAAACTGTTTTGTAAAGTTCATTCTCGACCTATCAGTTATCCCCACTCAGACCAAACCCAGACAGTAGGGAAAGCTTTTACAGAGGCTGAATAAAGACAGTAAATAATGTCTTTCCTGGAAGACTCCAGAATTCGCCAACATGCTGAATTAATAAAATGTTTAGCAGAGATTAAGTATAATCAGCTCTGAAATACTGTCGTTAACTTCAACATACCTACGTTTTTATGTTATTTCACACTGGAAAAATGTTTGCACATATATCCGGGGAGAGAGAGAGAGAGAGAGAGAGAGAGAGAGAGAACATTTACGTGGCTTTCATAAGATTAATGTAATATTGTTGTTAATTTCCTTTCTAATAACCTAATCAGGAGGCCGCAGCATCATTAACGAAATTAAAATCATTCTCTCTCTCTCTCTCTCTCTCTCTCTCCCTCTCTCTCTCCGAAAATGAAGGTATCAATAATAAATGAATTTTGATTACAAGGTTCTGTAAAACGAATATATAAATCACTTACGAAGGAAGAAAGAAAATGTTTATCTCTCTCTCTCTCTCTCTTTAAATATCTGTAAAACAAAAATTAAATAATTTACGAAAGAACAGACTCTCTTCTTCTCTCTCTCTCTCTCTTCTCCATTTAAATTTCTGCAAAACAAAAATTGAATAATTTACGAAAGAACAGCTCTCTCTCTCTCTCTCTCTCTCTCTATCTTCTCCATTTAAATTCTGCAAAACAAAAATTGAATAATTTACGAAAGAACAGCTCTCTCTCTCTCTCTCTCTCTCTCTCTCTCTCCATCACCGAAACACCTCACACACACAAACACACATTTATGCCCATAATATGCGCACCGCCTCTTCCACCTCGTTAGTCTTTGGTCCATTGACTTTCTTCAGGTTTCGTTGGCCGTGATGTATCTTTTATTCAGTGCCCTTTTATCCTTTTTTTTTCCCTTTTCCTTCTCTTTCTGTTTGTGTTTGGTCTTGAAGCCTAATGAAGGACAGTCGCAGGGAAAGGCCTTTGAATGCTCCTCTTTTGTGGCTTTGGCTTTCACAAAGAAGATGTACACCTGTGCTGTAGTACATCCTTGTGCATGTGGGTGTACATATTTATATGTAAAAGAATAGTTTATGAAGAGAGAGAGAGAGAGAGAGAGAGAGAGCTTTTGGATACGTTAAAACTTCCACATTATTATTCAGAAGAGAGAGAGAGAGAGAGAGAGAGAGCTCTGGGATACGTTAAAGCTTCCACATTATTATTCACAAGAGAGAGAGAGAGAGAGAGAGAGAGAGCTTTGGAATAAGTGAAAGCCTCCACATTATTATCGAGGAGAGAGAGAGAGAGAGAGAGAGAGACTCGGAAAATAACTGAAAATCTCCTCATTATTATTCAAGAAAAACTGGGGACCTGATTTGCTCTTTTAAAACTATGTTAGCATAAGCGTAATGTGAGATACATTCAAATATAATTAATTTCCTTCACATCACTGTCAGTGATCATTTGATTAATTAGCTATGATATGACACGATTAGTACGTTGATTATTGGCTGATTACTCGATTAATGACTGACAGGAATAAGATTTACAAAGTACTTCAAAACTATTTCAACTCATTACTGATCAGCCTGAATACATTTACAAAGCTTCTGAGTCTTGCAGGATATTAATAAGCCTTTTTACGAACATAGTATAAATAAATTCACAATAAAATGATGAAATACTGTTATATAAACTCAGCGGAATAATTAGAATATTATAATTCTTATAAACACTCACACCAAACGACTGGGGGCCAACCAAAGACCGAAAAATAGGCAAAAAAATACGCAATCCACAAATGCTTTCAGGCAGACGAGGCAAACAGAAGCAGCACAAAAATTAGAGAAGAAGAAGAGGATTCAAAACAAAGTCATTACGCTCCTCTTGAATTCTTGAAGATGTATTTTGGTACTCAGAAAACACGGGGGGAAAAGCGAAAGCCTTTGGAATAGCTGGAGGAGACTGCAAGAATTTGGGGCAAAAGTATGAATGTGTGTGTGTGTGAGAGAGAGAGAGAGAGAGAGAGAGGGAGAAATCAACTAACTTCTTCAGTATCTTTCGGAAATGCAACTTCCATAAGGGATTATATGAAAATTAGATTGATTCACACACAAGCTACATTAACAATTTATCGCAGGTAATAATGTCAGATCTGATTCCTTTTCTTAAATGATAATTCTTCTAAGATTAATAATTCTTCTAAGAAGAATGATCAGTAAGAGGTGAGAATGCTAGTCGCTGTCAAAACTGACATCAGAAAGAAAAGGTTAATTTTTCGTCTCATAACTATGTGT
>JANJGK010000024.1:19852154-19886133 GCA_039081455.1 Macrobrachium rosenbergii
AATGAAAGTATTTTCTGATTGTCATCTCTCTCTCTCTCTCTCTCTCTCTCTCTCTCTCTCTCTCTCTCTCTCTCTCTCTCTCTCTCTCTCTCTCTCTCTCTCATCCTTCTTTTCAAACTTGGACAAGTTTGATAACTGTGCAAGTGGTAAAACATCTATATCTTTAACATTTTGCAGTAGTGTTTTAGCATTTCCTTGCTATAATAATAATAATAATAATAATAATAATAATAATTAATAATAATAATAATAATAATAATAATAATAATAATAATAATAATAATAATAATTTTCTTATTATTATTGAGATGAACCCTTTTCATGTGGAACAAGCCCACGGGGACTTGAAATTCAAGCTTCCAAACAATAATAATAATAATAATAATAATAATAATAATAATAATAATAATAATAATAATAATAATAATAATAATAAGCGGTTTATAAATCAACCGTAATTATTCTCAAATACATTCGTTCCCCATCCCATTAAAAAAAAGATGAAAATGTCTAAATCATTTCTAGAAGCTTCAGAAAATTTGAGACCCCACCAAAATCCACTTTCAGTCATGCAGAGCAGTTATAATGAACGGATATAATGTCAGGAAAACTATTTGTTCTGAAATGATATGCAAAGAAACTGGACGATTTACCTATCATTCAGTGAACTTCGTAATAATAATCCAAATCTCTTCTGTCAGTTTTAGTTTTACGTGTTTTAGGTTTTATCCAGAGTATATCAATTACTGTTTTTGAGTGGCCAGTAAGTAAAGCAAGCAAGAAGTGTAAATTATCAGTTTAGAGGGATTATGCTTATGTAAAGAAATGCCTATATACACTGTGTTGTTGCATACTGTGACCATTGTAAATATTGTAATTGTAAATAATGTAAGTTTAATCCTTTCAATAAAAAGTAAAAAAAAAAATTGTATTCTGAGACGATGGGACTTTCTTGGTTGTGATGATCGATGTCTGTTGGGGGGGGGGCGGTTTCCTGTTAGTAGCCCCCGATCTTCCTGCCCTCCTCCCCCGACTGCCCCCGCCTCGGATGATAATGATAATATAATAATAATAATAATAATAATAATAATAATAATAATAATAATAATAATAATAATAATAATAATAATTCGTGTTCATTAGAAAGAAGGTTAAACTTAATAGCCATCTTTTAAATATAGTTTTTATCATTCTTACCCGACAAGTTTGTTGCGTTACGTAGAATGATAATATTTATGCCGTCTTAAGATTGAAAAGCTGAAGAAATAACCTATATAAAGATAAATATTCTGCTTGCACAGTAAATGTAAGAGTTTAGGCTCTAATATCAGAAAGGGTCGACTTCGAAAATTCGTTTTCTTTAACTCCAATGGAACGATTTCTTTTAGATCTTCAGCGTAAACTAATGTCAATATGAACAACACTGGATGTTCCGTGAATCCTGATACATTTTCAAGCCTGATTCTACTTTCTGATTGAAAGTTTGCATACTTTAATTATTATTATATTCAAATTTATAAAAGACGGTTTTCAAAAATCGTAAACTAACCTTGTGTTCGATTGCGCCTGATATATTAAAAAAGGAAAATATGTAACAAAAAAATTAGGGGGCGTGAATATGCATATTTATGATTTCTGCAACATGGGTTTTTACTTAATTGTAACATGTTAGAAATTATTGTAAATTATATATGACATGAAACATCCTCAGAGAGAGAGAGAGAGAGAGAGAGAGAGAGAGAGAGAGAGAGAGAGAGAGAGAGAGAGAGAGAGATTGTTGCGTTCGTAAGGTTACGCTGGAACTGAAAATCGTTGGCCAAAGGGTTTGTTTATCTGGGACACAGTTTGGTTGCGTCTCTTTACATTCTGACTTCTCGTTTTTCAAGTTATTTTATTCACCCTATTTGTATCCAGGTATTTACCTCATAATTTCCTTTTTTTTTTTTTACTTAAGACTAAAAGTAATAAGGATATTTACAGAAATATCTTCTGAAAATGAGTTTTCGTCTCAACCAGCCAGTGAGAAATCATTTACGAAGACGCTTTGCGAAAAGCTAAAGCTTTCAGCCAATGAAAGGGGGCAACAGAAACATTGGGTGTGGTGTAGGCCTCTGATTGGTCAAACGATTCGCATCCTTAGTACGTTGGAAGACTCAGTGTAGTTCTAAACACGAAGCTGGTGGTTGTTATTGTAGACAGGAGCTTACGAAATGGAAAAAAGGAGTCGGGTAAGAACAAGGCATTTCAAGATGGTTTTCTCATACTTTGTAGGTGGTGGGAGGTTCGGAGAATCACTGGTTATCTTGAAAATGTCCTTCGAAAGGAGTAGGCTTATCGTGGTCGCGAAATCTAGACTTTTGTAACTTTTATAAAGCTTTTCATAGATAGGGAAGTCTGCGTAGACGTTGGGGGTTCGAAGGACCATTGGTTTTGTTGCTTTTTGAACATGCTTGTAGATTTGGATTTCCTTCAGAGTTGAAAGGCCACTGTATAATGCCTTCTTTTTTAATAAAAGACTTTCCAAATTTCTGTGAAAATTCTGAGGCTCTTGAACGTAGTTGAAGTCTGGGGGCTATGGCCTAACTTTTTTCGTAAGTGTGGTAATGTGCTGAACGATAACATGCCTGATGTGGACATCGGGCTCTTTAAACCAACGCAGACAGCCCTTCTCGATCTCAGGTAATGTGGCTATGAACCGGCTATCTCAATTTGTTGTGCTCTTAATCGACAATTGAAAAGTGCAGCAAGTGCAGTGGAAAATAAAAACTATTATCCAAGAATGAAATCAAATTCAAGTGACGGAAATTGTATGGTTAGGCTTAAGATGAAACGGTTCTTAAATGTCATCACCAGTGTCTAAAAATCCTTGAAAAATTATGCTTTATTTGCCTTTAATCTATTTGAATAACGTTCCTCGATGACTAAGTCCTTGCTAAATCAATGTTGAGAATTCATAACTTAATTTAGCTGCTCTTCTATAAATAAGGCAACAACGACTCAAGTACCTGCTGAATAATTATAAAGAATTAGCAACATAGGTTTAAAATTAACGGAACAGCCGTGATCACAGGGTAAGTTGCTTGCTTGCCTAGTGGTTGTCGACGGCTTATAACGGGTATCGGTTTCATTTCCCCTAATCATTTAAGATATGACCACTACTTCAGGTTAGGGACGTTTTTAAGTTTTTAACTGATCAGTTTGAGGTTTTTGTGGTAACCTTATGACGGTTTTCAAAGACGGCCATTAAAAGCACAAAAGGACACATGTTTAATGACAATTTTCGCACCAATTCCTCGTTGGGTAGGATCCATGGATGCCAGGTTATAGGTTTAAAGACAGGCCTTATTGCATTGGTACAGCTCAGTATCTTTTACCAGAAATGAAGAGAAAACTTTCCCATTTCAGTCTTTCATCAGCCGTTTGCAACTCCGTTTGACAGCTCGAAGCCCCTGCCACGCCCGCCAGTCTTTTCATTAGCCGGGGATTTCAAAAAAAAATCCGGGATTCACTCGATCCAGACCAGAAATAGGTTGAGTTAATTAGTGGGTTTCTCTCTCTCTCTCTCTCTCTCTCTCTCTCTCTCTCTCTCTCTCTCTCTCTCTCTCTCTCTCTCTCTCTCTGTTAAAACCCACGGAAGAATTCAAAAGACGTTTTTCATTCCGTCAAAATTTTTTCTACTATTTCTGGACAAGACATAGTCTTGTAGGTGTTTGTTTTATTTTATTCGTCCACGTATTTAAAAAAAAAATCTGACGTCAAAGATCTTTCTAAGTCCATTTGCCAACAAAGTTTACCGTTGTAGTTCCGAGGTGACTGAACAGGCAAGTTGAGGTAACCGACTTGAGGCAGGACTGCAGGTGAGTTTAGTCACCTGTCTTGCTCGAGACGACGTGGGCGTGTAAGTGTTGAGTGTCATTGTCAGAGATCCGCAGAAACTTTAAAAGATCTCGGTTCTCGTGGTGTTATTTACCTCGTCAGTGCTTCTGGGTATCAGAGGTATTTGGGTTTTTATGGGCAATTCCATTCCGTATTGAAAGAGTTTGTGACAAATGTTCAAATGGTGAAATTTAAAATCACGTAAACTATTGAATTTGTATAGCACTGCTGCATGATCGTTACTGAAGGTAATCGTGACGAATAAAGGCGAATGTACCCTTTATTTATGTATTGTATTTGTCGTAGATTAAGTAAATAACAATAGTGACCTTATTATTATTATACAGAGACACTGACCAAGAAAAAAGGCTATAGGTTATGACAGGGGCTAGTTTGAAAGGAATGCTGACGCTTACGTTGGCTGTATATGTGTAAATTTAAGTGTTTTAACCCTCCATGTAGGCTTGCAGGGTGGTTTGCTACCTGAGAATGGTGAAAAGTTAAAGTATTTGTGCCGATATCATCGTTATTCAGAAGATGAGGAACCCTATTTATACGGAACAAGCCAACAGGAGCCATTGACTTGAAATTCAGTCTTCCAGAGAATATGGTGTTCATTCGAAGGCATTTGATTTGAAGTAGTGACCATATTACTTTACGAAATTAAATAGGTTCTAATTTTATGACTGGCTCAAAAAGTGTCTATTCCGCGATTTCGTAATTTTATCTTGAGTTGTTTTTGGTGGTAATGTGGCCATTCTGAAACTATATAGTACATGGTGCTAAAGAGACCAAGGTAATGAAAGGTATTTGGAATCATTCATTACAATTTTTGTTGCTGAATAAGAACTCGGTTTTTGCCGCAATGTAACGAACGGCAATTGGTGATTTTCCTCGCCTTATAGTAACTGTATAACCTAAAGACATGGGCGCCCGCACGTAGGGACGAGGAGGGGGGCGCCACTTGCCCCCCTGAAGTCGTGGAAAAAAATTTATATATATATATATATATATATATATATATATATATATATATATATATATATATGTATGTATATATGTACTGTATATATGTATAATATATACATATATATATAATATATATATATAATTGCTTTATTCTTTAAAGAAATGCAGGCGCTGATACTGTTTTTGGAATTAACCCTGCTAGTACAAAGGGTTAAAAGTACGGGAAACTATCCATGTATGCATTAAGATTTGCCGCCCCCCCCCCCTTTGGAAAATATGCTGCAGGCGCCCATGCCTACAGAAATGTGTGGCACAATTTCTTCATAACTGAAAACTTATTCATTCATAATTATCTGTATCGAAGAACATTTTGCAACTAGGTAATTAATGTAGGTTCATTTGTTTGTTTACAGACGATGTCTAGCTTCAAGAAATACGTTATGGTCGTTTCGTTACATCAATGATAAAGCCAATTCGATACAATTCCAGGGGGATTTTTTTCCATTATATCAAATAAGAAGGTTTTCAATGACACGTCTATGGCTACCTTCGTATTTGATATAATGGAAATGAGTGCCTAGGATAAAATATTGTTTTAAAAAAAGTCCGTCATCAAAAAGAGGGTAAAACTCCCAAAAATGTTGTATTTAAATTAATATATTCTTTAAACCATTTTTATATGTTACGTTCATTTTCAAACTTCTAGGCCATTCTTGAAATTGATTGTTGGCTTAAAACTTGATTGTTAATATTAGAATCGCGAAATTACTGAGTAAAAAAATATAGAAAAATTAACAGGTAATTTGTGAGCTGTGCTAAACGTACTAGATACTTGTGTCAATTTATATTGCAGTTAAGATAAATGCTTTCATATACGAGTATGTATCGGATGAGTGGCTATTAATGTAACCAAAATGCGACAGCTATGATAAAAAAACACGTAAATGTTTGAGGAAGTCGATTTTAGCGTTTAAATTGTTTTTGTGGAAACGAACTGGTTGTATCAATTCGGCTTTATAGATGTATTGAAACGACCTAGTTTTACGCCTAGACGACATCGAGGAGTAACCAGGAACCAGTGGAACCCCAAAATAGTAAAACTGACAACGGTGTGGGATGTGGAAAGCTGTTCAACCCTCATGGCAGGACAAAAGTCGACAATTTAACCAGGTGAGTTTTTTTTTTTTAATTACATAATTTTATTTTAAAAAAACAGTAACTCAGGCTCATCATACGAGTATAAAAATATTTACGTTTAGTAAAAATATAAAATATTTGCTAGTTTAAAAAAACGATCTGTCAATACGAGAGTGAAAATATTTTATGCCCACGTTCAGTAAAAATATAGGTATTATTTCACTTATGGACATTAATTGCTTTCAACATAAAATATAGGTTTTTCTGTTCTATTATGATGTGATTTGAATGATTTTGAGGTTTATTTCCGTCGCAAATGAATACTTACCCTTCCCCGGCAAATGATATACTGTATACAAAATTAATAAAATTACGACTTGTCAGAATACTGCACCCCCTTCTCCATAGCTAATACGGCAAAACTGTGTTTACTGATTACAGTTTTGCCGTATTAGCTATGGAGAGGGGGGTGCAGTAATTTTGTATACAGTATATCATTTGCCGGGGAAGGATAAGTATTCATTTGCGATGGAAATAAACCTCAAAATCATTCAAATCACATCATAATACAACAGAAAAACCTATATTTTATGTTGAAAGCAATTAATGTCCATAAGTGAAATAATACCAAAATATAAAAGTTTGCCATGAATACTGACGCTCCTGAAGGTTTGATGTACTGTATATAGTTCTCATATAAAATGACGAACCTTGGGTTGGGAATATGCTTAATCGAATTTACACAGCACTGAAGTCTATCAAGTTATCTCAGTAAGTGTCATTTTAAACTAAATAATTACGGGTTCAGAAACATTCCTATATACCCCATTCCATTCAACCTCCGATTCTGGTTTGGTGATGAATTTTAGAGGTCTGTTGTGATGAGTACATTTTAATAGAGAATTATAGATATTAGTCCCACGCGCCGGGTTTGTTTGCAAAACCCGTGTATGGAAGTGATGTTGGTAAAGTACTTTTAGGTCAAGTGCACCAAATAGAAGTTCGACTGGTTTTTGGAGATAATTAACTGTTGTTCCCCGTGGAGGTGACCTTTCTGACAGTCGTTACTGGGTAAAGCAGAGGTAGAGACCAGGGTTATCAAAGAGACTCCGAGCACCTTGTTAAGAAAGCATCACAGTACCATCTGTTTTCTCCCAGTGTCCATCCCATTGGCCTAGAATGGCATATACAATATTAGATTACCATCAGTACTGTTATTACTGTTATTACATCAGGCAGCGTAATCCCCATATTACACGGCCGTTAACAAAGTTCACTGAATGTTTTTAATGTTACCTCTTCCAGAATTAATCCTTCATTTCAACCTGGTTCTTTGCTATCTTTGCTTTACCCACTCCATTCATATAATCCTTCTTCCATCTTCGCTATCCACCCTCTCCTAACAATTATTCTATAGTGCAGCTGCGAGGTTTTCCTCTTGTTACACCTTTCAAGCCTACCTACTCTCAATTTCCTTTCCAGTGCTGAATGACCTGATAGGTTCCAGTGCTTGGCCTTTGGCCTAAACTATATTCTGTTCCATTCCACTTGCTTTACCCACGTACTGTACGGTACGCCTAGCAAGCCTGACTCTCTCTCCAGGCATCAGGCATAGATAAATTCCATACACTTTGTTTCTCAGATACAAATCAGGGCTGAGTTTTAAAAATGTTCAGAACAACTTTAACTAGAGACATTATTAAGCATAATAGCGTTCCTGGTTATTCCTGTAAGGACAGGCACTTGGGTCTAGGTCTGTCAGTTCACTACGTAGACTTGCTGTAATATATGTAAAGATTTTTAGTCCCCAAATACTATGCTAGGTCTAAAGTTAAATTCAACTAACACTCTACTAATAATGGATCTTGTTGTTTCTTAGGTCAAAGGGCGTTTTTACCAACTGATCACGTCTAATCTACGACAGGGAAGCTTGAAGTATGGATTTTTTTACAACAATATCACAACGGATGTGTAGAGTACAAAAAATGGACAGGATCAAAAATGAATAAGAGGAACTACTAAAGCCATAGAACTATCAAAGAAGGCCCAGGAAAGAAGACTGCAGTGGTATGGCCAAGTGATGAGAAGAGATGAGTGTGATTCAGATGGAGGTGCCTGGCGGGAGAACGAGAGGAAGACCGAAGCGAAGGTGGATGGATGTAGTTAGAGAAGACCTGAGAGACAAACAATTGTCAGAGGACGATGTGTTTGACCGAGCCAGGTGGAGGAAAGCAGTCAAAACATCGACCCCACATAGCAGTGGGAAAAGATTCAGAGATAAGATGATGATTGCAATGTGGCCAGACTTTACTGAATGGTAAGATATTGTATGTCACTTTCTTTTATCTATTTTATTTTACCTAATCAATGCTAAAGAAGCATATGGCTTATGTACAATGTATCAGAAAATCGCGGCAGTACGAAAGAATATAGTTCGTTTTTGGCTCATTGATCTAGTTTTTAGTAAAATGGAGGATAATGTGTCCATGATAAAGCTTAGGGGTTGCACCACCATGGTCCGCTGGGTGAATCACCCTCCTCCTCCATGCTTTCATGATGTGGAAATAATTTGTCATTATAGATTTCAATATTTCTGCTAAATACTGGTTTTCTCAAAAGCCCTGCTGGATGAAAAATATCTAGTCGAACATTTGTTTAATCCAGAGTGATGTTGCTTATGTTAAAGTGTCTGATGACTGATCTGAAAGAGTGAAGGCAATAAAAGGTTTTGTTGGGAACGGGAAAAATTCATGTTGCTGTTATGTACAGTTCAAGTTTTAACGTGGGCACTACAGTATGGAAATCATGTCAAGAACAATGATTGATTGAACCTTTCGATGAGTGTGGCAACATCTGACTGCGTGCTTGACAGCGTTGGATTCATACAGCCATCTGCACAAAATGCTAAGCTATGAATTTGTAGTTTTTTGCTGAGCCCTCATCAGTGACACTCCAGGCTGCCTTTTGTAGCATATAATTAATGTTGAATATTATCTGCCAGTATTTATATTCATTTTATAATGAAGTGTCTTAACCATATTTTTGACATTTATCCCGTAGTGTTCTTAGATATTTGATTTGTTTTCGGGTGTGATATAGTTGGATGTTGGTACTCGTATGTAAATATAAGTTCATTTTTCATCATATGGTGCACCAAAATCTTAAGACATGAATAAATTTCACGCGTAGAATTTAAATGTCATTGAACTAATAATTTCATGGTATATAATTTGAGTAAAATCTGTTTTCACTGGACAAAAGGAACGCCCATTTTCTCTCTTAAGATATCATAGAAAAATGCTCCTGTTGATACAAAAACTGACCATAAGAATGTTCATGAAACAGTTCACCTTTTAAGTGTTCTAGTGGGATAAGTAGTCACTTAAGAATACCTATCGTGCAGTCCAGGTAGCTCAGATTACAGGTGATTCATCTGTGGATGGAGAATGTTAGCTGCAATTTCATAACTTGAAATTCAGTTTTTTACGAGATGACTAGTGAACAAAATCTCCTCCATAAACTTTGACGAGGTAAAACTTTAGGGTAGGTTATGCAAATCCTTTTAGGATTCATAACTTTTCTAAAAAAAAAAAAAAAAAAAAAAATTGGTATTATGACATTTTGAAATTCTGCAAGACTAGGTGAACTTCTCTGTCATTGTCTAATGATTATGGATCAGTTATGGGGCAACTTAGATAAAATGGTTTGGTATTTGATCAGCACCTTGAGAAATGCAGTTAGTGAGAGCAGTAGATGGCTCTTCTTTTGTAAATGATTGAACCAAATAAGGGATGATTTAAGACAAATTACAGAGAGGTGGGACATTGTTGGCACAGAAAAATTTTTACCAGGTTACGTGAGAATGTTGAAATATTATAAATGTTATAGACAGGCTCATGTATCAGTGATAATAATAATAATAATAATAATAATAATAATAATAATAATAATAATAATAATAATATATTAATAATAATAGTAATACAGATAAAGATAAAGAACTTTTAATTGTCATTTGCTAATTTAAACTTACACTAAGAAGCCTCTCACTTTTCAGTGAAATTTGCGTTGCAGTCCAATTTTAAATTATCATTTACTGTGGCTGTGACCAAAAAAAATGCTATTTCATTAAGATATCCTTGATATAAGGGCACAGACGTTCAGTACTAGTCTAAAAAGACCTTGTCCCATCTGTGGCCCTATTAATGAAAGGGGCCAAGTTTTAGGATACTTAGTGCCTAATCATACGATTCTTAATAATGTCCTGAAAGCCAAAAGATCTCAGCGTGACGTGATATCCTAACTTGTTCCTCATCTCCTCAGGAAAGTGTCTGCTGCAGCCTGTAAGCATACACAGGACAAGTCTCACATTGGCATTCCACAACTCCTTGCTTGGAAAGAAGGTTCAACTTCAAGCGATGTCCAAGATATCATTCATCAAATTTGCCCCAAGGGTCAGAGTGTCAACACTTGCTTACGACCAGATGAAGAAGGAAAAATGGCCCCATTGGATAGAGACATACTTTCACGTGGAGCTATTATAATCTTAGCTCTTTTGACTATTAAAGCTAGGATTGGGCTAAATTTATATTGTGCAAGTGTTTTATCAGGGTCATAACAGCCTGCTGACCAAAAGTCGAGGCGAGTCCAGCTTGCTGCTTGTAATTTTTTAGTGGGAGCTGTAGGAGTCTTTATCATATAATGTAATTCACTGTGGTGCAGGATACGTAACTTATTAATTAGACCTGCTACTGGTTTAATTACTGCTAATGTTTCAGGATGTATATTTTCCACAGTGCAGTTATTTTTAATCAGTTTAATGTTAGCCATCCAGTAGCTCATTGTCATTCATCACACACAGACTTTTTTATGCCTAAAGCTCATATAGGTTCAATATTACCTAAAGCATTTACTACACTTCTCTTAATTTGACAACTCAGCTGACATATAGCTGAGTTACGTTTCAGGATTCTAGTTCCCTGACAAAGAGTTCTGATCACTTTAATATCAGCTGTCAGTTAACTAAGCTTATTTCAGGATAAACACTTTATTTTCCACTTTGAATTTCTTTATAGGTCATTAAATAGCTCAGTGTTTGTGGATGAATATTGTTAACTTAATTTTCACATCAGTTCAACAGAAGCTGTATGGTAACTCAGTATATTTAAGGATACATAGTCTTTTCTACGTAAGATTCATAAGTTTAAGGACATTTCAGGAATGTGTTTTTTTGTTTTTAATTTCTTGGCAATTTAAAGTTTGCTATCAGCTCGAAAGTGTTTAGGATGTACACGTTTTTATGTACATTCCGCATCTGCTTCACATCAGCAAGCACCTAGTTCACATGTTACAGGGTGCGTGGTTTAGTTTTTACATGAATCTAGCATTAGTTTCATATCAGTTACAAGTAGTTCAGTGTATCTGGATACATATGTAGTTTTCTTATTTGTATTAGCTATCTAAATGCTCCGGGATACTTTTTCCTTTACGTAAGATTCATAAGTTTAAGATCGACCATCTAAAAGCTCGGGTTGTATCAGGACAAGTCAACTCTCTCTCTCTCTCTCTCTCTCTCTCTCTCTCTCTCTCTCTCTCTCTCTCTCTCTCTCTCTCTCTCTCTCTCTCTAACATCTTAGGACTTTTATATAGCTATGTTTTTCGTTGCAATGTTTTCACTTTAGTTTCTTAGCAGTGTTATCAGCTATAAAGTAGCTTAGTACATTTCAGGATACATATTCTAAGTACATTTAAGGATACATATTTTCTTACCTATAATTCTCGTTAGTTTAATATCAGCTTTTAGGTAGTTAAGGATGTTTCAGACTACAAGATATTAAAAAATTGATTTCTTACCAGTTAATATTTATTAACTATTTTATAGTCATGGCTACATTTTGATTCATGTTTAAAGGATAGTTTTTTCACCAGCTTAGTTTTGATCTGCCCTATCCAGTAGGTCACTGCTTGCCCTAGGTAAGATGACCACGTGAGATTAACAGTAGGTAATTCTGATTAGTTTCAGCAACTTCCCTGAAGTTCATATATCAGGCGTTCAGCATTAGAAGGGCCTCTTGCCCCAACTTTTGAAAATGGCCTTTTTCACCCGATCAGCATTAAAATAATCCCCCTTTTGTCCTAAAAAAAGGGGATGGGGTAGAACTATATTTTTTTATGCATACTGTTCTACTCCTGGTCGCAAATACTTCATCTCAGACAAAATTCAACTTTGTACCTTGAAAAATAAAGAAATTAGAATGGGCTGATTTTTTTTTTTTTTTTTTTTTTTTTTTTTTTTTTTTTTTTTTTTTTTTGAGGGGGCGAGAGGTCCTTGTAATGCTGAACGCCTCAATTATGGTCATCGCAAAAAGTTCGTTAGTTAGAAGAAACGTTTCAACTTATTTTATGGAATATCATGGTACTCAATATAGTTAGGAACAGTTTTGTAGAATAAAATTCGTAAGGTAGGAACTCTCATAGAATAGACAATATTTTCGGCTAAAGATTTTTTTTTTTTTTTTTTTTTTTTTTTTTTTTTTTTTTTTCAATATATCTGAGAAAATTCTTAAATTATCTTCTATCGTAGAAGGGACTTGCCGTTAATTTTCTTATATATTCCTCGTAGCTATCATCCATAATTTGTTTCAGTTATTGATTTATACCAGGATTTATTGAGAATTCATTTTATAATAGTTCCGAGGTCTCCGTTATTGTAAGATTGATGTAAAAACATTGGTACTTTTGCTTTAAAACTTAGGTTACTGAAAGACTTTAATTAATACAAGGGTGGCGTCATAGCCTGAAGCATTTGCACATTTGCACTGTTAAGACAGGAGATATTTCAGAATTCATTTAATTAGTTTTATACCAAATTTGATGACAGATGAAGAAGAACTTGTCATTATTTTTAACAGATTGAAGGACACTGATTTTTTTTTTTTTTTTTTTTTACAAAGCTTGCCGTGAAAATAATGTTTCTTGCTTAGCATTAAACACACACCACTTAAAGGTTAAGTGTGTAAATATTGGCGAGTACCTTATCAAGAGCATTATTATCACGGAATTTCTGCATATTTCAAGACACTGAGGCTAGCATGGGGAGGTTACAAACTGAAGTGTTACTCTGAGGTATTTTAGCTAAATGATTCATCCCTATTGAATGCATTACTTGAGGATAGTTTGTTCTTTCTGAAGGTATCACAGGTAAATGAATCTGAAAGTAGACAAATTCAAATCATTACCTTAAATGGGATTAGGTATTGTTAACGATGGTATCTTAGGGTATATGCATAATCAAACTCAAAGTGCTCTTAATGTTGCACTAATAGGCAGACTTTCTGGGAAGATTAAAATCACCTTGAGACCTAGTCAGTAATATTTTTACTGGAGCACTAATTTACTTTCTTGACCATTACAAATGGGACATTTCATGTCTTAGTGGACTACTTAGGGATTAGGTAGTAGCTGTTTAATTAAATGTTGTTAGTAGTTGGGGAATATGGTTAAAAGTACACTTTCCTGAGAATAACTCACAATGCAGCCATGTAAACAAGTAGCTATATAATATACTAAGGAAATTTCGGATAGTTATCAAAAGGGGAATCTTGTCAGAAGAATTGTCTAAGATTAGGAAGTAAATCAGTTTGGACAATGTAGTTACGTTACAACAAGTATACCTTGGATGCTTATGGCTTTGTTAACGTCAAGTGTTCAAGAAATTCAGATTCATTAAGTCTTGAGTTAGAGGTTTCATAAATTTTAGAATTCCCAGTGGAACAGTGTCTTGACATATGGAGACTATCTTAGATTAAGGTATTAATCTTTGTTTTGTTAGTATGTTTCATGCAATTCCCATTGATTTTAAGTAACCTGATCAAATCAAAATTCAGCTAATCGTTATTGTTAAAAATTTTACTTTAAAATTTGAACATTGGGAAAATTATTGTATACCAAATTGCGTATTGTATACTGATTTTCTTGTACTGTACAAGGACGTCTGCATTTCAGCTTCATGCTCAGCTCCCATCAATTCTTAGCTTTCATGTTGCTAGAAAAAGCAATTATTGCCTTTTTCATTTCTCAGCACAACCAAAAACCAAGAAAATTATATTTGTATCCAGTGCCTCATCTTTATATATCACGTGTACATTGCAGTCTAGGCTACATAAACTTTGAAATTCGACGCCCATAGCTATACAGACTTTCCCTGGTAGCCAACCTTGGCAGAAATCTGGAGAGCCAACCAATTTTTGCAAAGTTCTCAGCTATAGAAGTAACTAAGATATTGTTCGTACTTCTCAACTTTCCATTCCGATTGTGAACTTGAAATCACAAACTCCCACACATTCAGGGGCATTTCTTCAGTCTCCTCTTAAAGACATTGAACTTTCCTTAGTTACAACACAACTTGGAAGCTACAGAATTTCACACTTTTTTTGGCACTGTAGAAGCAGTTCTGATCGCTTGAACACTTGGCAGGGAAAAACCTAGCACATTTCATACTACGCTGAAGTCCACATGCTTTTGCTTTGGTTAGATCTCTCTCTCTCTCTCTCTCTCTCTCTCTCTCTCTCTCTCTCTCTCTCTCTCTCTCTCTCTCTCTCTCTCTCTCTTTTACTAAAGCACTTCTACACATTTTGTGGTTTGTATAAGTCTTTACATAGTAATTTTGAAGAATTAATGCATAGTTTTCCTAAGCTGCCTTGTACGTCTTACGTGTTTTAAAGCATCTTTCTCTATCGGAGGGTTCTATAGGCACATGACATGCTTTGCTGAAAGCATCCCCACCACTTTACCCTAACTCTCACACAAGGAGTTTTTGCTATTACCTCCAGACATAAGGATTAAGCACCTCACCCTTACCGTTTTCACACTTACATACCTACTCTGAACACACACTAGACTACAAACGTTTCAACTGTACGCTTCTAAACTACACACCAAGGAGTTTTTGTCATTACTTCCAGACAGGGATTAAGTACCTCACTCTTACATTTACTCTTACATTCCTACTCTAAACACACGTTTAAAACATTTACAGGTATTTAATTGTTCGGGTATGAAACTCATGTAAATCTTTGAAAGTCAAGATATTCTATTTTGCCACCATATTGTTCATTGAATTCTTGAGTTTTTGTCGTAAATTTTGAGTGGTTCATGTTTTGTAATGTGATTAAGTTAGGAGTTTAATCTTACTCAATATTTGAAAATGGAGGCTAGTTTTTGACACTGTGTATATAGTGAGAGCTAGAGAAGAGTCTGTAAAGATTTCATATTAACCTTTATTAAGGGACGTAAGCTGAAGTTCAGAAGTCTTCATATATATATATATATATATATATATATATATATATATATATACACTGTATGTAAACGAAACTGGAAAGACTTAAAAATAAAGGACTCCCTGGGGTCAGCATTGCAGTGCCCCGAAGGAGAGAGAGCGCCCTCAGCTGGAGGTAATGAAACCAGTCGGTTGCCAACTTTGAAGCTGACCCAAAGGGCTTGAGTTTTCTAAGCTGACAACAGCTGATTGCCGAGATGGGAAGAAGTCTCGTATATTTCTCTCGTGCTTTCCAAGTTTTCTATGTGGCTAGGGAAGATATGTTAGACCTTTTCAAATGTCAGAGAATAATGTCAAGTACAGTAAGCCCTAAGGTGGGCGCGGCAAGGCTACCACTAAGACAAGCCTGGGTTTATGTTCGCTCTTATGTCTGTAGATTTGTACTTAGGCAAATGTTTGGTTGACCTTTAGTGTCCTATGAACTGGGTAATTGACCCTGTGTATTTTCATTGCCAGAATTTTGCGTCAAACGAGCATAATGGCGACCCAAAAAATCACTTGTTCATTTTTCCATGAATAACTTGTAAGAAAATCTACTATTTTATGCATTTTGTCAATCTGTTGTCTGTTTTCACTAAGATTTCTTGTAAGATTTTCTCCCATGTCTTGTTACAGAATTTGAGTGTTGTATTAAATCTCATAGAAAACGGGGAACATTAAGTAAAAGACGAGGTCATGATATCTATATATTTTCGAATGTATTAGCCATTGTTTGGTTGAATTCGTAGCTGTCAGAATTCTTTCCTTCGAGCTGTGTGTATAAATTTACTTGTAAACATTTGTTGATAGGGGTGTTTTGATCTGTCTCCATGGGTTCTTATATATGAAACTGACTTATTTTTATAATGGATAATTGACTAAAATTATTTTCTAAGATAGGTTCTCAGTTTTGGGGAAATTTTCACAGAATTGGTAAATTTTACTTATAATTTAATTATCATTATTAGGGTCTGTTATTTCAAATCCCATTTCCTGGCCTCATTTATGTAAATTTGGTGATGTAATGGAATCATTCTAACTTGTAGAGCATCATTTACGAAGATTAGAGAATTTATTCGATATTTTTGCTGATGCTGCATTTAATTAATTGTCATATGCTGATATATCAAAAGTTTACATACAAATTGTCCACAAGGTTATTTTTAAATACAGAATACCATTTATATTCTGCCAGACGTCTTAAAAGATACAGTTTCAAGACACTTAGAAAGTTGAAAGTTGTGCTAAAAGCCTTAAAGTAAGTCTATAGGAACATTTTGAAAGTTAAAAGTTGTGCTGAAAGCCTTAAAGTAAGTCTATAGGAACATTTTGAAATTTATAAGTTGTGCTAAAAGCCTTAAAGTAAGTTTATAGGAACATTTTGAAAGTTCAAAGTTATGCCTATATTTTCAAAACATTTAGAAAATTAAAAGTTGTGCTAAAAGCCTTAAAGTAAGTCTATAAGAACATTTGCTTAGTTAAAAGTTATCCTTTTGCTCAAAAGTATGACAAAACTTTTAATTATGTTTCGGACACATAACCGTTGTTCCAAAAGGGGGTACCAGCTTGGGGCTCAAACGCCTTCTCGTCTTGGGCTCAAATTACATTCGTGTACCTGAAATAAAGAAGGGATAAATACTACACTGGCCCCTTAGAATTGTGTGTGAGAAACCTTGCAAAGTTCATAACATCGTCAGTTAATTAGATAAAGTTGGGTGTGTTAATCTTGGAAGAATGTTTGTGGAAGCCTTTGGCCTGAAAATGAGAGAAACAAAAGTATTTCCCAGACCTTTTAACATATGTAATAATGTGGTTTTTTATATAGGTACTAGAAAGGTTAGTATATACCTACTTTCACAAAATACCTTACCATAAGGCACGCTGAGATCTGAGGATGTGAGGGACCATAGACGGATAAAAAACAAAGGTTTTCCCTGTCATTTATTAAGATGAGGAAACTGTTTCAGGTTACCTTTCTAATATAAAGCTTAATGTATGTAGAAAGTATTCCCATGAAAAGTTTGGTAGTAAGATTTAGAAGAATCAGATGCCATGGAGAAACTAGTCATTTCCTTACAGAAACTGCAGCATATTTTAATGCCAGTTTCTGAAATCTTTACTTCAGTTTGAAATGGTTTAGTGCAGTGGTTCTCAACCTTTTTTACCCATGCACCCTTTCACCATGTGTCAGAATGTCATCCCCCCCACCCTCCTTCCAAAATTGTCGGCCTCAAAAGGTGCATTCCAAATAATATGCAGCAAAATACTAACATAAACACACACACTAGAGGAGAGAAAGCCCAACGTGACCTCTCAGTAGTGCGGGCCAATGCACACTGCATTTTGTGTGGTCCTAGAGCCAGTTTGAGCCTGCTAATCCGTGTTCACCATTCCCCACCCTGAAACTCTGAAATTACCCCTGGTTGAGAACCACTGGTTTAGTGCCTTCAGGTACTGAAAGGTTTCCTCTGAAGGTTTGTAGGCGGTGTTGTACTGGTTTACTGAACCTTGTGTTTGGATCTTAGAATTGAAGATGTATGTCCCAGATGTGAGGTGCTTAAGTAATGGTGGTATAGTACTGTCTGGGGCCATTTGTTGCTAACAGAATGTGTGATTAGAGAGGTAACTTTATTGCTTCGTGGACATTCTGATGTATAACTGGTGTGAGCTTTTACATTGTTCTAAAACTGATCTTGGCAGGCCTTGCTGAGTCATGGAACCTAGAGAAGTCACTAGAATGTCAGCTGCAATTACAGTTAATGTACCCTGATCTTGGGTAAGTTAAGACACTGGCCATGATGTATGCTAGAAATTTCCTTGGTTTTATATTGCTGTGCAACTTACCTTTCCAGATGTCAGTGGATTTGTGCAGGGTTTTCCTGAGTGTTGTTATAGTAACATCATTCAGAAAGCCTACTGATATGTAGTTTAGGCTTTAATCAGTCCTTTTTCATGGTGCTGGTTTGTGGTTTAATCTAGTCCTTGCTCATGATGTCTTAGTATTCAAACTGTTATTCCACGAGAGTCAAGTTTTGGAATAACTGAAGGTTAGAAGTTTTGCTGTTAATAGACCAGAGATGAGAATAAATTTGGTTAATGTTAAGAGTTGTACTTAAGTTTTTCCATAGTGTGTAAGTAGTAAATTTTGGTGGACAGGAAACCTTTTTCTTGTTTAGCTTTATTAGGAGATTGGTGGGGGTTTTATCTTGGCTACAGCTAAAATGTGGAATAGTTTTTTTAGTACTGTTGTGGAATCTTCTAATCTCCAAATATTTAAGACAGGAGCAAATTCATTCTTGCTCTCTGCTGCTGCTGACATCTGAATGTTAGGTGTATCAGTGTTCCCTCATTCATTTACTCTCTCTCTCTCTCTCTCTCTCTCTCTCTCTCTCTCTCTCTCTCTCTCTCTCTCTCTCTCTCTCTCTCTCAACGCTGATGTCCCTTTGGAGCTCTGTCAAGTTGACTCTGCCCATTAGGGTTCATCACCTCTCTCTCTCTCTCTCTCTCTCTCTCTCTCTCTCTCTCTCTCTCTCTCTCTCTCTCTCTCTCTCTCTCTCTCTCTCTAGGCCGATATCCCTTTCACATTTCTTGGTTTTTAGAAAGCCTGTTAGTCTGTGGTACTTTCGCATTTCTTAGTTTTTAGAAAGTCTGTTAGCCAGTGGTACTTTCACATCTGTTGTTTTTAGGAAATTCTGTTAGTTTGTGGTACTTTCACATCTTTTGGTTTTTAGAAAGTCTGTTTGTCTGTGGTACTTTCACTTTTAGAAAGTCAATTGATCTGAGAAACTTGTTCTGAGAAAGTATGCTTTTGATATTTGTAATACATTTGGTTTTAGATTGCACAAGATTCTGCGTGATATTCTCCTCGAACTAATTTTGTTGTCTGTGACAGAATTTTATTTACAATGTTTGTGTACTGCTTTTACCTTCATGTAGCCTGTTAGTATGCGGTTGTTTTGTCTTCAGGAAGCCTGTTAATTTTAATGGTTCTGCCTTTACGAAGTCTGTTAACTTTGATACAATGGTTTTCAAAGTGTCTGGGTTAGTGAGTTTTTGCCTAAAAAGTCTTAAGTTTTTTGCTATTAAGCCTGTTCCTTAGTGATTTTTATTGTTAGTTTGTTGGTTACTATTATTTTCTTACTCTTAGAAGGCTTACTAGTCTGTATTTTTTGATACAGAAAGTCTGTTTGGAATTTTTTGGGGACTAGAAAATTTAGTAGTGATTTTTGGGGAGGCAAGAAACTGCTAGGGAGTTTGTTTTGGCTGTGAAGTCTGTTATTTTGTCTGTGTGTTTTTCATAGAAAGTCTGTTAGCAGTTTTCTGTTTTCTCTGCCAAGAAGTATACTTTCTGGTTTGGGAGAGTTTTTTATTAGATCTATTACTGGTCTGAGAGTTCTCCTTAGGCTTCATGAATCCCTTGCTTAAAATGTCTTTATAGTTTGTGAATTTTATGCTCAGGAAGTTTTGCCCCAAAAAGTGGGTCATTTCGAAAGGGTTTTAGTCTGGAAAGGGTGTCTGTTTGGTAGAAGTTTTTCCCACACTGTTTATATCTTTGGAGGAGACTAAGATTTACCTAAAAAAGTGTTGGCCTTACCTAAGAATTTTCACCAGGGAGAGGTTTTGCCTGAAATGTGTGTCTTTGGAGGGAACTTTTGCCCGAAAAGTGTTAGTGTTACCTAAGGATTTTCACTAGGGAGGTTTTTACCTCGAAATTTGAAGAAAGTAAATTGATTCCTGGAAGGCTTTTGTTTTGACTGGAAATGTATTAATGATTTTGTTGTGGCTCGAAAATCTGTTGGTCTACAAATTTTTATATCAGTATTAATTTACTTTTTTCCTTGCTCAGGAAGTCTTTCAGCAAGTAATTTTGCTGTTAAAGTTTTCGTCTATTGGACTAAAAAGTTTGTTGGAGTTTACAGGCCTGCAAAATATGTCGGTTTGGGACCCAAAGTTGCTTTTGCCCAGAAAGAGGAGTTTACAGGCATACCAAGTTTGTCAGTTTGGGAGCTAGAGTTGATTCTGCCCAGGAAGTGAAGACCTGCCTAAAAAGTTATGGTTTTTATCACTTGTTCGTCAGTTTTCTGCCCGAGAAAGTTTTGCTTTTTATCTAGAGTGTGATTTTTGTATAGAAAGAGTCAGTTCGATATTAATCCTTGCCTACAAAGTATGTCAGTTGGGAGTTTGTTTTTACTCAGAAAGTGTAGTTTTTTAGGCACAAAAGGTATGTCAGTTTCGGTGCTTTTTGCCTAGTAGTACTCGCAAAAATAGAGGTTTGGTATTCTCTTGAAAATTCTGGTTATGAAAGATGACCCATTCGCCAAGAATAAGATAAAAGGTCAAGATATAGAGTCGAGTATTCTAAAAGCTGACAAAATAAATTACGTTTGCTGAACTTTGTAGTTTGGTATTAGCACTTAAAGGCAGAGCTTAGGGTATATATCTAAATTAGAAGAAGTAAACTTTCTAAGAAGTTTTTAGTAACTAGTACTCATTCTTTGGCTGTGACTGTTGCAATGATAGCTCTTCCATAATGGTCCAAGATGAAACAGCACTGTCAGTTATTCTGTAACCCTGTACTGATGATCAATATAAAATTGCACATTTTAGTAACTAGTTGCCATGTTCTAGTATGTGAAACAGCAATTGTAATATATGTGCAAGATTAAACAGCAATTTTCATTTTTAGGCAAGTTTTGGCCTCGTGGCCCCATAGCCCTCTTCTAGTATATGAGACAGTAATTTTAATATATTCATATGCCACATCAAACAGCAAGTTTCATTTTTAGACAAGTTTTAGGCACATGGCCCTATAGCCTTGTTCTGGTATATGAAACAGTAATTTTTTTTATATTCATATGCCACATCAAACAGCAATTTTTATTTTTAGGCAAGTTTTGGCCACATGGCCCTATAGCCTTGTTCTAGTATAGGAAACAGTAATTTTAATATATTCACGTGAATATTAAACAGCAATTTTCATTTTTAGGCAAGTTTTGGCCACGTGACCTTATTCTGATAAGGGTAAATAAGTTATTCTTATTGTCAGTAATTATATGAAACGATTTTTCTTAACGTTGTCATGTTCTGCTTTTCCTAGTCTTGTTCAAACTGGAAGCAGAAAGATTGAAGACGACATCCTAACTTCAAAACACCCGAAGGAATGTCCCAATCAGGTGCTGGACATTCCTCTATAATTACCCGTTAATGAAGTGAACTTTTGCTCCCTAATTACGTGTTATGGAAGCAGATTATCCCTTAATTATAAGGCAATGGGATGATTATTTCTCCCCAATTAGATAATTGCCTCTTAAAGAGGACGATTTCTTACCCAAATTACGTGTTAATGAAAGGTTTTTTTCTACAAAATTACCTGTTAATGAGCCTATGTTTTATCCCTGATTACATAATTACTATTTAGTTAGGCCTATACCTATCCCAAATTACTTGGTAATGGGACGAATGTTCCTCCCTGATTGCATAATTACCTGGTAGAGAGGTTGGTTTTCTCTCTAATTACCTGCTAATGTAGCAAAATTAGTTGTTTTTAACTCAGATTACTTGGCAATTACTTGTTTGTTAGCCCTATTTCTCTCAATTACTTGGCAGTCACTATTTAGTTAGGCCCGTACATATCCCTAATTGCTGGCAATGGGGTGGATTCTTGTAAGGCGCATCACACACAACCTAAATTGGCCTGGTGGTCCACGTGTACGGTGAAGGTTGACGTTAGTCCGACCTGCTGTCCTGCTGGGGGAAGAAGAACGGGGCAGGAGGATAGTAGCTTTGCACGTCTCTGACCATTTACCTGACTCAATCACTTACATTGAATGGTGTTGGGCCTAAAAGACGAAGTGGTTTGTTTTGGGAGGGGGGAGGTGCCGCAAGGCGCGCTTGTTCCACCTGAAGGTATTTGGGTCACTTGTCTGCTTTTGGGGAGACTGTGTGTGTCTTGATGTGATTAATTGTTTTTGTTGTAACAAAAGGCTATAGGATGACTTGTAATTTGAAGTAAAATAAAGTTAATTAGATTTTCTTCGGTTTATTTGTAAAATTCCTGTAATTCTCTTGTTCAGAAACATCTGAGAATATAAATGAATATTCAATGCTTTGAAAATGATTCTTGTAGATGAAAATATCATGTAAACTGAAAATAGCACCAAATTAAGATAATTTAAAAGTCTCGAATTAATGCCGTGAATTTGAAGTTACTTAGAAATTCAATTCTCAGTAATTCAATGGTGTGGTGCTTATCAAGTTATTAGGTTAAACCTAAAAAGTGCGGCTGAAATAATTTAAAAGCTAAATTTTTAATTAAAATTGTGAAATAAGCAAATGTATAAATTACGATGGTGCAGCAGATACGTGAGTTTTAAGAGATTGAAACTAATCACCATAAAATGCTGTAAAAATATAAAAATAATGTGAATGTACATTTCTCTGATTAAAAATGCACCAATATCATGGAACTTGGTGTTTTACAAGTTATGATTAAACGCATTGTATCATCAAATTCACATGGGAAAAGTTAGCCAGGCAAAGGTATTTGAAGGAATGAAAACTAATAATAAAAACATGAAGTGAAAATGGATTAATTGTTAAAAGTTTCAGCTAAATTAAACTAACTTGAAAAATAATCAACGAATTTGGAGTTACACATATAGAGCATTTCTACATCAGGTGGGGTGGCACAAGGAGCCTATTTTCTGACATATTTCAGCCTTTTGCTGTGAGATTTGACATCAAAATGGCAATAACTGTGGTAAATTGAAGTGTCATGTTGATAATCATGACCAGATTTCAATTTGACCACCATTATTGACATTTTGATATCAAACTTGACATCAAAATGCTGAAATATGCCAGGGTGGCAGGCTGTGTGAGACCCTTAAAACGTACTAAGTTATTTCAGTCAAATCCGTATTGAAAAGAATGAAGTCAGTTTTATATATAAATACCTCTGAAAATGGGGTTGAATTAGCCTTATCAATTAATATTTACAAGTAAATTATCTTCTACAGCTCTCAAAGTCAAGAATTCTGTCAGGTGCTAAGTCGATGTCTGATGGCTAATACGTTGGAGAAATATTTACTTTCGTTACTGTCTTTCCTTATTTGCTCTCTTGTTTTCTGTGAGGTTTAATTATACTAAAAGACTCATTTTCTAGTAAGAAGACGTGAGGGAGACTCTTAAAGACTAGAAATCTTAATGAAAACGGAGATCAGAATGCCAAAATGTGGGTTTACAACCGTAGATATCCTTACAAGTCATCCATAGAGGAACTGGACTTAGAAAATTTTTGGCGGGGTGGGCCATTATACTTCTGGACGGAATTCTGGTGGTTTAAGTATACGGGAATTTCACACCTTGTTTCACAAGACACTACAGGTCAACCAAGCACTTGCTAAGTACGAAACTATAGCCATGAGTGAATGTAAGCCTAGGCTTGTCTTGGTGGCAGCCTTGTCACGCCTACCTTAGTCTTATTTACTTAAACGTCATTCTCTGACATTTGAGATGGTCTGACATATCTTCCCTAGCGGCATAGAAAACTGGCAGACATCTTGGAAAGCACGAGGGAAGTATATACGAGACTTCTTCCCATCTCGGCAATCAGCTGTCAGCTTAGAAAACTTCAAGCCCTTTGGGTCGTGCTTCAAAGTTGGTAACCGACTGGTTTCATTACCTCCAGCTGAGGGCGCTCTCTCTCCTTCGAGGCATTGTAATGCTGGCTCCAAGGAGTAAAAAAAAAAATTTTTTTTTCATTATCACGAGTAACCTTCCCCTTATATGAACTTCATTTTTATGGATCTAAATAAAAGAACGTATTATATCATGGTCTTTATTTCCTTTATCAATGCCTGTAATGTTTATACAGGAATATTTACATCACCTATGACGTAATGTGAAAGGGTTATACACAACTTACCCGCATGGAGTGACGTCATAACTGTCACCAGAATTTTCCCCCTTCAGCGAGGTGATCGACGTCACAACTATGACGTAATGTGAAATGGGTTATACACTTCTGCAGTGATGTCATAACTATGACGTCACCTATTTTTTCCATGGTACCTTAAGCCATGCAGTGACGTCACAACTATGACATTTAATTTCTCCACCGTACCTTGAGCTGCGTAGAGTGACGTCTCTATGACGTCACCTAATTTTTCCATTGTACCCAAAGTCATATCTAAGATTATGTCCTTCTATATGGCTCCTCTCAAAACTGTCGCTTTGGCCTGAAGTTTGTCATAACTCTCATATTTCTGTCCTTACTAGTCTTGCTTATCAAGTCTTAACACTTTAATGTGAACTACGTTATTCAGTTTGTTACCCTGCTATAGGGAATTTCATCCCGTGTGTGTTATTTTACGTACCCTTTCTGCAAGTCATCTCTGACCTTTGAAAAACTTATCTTTCATCTTTGACCTTGGTACTATTTTATCTCAGTTGTAGCTTCACACTTCATAGAGGCAACCCTTTAATCGGTGATTTTTCACCAGTATTTATCACAGTGAAACCTGACAAAACTAGACAAAACAAGTGACTTGCAAACCAATCACGTTTCATAATCTTTTTCTGCCATTCTTAGCAGTAAATCTAACTCGCCATTTCCAGATGAACTAGAGTATCGCAGACTCGCAACCGCCACCATAAAGAGGCCTAACCCTTGTCAAAAGACAAGCAGAGTATTACTGATGCAACAGGTGATAGTAGTTTCACCTGTGACTTAGCCTGTTGTAGACGATGTGTACTTCAGCTAGGAATACTGGGGTAACTTGTACAAAACTGGTGTCAATAAATGGAATATGTGAAGCATACAAATAGCTGCATTCAGGAGCAAACTAGACGAAGAAAGCATGGTACCTACCAAGTCAAAACCACTAAAAATTGCTTGACGAAATCAAAGACTATAGGCCCATGTAAGACGACCAGACAGTTCGACCTAATGGTGCAACAAACATCTAAAAGATGCAGTTTCAATAAGTACCGTGTAGGAAGGGATTTGTCTCAACAATATCCTGCAACAATGAGTTTTGCTCTGGGAAACCACCTTGCCATAAAGCAGATTCTTAAACTGGTGTTAACAAAAGTAACATCTGAAGCATACGAACAGCAGCGTTCGGGAACAAACTAGACAAGAACGTGGGGTACCTGTTTTGACAAAACCCCAAAAACACATTCCTGAAAAATTACCTTACAGGCGCCGGACTTGAAAGGCAAAAGACACTCCATGTGTTCTAAGCAGCACACAGTCAAGAGAATACAGAAAATGGAAAACAAAATCAGCCAACCATAAATGGATTCAGACAAGACATCAAAACATCCTAAAGTCGCCAAATACGAAAGTTCTATGGGATAATGAGAGACTTATTTCCTAGTTCAGCACATTCCTGGACAGCAGAATGCTAGCAACTTTCAAGTCCTTGTGTCAATGAGCTGTAGAGACGTCTAGGCCTGATGGTCTATAGGAAAGCTCATAACCACTGCTGGCTGTTTTGAGACAGGAACGGTAACAAGACAAGATGCTCAGGCAACCTAATCACAGGAACTCTTAATCTTGTACAACTAGGATGCTTCTTCCCTTCTAAAGAACTTGAAAAAAGCTACAAAATAAACCCAGATACCTTAAAACAGGAAACCAAAAGACTGTCAAGTTACCCAAAAGGATTTACAGTCTAAGAATAACAAAAAAATTGCAAACAAACACAGCAAGAAAAACTGCTACTCCGAAGAACGAAGCTATACTGCAGATCTACAGCATACATGGATGCCCATCCTTCTGAACATAAAGGACGTTTTAAAAGATACAAATAACTTGAATAGCACAAGGAACGAAGCAAGGTTCAATGTCTACAAGACATAAGAAAGCAATGCAAGTGAGTTACATGCTTAGCCTAGCTTACAAGAAACTACACTCAAGTCACAGCAGCAACCACCCACAGCAATGTGATGGAGGCTGCAAAGAGCAGAACACTAAATTAGACAGGTAAAAAACTGTCAAATGAAAGAATTAATCCAATTTCATAGGGTATGTAAAGCAAAATGAATCTGCCAAGTAAAACAAGAGACTGGTGTATATAGGTCAGTATTTCTGACTCAGAAGTAGATGGTGTATATAGGTCAGTATTTCTGACTCGGAAGTAGATGAAAGTTATGTTCAATCTCATCACTTGAAAGAATACAAGGAATACGTGAGTTTTAATGTCAACCAGACAAAGCAATGAATGTGAAGAGCATAACTAGAATTCACGATGACCTAACTTACAAGCAACTACACTCAAGTCAGAGCAGTAACCACCCATGCTAATATGATGAAGGCTGCAAAGATCAGAACACCAAATTAGACAGTTAAAAAACTGTCAAATGAAAGAGTTAATCCAATTTCACAGGATACACAAAGCAAAATTAATCTGACAATTAAAACAAGAGACTGGTGAATGTAGACATGAAACTTTCTGATTCAGGAACAGACGAGGGGGGTTTGTGTACAATAGGCTTCAATGAGCAGGACTCCAAATTGGACAAGTTAAAAAAACTGCCAAACAAAACTGTTAATCCACCTCAGAGCAGACAAAGCAAAAAGAATTTGCCAAGTAAAACATCACCCTGCCGGATGTAAGACAGATATCTTCTCTGACTCAGGTGTAAAAGACTTGATTTTCGGGTCTGTTTTGAGAGAGAGCACAAATTGATCTGGTATTTACAAACACAAACACAATATTTATTTTGACAAAAACCAGTTTAACTATTCCCTTGCAAAACTGCATATTTACTTTTTTTCAAGTTATAACTTCTCCTTTGTTACTTTAAGACAAACATTTTCCTTTCATAAGCACAAGCACTCACTTGAAAGCAAGAAGTGTAGTCTATAAATCTTAAGAGAGTTACCAGTTGAAGTTGGAACTGCATGATATTTAAGATAACTGGTAAAACGGAACAGTTTTTGAGACATTCCTTTCTAACTTCGCTTTCAAGGCACAGTATTAAAGATTCTTTTCTCCAGACAGATTTACGAGGCTGTCAGCCAAATAACGCTCTTTCGATGCACATTGAACTTGTAGGATACCTCTTGAAAAACAAATTCTTATATTCCCTCTGCTGGATTCAATTAAATCTGCAACGTGTCATATCTATTGAAGAGTGGTTGGTCTTGATGGTGAAACTATCCTCTTCATACATACCTGGAAAACAAAAAACATGCCTAAGTATTCAATGCATGTCCGTTATCTCAACACTTGGCATATTTTCCTATAATTAACACGTTATTTGAACTCATTTCGAAGCACTATCAAACTTGTCTATAAAGATATCAGGAGATACATTAAAGAGAGAAAAAATGAGACGAAGCTATGGAGAATTAAATAAGATTGCAAGAAGCGTAATATCTTAAGAGCACAGGAAAAAGGTTTAGGATCTTCACAAGACTTTGTTGGGTCCACTGGGAGGGCCCAGAGGGCCAAAGTTCCTGGACAAGATGAGGATTCGGGGAATCAGGAGCTTAATACTGAAGGCACTGAAGAAGGCTATTATTTTTTACTACCCATCAGGAATGAGGGCAGGGGGCTACTGATAGGAACCTTAAATTGGGAGGCCCTTGAACCAGGTAGAAAAGTAAGTGAGGGGCAGAGCAAGCATCTTGAAGGGGATGTTCTTACTGAGAGAGAGAGAGAGAGAGAGAGAGAGAGAGAGAGAGAGAGAGAGAGAGAGAATATTTTAAACAAGTGTCAAAAGTCCAGTATTAAAATCCTCAGCTTTGGCAGGGCCATCTAAAAAAAAAGTTTGGTATGAAGAAAAATTATTATTATTTTATTTAGTAATAGACAATAAATTAATTACAAAACCTCGGCTACTCATGAAACTAAGCCTAAACAGCATTTCTTTGTTTATGCTGGTGGCTACAATCAGATATCTTTAAAATAAAATGTCCTTCACCATATTTGTACAAATGGGGGCAAGTCGTGAGTTAATCTAATAATATCCATGGGTCAGACATCTGGCTAAATCAAATATGGTACAAAATGACTTGAGGAAAAATATTACATTATGAACAGCATGATTCAATTATAATTGAACCACTGACACCTAAAGCTATATTGATCATATCAGAGCTTTAAGAAAAAATATATCATGAACAGCATGATTCAATTATATGCTTGAACCACTAGCACCTCTAGCTATATTGGCATAGTAATAACAGCCACAGCTTGGCAACGTGTGCCTGCACTCTCCTTTAATACCATAGGTGTTGATCCACACTTAAATTTCCCACTTATAAAAGGATATACTTAAAATTTGTACAAGTCAAAGACATCCCATTCCTAAATAGACTGACTGTCAATCAATTAAATTTCTACTCTCTAGTACCAACAGATATATTGGTCTAGTCATAACAGCCACAGCTTTGCAAGTTTTGCCTGGAATTTAAAAATGTTGATTCAAACTTAAATTTCACTCTTACAAAAAGGGTGGACAGTACTTACTAAATATTTGTACAAGTCAAAGACATCCAGTTCCTCAAAAGATTGACCACCGATCAAAAGTTCTTCTCGACTGCGTGCCTGGCAGGAAGCTTTTCTTGGAGCAAAGAATTGCACAGCTGGAAAAAAGGAAAAATAAGTTGACAACCATATTGGAAAGGAGGAAACTGATGAAAATAAAAAAAAAAAAAACAGAACACAAGAGGTGATACAGAAAAATATTCCTCTAAATCTTATATATGAATGTCTGGGCTTCTATTAATACCCACAATGCAAAGGCAAAAAGGTATGATATTCAATGACCTTGATTCTTCTGATATGCGGACATTTACTTTAATATGTACTGAAAAACATATAAATAAAAATCAAACTTAATACAAATCACCAGAAAGGCTAACAGTCAAGTAAGAAGGCCAGAAAAAAAGCAGACATAATTATGTGGGATTATGCCGACAATAACCAGGGTGAAGATATAAAAAGAATATGTGCAAAAATCAAGCGTTTTGATCATAATTACCATTAATGGAATGGACGCCATAGCCTCATTGAAACCTGTCCTGGGATGCCAGTGACAAGTACCATAAGTACAGTACCAGTGATGAACACAGCTATGGGACTCTGTCTTGGGATACCAGTGCAAGTAATGTACCAGTACTGAACACAGCTATGGGACTCTGTCCTGGGATACCAGTGCAAGTACTGTACCAGTGCTGAATACAACTATGGGACCCCATTCTCTCATTTCTGAAAGGAATAATATTACGTCAAAATAAAGTTCACCAAATATACTTCACCAAAGCAGAAAAACCAATGGCACCTTAAAATATATACAAGGTCCTACAAACTCTCTATTTCTGCCCGAGTGTCTAGTTAGATCAGAATACCCAAGTGGCGTGAACAATTATTGATATTTGTGCATCGAAACTTAGGAAACAATAAGGGATCGAATTCTACTATAAGAGAAGAAAGTAGTTTAAATAGGATTCAATACTAAACACCTAGTAAATAATACGATACTCATACGTAGCAATATTGAGCAATAATGGAGACCTGAACGCGCCCACCCTACGATATCTCACGCACCATTTAACCCCCTTTTTTTTTTAAATATCTGGCTTAATTATACAATATTAATAAAACTCAGTTTGCTTCATTATTATTAAATGTGTGGGTAAATGCTGATAAAGGGTCCAGATTAGGTGGAAAATAACCCCCCTTCCCCATGCAAACAGACCTGGCTATACACTCTTAATGTAATATGTTAATATCTGGCTTCATTATACAATGTTGATTAGGCACCTTAGCATAATTATGATTAACTTTGTAAATAAATGACCCAGTTTAGTGGAAAAACAACATACCTCTTCCCCCCATCCAACATGCCTGGCTACACACTTTTAATGTAATGACATGTATTCCAATACCACATATGTTGCAATGGGTTATTTACACAAAGAATATGATATTGATACAATACTTTTTGCTTAATTATCATAAAATATTTTGGCAGAGGTCCAAATTTGGTGGGGAAAACAACATAACCCCTCCCCCCCTACAAAAGACCTGACTACACATTTTTAATGTTGCAATGGGTTATTTACACAAAGAATATGATATTGATACAACACCTTTCACTTAATTATGATAAAATATGTTGGAAAACCAACATACCCCCTCCCCCCCACAACAGACCTCGCTACACACTTTTAATGTAATGATGACATGTATTCCAATACCACATATGTTGCAATGGGTTACGAACACGGACAAAGAATACGATATTGGTACAACATCTTTTGCTTAATTATGATAAAATATTTTGGCAGAGGTCCAAATTTAGCGCGAAAACCAACATACCACCCTCCCCCCTCCAATATTCCTGGATACACACCCTTATTGTAATGACAAGTATTCCAATACCACATATGTTGCAATGGTTGCTTACACGGACAAGGAATACGATATTGGTACAACATCTTTTGCTAATTATGATAAAATATATTGCAGAGGTCCAGAATTTGGTGAAAATAACCCCCCTCTCCCTACCCAACCCTTCTCCAAATGGAAAAACAACCCCAACCCCCTCCACCCTTTCCAACAGGCCACGCTGGCTACAAGGCAACATTATCCCGTACCTGCATACGAGACATTACGTGACAGTATACACCTGTAATGGAAGGACAAGTATTGCAATACGGCCCAAGACGTTGCAATACGTAATAGATAAAAAAGGTTGAAGTATACAGTTGACGAATGTAAAATACGGAGAAAATCATACCTATTCTCCTGATAATGATGAGAGAGAGAAGAGAGAGAGAGAGAGAGAAGAGAGAAGAGAGAAGAGAGAGAGAGAGAGAGAGAGAGCCTACTCTCTATCTACACTAGCCTTTTGTGATTCGCAACACTTTATGTGAAAAGTTTCCAGTTCAAACAAAAAATGCCAGCGAGAGTTTGCTCAGTGTAGACCGATACGAAAGCATATCTCTTCAACTAATATAAAAAACTTATAAAATTCACTAGTTACCGGGAAATGGCTGGTAATAACACGGCCACCTTCGGATAACTGGAAAAACAAATCATTTAGTTTAGCCCACCAGCTACGTACGATAAGTCCAGCTCTCAGTTTTGATAATCGAGTTAGGTTTTAACACTTAAATGAGCCACTTTATACTATAATATAGATCTGGACCCCACGCCCACCTCATTTCCCATCAGAATTAATTGTATGTGACTGACTATATGGATACCGAGAACACTAATTTTTACTAATATAATCGGTAATAATCAGCTTTCTTTCATAACCATTCAACTGTTGATTCCCGAATTCCAAATTTACCACGATGCTCTTAAACAGAAAACAATATATACAAAAGTTTATAGAGCAAAAATGTTCACAGTTTTGCCGTTTTAAAAGTGCCACAAAATCAAAAATAAATTTTTTTATATTGACACTTCAGATCACAATACATTTAAGTTGCTACAGCCTATAAATACTAGACTGTAATGAGCAATTTCATCAAATGCAGGCCTTAAGGCCCTAACCACTAGAGAGAGAGAGAGAGAGAGAGAGAGAGAGAGAGAGAGAGAGAGAGAGAGGAAGGATTTTCCGAAGGTTCTCAGTACGAGAGAGAGAGAGAGAGAGAGAGAGAGAGAGAGAGAGAGAGAGAGGCGCTTTCCCGAGGGTTCTCAGTACGAGAGAGAGAGAGAGAGAGAGAGAGATGAGAGAGAGAGAGGAGAGAGAGAGAGAGAGAGAGAGAGAGAGGCAGGCGCTTTCCCGAGGGTTTCCCAGTACGAGAGAGAGCGAGAGAGCGAGAGCGAGAGAGAGCGAGAGAGAGAGCGAGAGCGAGAGAGCGAGAGAGAGAGAGAGAGAGAGAGCGAGAGAGAGAGAGAGAGAGAGAGAGAAGAGAGAGAGAGAGAGAGACGAGGCGCTTTTCCGAGGGTTCTCAGTACGAGAGAGAGAGAGAGCGAGAGAGAGAGAGAGAGAGAGTGAGAGAGAGAGAGAGAGAGAGACGAGGCGCTTTTCCGAGGGTTCTCAGTACGAGAGAGAGAGAGAGAGAGAAGAGAGAGAGAGAGAGAGAGAGAGACGAGAGAGAGAGACGAGGCGCTTTTCCGAGGGTTCTCAGTACGAGAGAGAGAGAGAGAGAGAGAGAGAGAGAGAGAGAGAGAGAGAGAGCAGAGAGAGAGAGACCTAACAGGTGGGCGTGGCAGTCTCTTCAAGCTGTCAAACTTGAAACGGCTAATGAAAGACTAAATTGGATAAGCTTTCTCTTACTTCTAACAAAAGCTACGCAGACAGGGTTGTATAAATGCAAAGAAAAAAAAAAAGAGCAAAGCGCGCGCGTGCGTGCGTAAATTTCCCACACCTATCAACTAGCGTCCACAGAGAAACTGGTGCAAAAATTTGAACGCAATTCAAGTGTCCTTTCCTGCTTTTGCCGGCCGTGTTCGAAAAGCGGCGTCATTACAACAAAAACCTTCAAAAAATCTGTCCCGAACCTGAATTAATGGCCATACCTTTAAATAAATTAGCAAATAATAATTGGGTCTCAATATAAACCGTTGTCCACCACTCGGTAAGCAAGCAATTCAAGGCGTGATCACAGTTGTAGCCCCTAATTTAAGCAGTATGTCGCAAATTCGTGACGATAATCCAGCCTGTAATCAGTCTAGTCACCTTGCTCACGGGACTAATAGATGAATCAAGTTACGAATTGGCCATATTGATTCAGCAAATACTTGGCCGTTGATTACCAATGTACCTCCTAAATGTGAAAGAACTGTATAGAAACCTTAATTTGTCGTGGATTTCCACCACTAGAATTTTGCTTTTATTCTCAAATATTTGGAGCTGGAATCGAAGAATATAAAACTTTGGCCCAGGCCACGAGATAAGATCTAGGAGGTCACTCGGCTCTCTTAGATAATGCTGAAACAATTGTTAGTGAGAGGACGGAAGTAAGATCGGAAGAAAGAGATTACGAACAGAGGTACAGTAAAAGGAATGAAAGGGGTTGCAGCTAGGGCTGAAAGAACGCTGCATAGCACCTTAAGCAATGTCTACAGTGCGCCGCGTGAGATACACTGACGGCCACTGCCCCCACACGATGATTCTTGGATAATTTTAATTAAACTGCACCTTTCATACTCTTCAATTTAGAGATTCGGAGCACAATAAACGGAGATAGTTGGACATTACCCAAAATAGAAACGTCTGTAAGACCTGGTCTGCGTTGGTTCACTGAGCTGTGCTGTCCACATCAGGCCTTTAAATCCCTTTCAGTAACTTAGTAAACTAACAATAAAAGTTCTGCCACTGGCACCGAGGCAGAGATACGTTCAAGAACCTCAGAATTTTCACAGAAATTTGCAAAATCAGTTTTTCAAAAGTACACAACAGGCTTCCAGCTTCGAAGGCCTTTGACGACTACAGGAATCGTTTGGCAAAGTTCCAGATTTCTTGTATTCGTGACCAAAATACCCCTATTCTTAACATTTTCCAGACTTTCAAGTGGTTTTTCGAGTCCTCCAGCGTGGAAAATTTACCCTATACAACATGAGAAAAACCAACTTACCCAGGTCCTTGATTTTGTATTTCTTGAGCACCTGCAGTATAAGCCGCTACCAGCTCATTATGTTTACACTATACTCTGAGCCTTCCTTCCACTGTCGGGGAAGGAATGGCTTCTGCCAATCAGAG
>JANJGK010000024.1:19891233-20056233 GCA_039081455.1 Macrobrachium rosenbergii
AGGTTATGGAAGTGTATTTTCTTTAATTTAACGTATTTTTGAGCTCGAAACAAGGAGAAAATACGCCGTCATTAGACATAAATTGAATTGAAATGATAAGTTTACGCTACTTTCGCTTTATTTAACCTTATATAACGCAATTATTTCAGCGTTTACTTGCTATAGAATTGTTCCTTAATAATCTATGCAAATTCTGGAAGCATATTTTCCTTCTTGTAATGCATTTCTAGACCGAAATGCTGCGATAATATGCCTTGTAAGACGTAAATTGAAATAGTACGTTTACGCTTTTTTCGCTTTATCAAACATTATTTCAGGCCTGTTTCAGCTTTTGACATAGAATTGTTCTTAATCGATCTGCGCTCATTCTGGAAGCTTATTTCCCTTAATTTAACGTATTTTTTTTAGCTAGAAATTAGGAGGAAAATACGCCGCCAAAGACGTAAATGGAAATAGTAAGTTTACGCTATTTTCGATTTATTTAACATTATAACGTACTTTTATCGGCTTTTAATTGCTATAGAGTTGTTCCTTAATATTTTTATGCAGATTCTGGAAGAATATTTTCCTTCGTGTAATGCTTTTTTAGTCCGAAATACTGCGAAAATACGCATTCAAAATATTATTTTAGACGTTTTTCGGTCATATTTCGAGCAAAAATGATGATCAAACTGAAGAGTAATCGTATATATGAGAACTTAAGTTAATAAGGAATACTTACACGCCGATTTGAGACGAATACAGTAGGTAATAAGACGAAATTAAGCGTAAATAAGGTACGGAATTTGCAATAAAACGAAGACTGCCTTTTTAAATGCGTAAACTTTAAAATGGCATTTTTCCTTAAATATTAACGTAATTTAGTTGCAATCTCTTTCAAACTACGTCAAATACGATACAAAATCATACGCAATAGCAGTAAATGATATAAATATCGTAATAAGCGTATTTTAGGCACATTTGGATGACCGGCCTCAGGAAGACTTTAGTTTCTTTTTTCGATAATAGGTGGGCTATAGCGTTCCCGACCCCGTAAAGTGAATAAAATAATTTCTCTTTTTTTTTCATTTGAGAGTCGCGAAATATGAGTTACGTGGGCGTTGAATGCGACGTTTTTAGACGTTGGTTGATATGTAGCCTTTAAGAAAAAGTTAGTTAGGTGTAATATAAGTTTTTGAAAAGTTAGTTAGTTGTATAAGTGTTTGATAAGTTAGTCAGGAGTTATATAAGGGTTTGAGGATTCTAAGTAATCATGAAATTGTTCGTAGAATTTGGTTATGATTGCTGATTTGTGTCAGGATGAGAAAGAGAGAGAGAGAGAGAGAGAGAGAGAGAGAGAGCGATTGACGGCTACTAAAACTGGTGGTCACAATGAAAGAGAGAGGGGAGGGGGATTAGGAGTTATATATGCGTTTGATAAAGGTTTGAAGTTTCTATATAATCGTAAAATTGTTTGTAGAATGTGGTTACGATTGCTCATTTATGTCAGGATGAGAAAGAGAGAGAGATTGGTTGATGGCTACTAAAACTGGCGTCGCAACGAAAGAGAGAGGGGTGTTTAGGAGTTATCTATGTGTCTGATAAGGGTTTGAAGATTCCAAATCATCGTAAAATTGTTCGTAAAATGTGGTTACGATCGCTGATTTATGTCAGGATGAGAAAGAGAGAGAGATTGGTTGATGGCTACTAAAACTGGCGTCCAACGAGAGAGAGAGAGAGAGAGAGAGAGAGAGAGGAGAGAGAGAGAGAGAGAGATGAGGAGAGAGAGAGAGAGAGGAGGAGAGAGAGACGAGAGAGAGGTTGCTGACACAGTTCACATGAGTTAAGGTTTTAATGCGTGCGATACGACGTTTTTAGATGTTGGTTGATGCGAAGTATGTAAGAAAAAAGTTAGTTAGGAGTGGTATAAGGGTTTGATAAGTGTTTGATAGACTCGGAGCTTTACGTAGAGTCGAAATTATTTGTAAAATTGTTCATAAAATGTGGTTTTGATTAGTGATTTGTGTTAGCAAGAGAAAGAGAGAGCGATTGATTGATTATGGCTATTAAACTGGCGTTATAACAAGAGAGAGAGAGATGAGAGAGAGAGAGAGAGAGAGAGAGAGAGAGAGAGGAGAGAGAGAGAGAGAGAGAGAGAGATTGCTGACACATTTCACATAAGAGGTAAGGTTTTAATGCTTCGATTAAGACTTAATTCGATGTTGGTTGATGAAAAGGCAGTAAGAAAAAGTTAGTTACGAGTGATGTGAGGGTTTGATAAGTGCCTGACAAGGCCGGTAGCTTTACGTAGAGTCGAAAGTAATCGTAGAATTGTTCATAAAATGTGGTCATGATTACTGATTTGCGTCCGGGATGAGAGAGCGACTGCAACGTTCTATAACCTATCAACTGTCATGTTTATTTGAGCACTTGGAAAAGCACAAGTCCAAGGTGGAATGATGGCTGCTTAACTACCCTTACCTGTAACAGTGGTTACATTTTGTCACAAAAATATCTCGTGAATCCTTTTCCAAAGATGTATTATTGATTACTGAGCTCCTGAGTGCACTGTCAACTTCTTTATCAGTATGCTTTGCAGCCATATTAATACACAGTTTAAGGATATCGTCACTTTTATGCAGCACAAAATTCGACGTCTTTCACTCTCTAGAATTACTCTGACACTGAGTTTTGCTATTTAGAGTTTAGGACTTTTAGAGTTGCATGACAGAGAGAGAGAGAGAGAGAGAGAGTGGTCTTGCGACAGCGTAAGCACTTGAATAACCAACCCCATGGTTTTGCTACAGGGCAAGTAATAATTGCTCCTTTTTATAGCACAAGGAGAGAGAGAGAGGAGAGAGGAGAGAGAGAGAGAGAGAGAGAGAGAGAGAGAGAGAGAGAGAGAGAGAGAGAGAGAGAGGTCTTGTGACAACGTAAGCACTTGCTCCTTTGAATAACCAACCCAATACCCATGGTTTTGCTACAGGGCAAGCAATAATTCCTCCATTATATAGCACAAGGAGAGAGAGAGAGAGAGAGAGAGAGAGAGAGAGAGATGAGAGAGAGAGAGAGAGAGAGAGAGGAGAGAGAGAGAGTGGTCTTGTGACAGCGTAAGCACTTGCTCCTTTGAATAACCAACCCATGGTTTTTGCTACAGGGCAAGCAATAATTGCTCCTTTTCTATAGCACAAGAGAGGAGAGAGAGAGAGAGAGAGAGAGAGAGAGAGAGAGAAGAGAGAGATGAGAGAGAGAGAGAGAGAGAGAGAGAGAGAGAGAGGCCCTGCTGTACCACTAGTTTCACAACTGAATTTCCCTCATCTAAAATTATCTTTCCGTCAACTTACCAAATTCAAAATAAAACTGTCTTTACATTCCAAAATATCGGTGTCATTATGAGTACTTGTTAGTGCAGATTTTCACTCCCTAAATCCGGCCAGTCAAACCAGCAGCTAACTACATTACTGTAACCATTTTATGACCGAGACAATAAATTAAACTCTCTGTGATATCTTTAACAAATAGCGGTTTCAGATTTGGTATCACATTTCTACTGTTTTTGCAAAAAGAATTCGTTACACTGTTATTTCAAATTGCCACAAAATCATTCGATTACAAAACCCCGGATAATTCTCCAATGGGGTTTTTATTTGATATGTGTTATTCTTGGACACAAAGGGGAAATTCTCTCACTAACCTGGTGTCTCATCAACAAATATTAAATATAAGTCGAAGCTGGCAGGAATCTAGATGTATTGATGTTCTGATGTTCATTAACATTGCCCGAGTTTTTTTTAGCCTGAGGCTGAGAGTTGTTTCATAACACAGCCACACATATGGCCTGTTCTGTTTGGTTATCATACTCACTATTTATCACAAAATATCTCACAAGTCCTTTTACAGTTTTATCACTTATTTAGCTGCTTGCATCCGCTTTTAAATCCTTTTCAGGTTGCTTGTGCAATCACTTTGATGCATTTATAGTTTGTCTTTAACTTCACTTTTTACGCAGCACAAAATCTTTACGTCTTTCCTCCCGGGACCTAAGCTAGCGCTGACTATTACCCTCTAGTTAGCATGAGAGAGAGAGAGAGAGGAGAGAGAGAGAGAGAGCGGAGCTTTCGCTCCTTTGGGGCAGAATGAGAGAGAGACCGGAACTGTCGCTCTTTTGTGTAACATGAGAGAGAGAGAGAGAGGAACTTTCGCTCCTTTGGGCGTAATGAGAGAGAGACCGGAACTATCGCTCCTTTGTGTAATATGAGAGAGAGAGAGAGGAGAGAGAGAGAGAGAGAGAGAGAGAGAGAGAGAGAGACCCTATGCCGAGGCAAAATCTGTCAAAAAATGGCCATCCCAATTCTTTCTATTTCCGAATAGAATTTAATGTTTTTTATCGTGGTAAAATACTACATTCACTTTCCTCACTCCAGTAGCGTATATAATTCTAAAAGACATTCAAATATCATTCAGGGATTTCATTTCCGCAAGTTTTTCTCTTGCAACATAAGATTTCGGCAAGTGGATTACTGACCTAACTTAAGCTATTGCCATAAGCTGACGAAAGTCAGTTGTGTTTATTCACTCTTGCATTTCAGAACTGATTCTCCCTCTGTGAAGAAAGATTTACATTTCACTTAAATTGAAAGAGAGTCTGCAACATATCCGAGTATCGGCCGGGTCAAAGCTTTAAATGACAGCTTTGTACAGAATTCCATTTCCCAAATTCTGTTAATCTTATCAAAAGCTCCCTATATTTCCATGGCATAGTGTGTCTTGGGGAAAGTCCCATAAATTCTCTATATGATGTCAAAAACAAAGCTTCCTTGATGACCACAAACCCAGAGACATCGATTTCACTTTCCAAGTCACGGCGTTTGTGGCATTTTAACTGTTATATATTTGATAATACGAGTTATTTTCTCTTAAGACTATTGTGTTTGATTCACAAAGCAAACATCTGACACCCTATTCCTTGTATGTATGTGTTAGTTCACCTTGATGTAAGATTCTTAATGACTTTTATTTACCCACATATATTTTGTCTGATTACATAGTTACACATTTGTATCACTATATCACTGTGCTTTCTCTTTTTTTTCAGATAATTTTCGTGGCAAGTTTCCAGTTCTTTCAAGCCAAGGAGTCCTTTCATTGATTCGCTTTCGTTCTTATTATTACAACTCTCAACAGCTGAGTATCTTGTCTCTTCAATCCACTTTTGAATTATTCCTTTCCATTGTGTATTTCTCGTTGCACAAGTTTGTGCTTACAGTATAAGAACAAACAGTAACTGTAAGCTGTTTGTACACCAACACAGAACCTTTGACCTAAAACTACATAATTCGGCAGACATTGCTAATAAAACACCAAATGTAAATACTATATACTTTTTTATTTTCAGCACTAAAATATACAGAAAACTGTTACAAAAATATTCTTAGGAATTTATGTATTTATATATACATCAAGTACAGGTATTATACAATATTGTTACAGAAAAATAATGTAAAATTACAAAGCTGAAACAGAGGCAGGTGTATGCGTTCTAGTTTAACATCTGGAATACGAGAGATCATGACCAAGATATAAAAATTATCGGTTTCCAGAGTATGTGAATCTTCAACGCGGAAATTAGTACATAACAAACATTACACTCCATTCACCAAATTCTCTGAATAGTGGAACAACAATTCCATACTTTTTGAGCAGAGATTTCTAACAAATCACCTCTTAAAATAACCCTTTCTATTAAGACCTCTTTGGTTTAATAACCTTTTAATTTGGTCAATTTTGCCAGTGAACAAGAAGATCAATTTGCCCCACACACAATCAGTTACCTCCCTCAGAAAGCAACTCCCTGACCTTTGCATCAACTAAGACCACCTATACATTATAAAGATATTTCTTGTACAGAATGGAATGGAATACAGAGTCTAGGCCAAAGGCCAAGCACTGAGACCTATGAGGTCATTCAGCGCTGGAAAGGAAATTGAGTAAGTAGGTTTGAGAGGTGAAGCTGGAGGAGAACTTTACAATTGCACTTTGAAAATAATTGTTTACAAGAGACTGGATAGCAAGATGGAAGAAAGATAATACGAATGGAGGTACAGTAAAAGGAATGAAAGGAGTTGCAGCTATCAGCCGAAGGACACAGCAAAGAACCTTTAGACTGAAAACCAAAAGAGAGAACAGGTTATTTCGACTGTATTAATGAAAAATAGCTTTTTTTTTTATCTCCACCTACAGGTCAAGTTTACCTCCCAAAACCTATTCTTCACACATACTACCTAAGAAGAGACTGTTGCTATAAACTATAAAATATAGCGATGAAGGTTAAAAACTTTTTAATCACCAAACACCAACAAAGCCACAACAGCAAAGAGACACAAACCAGGAAAAATGATCATCCAGTTACGCAAGCCATGCACTGGGCAAGCTAATGACCTAATCAACCTGCAGCAGGCATGGTAACTATAAAGAATACTCTTCTCTATGACCTGTACATAACCAATGCTTCCTTAGATCCTTCCATTTCGATACTTTTGGAAAGTCTAGCACCTCTCTCCCTCTCTCATCAAAGAAGTCTGAGACCTTTCTATGTGCAGATGTATCAAATATCAGCATGAACACAGTAGTTGGGAATGAAATGAGAATTAGCTCTGGCTTGGGAAAGTGCCAATATTGGCCTTCAAATCAATATCAACAAATTTATGAAATGGCAATCAACCACTGACCAGATAGTGCTCAGTGTGCTGAACCCTTTGCAATCTTACCAAAGAAATCAAAAAGATTTAAAGGAAATCAGAGACCAAATGCCCTCCCATTGCTCAATTTGTGAATTAGCTCCAAATCATCTGCAGCCCTTCCATTTATAAGCAAAAAATCCTGGGCTAAGTACGTTCTCAAGTTGTCAGTAGTCTGGCAAACAAATTCACACCCACCTGAGATTCTATGTAGAAAAACCATGACTTGGAGGACAATGGCTGGAACAACATGGGCATGGCTGTTCTTGGCACACAAAGATACCAAATTACAATACCTGGCTCAAAGAGTACACACTAAAAATAACATACACATATCACTGAAGAATCACAAGACCTTCGAGAATCTCAAAGCCTATATCAGGTCACAAGAACAAGGTCCTCTAAAATTCAAGTACCAGGTTTCCTCCCGCATTCATCGAAAAAGGGCTATATTTCAAGATTCCACAGATGCCCTACTTGCAGACAACATTCAACTGATATTAAAGTTTTCAACACTAAGAAAATAACATTCAACTGATATTAAAGTTTTTCAACACTAAGAAAACAACTAACCAGTTAACTATACCACACACACACAAACACCAAGAAAGGCAGCACTCCTTCCTTCTGAAGCCAAGAACATAACAAGAAGCTACCAGAGGACATCAATAACCAGTTCCCACAAAACACTGAGCAGCTGATTATAACATTCCTGTGGCTAGGCTACATTTACTGTAATTCCCTCTTCCTTTAAAGGCACCAAGAGGCTGTGCGATTTTCCCCCAAACCTGCAAACAGAGCCAGCAGCAAATGCCAGGACATGATGATCACTCAGCAAGTATGGGGGAGATATAAATCAACACTAATTCAAAATAATCAGTTTCATCTATCTCAGTAATCATTAAATAATACAGAAATGAGGATGGAATGCCAACCACATTAAAATATTCAACGATACATGCAAGCTGACCAAATGATAAAAATGCATTACTGAAAAGCAGGGTATACATCCACGAAAATGGATGCCTATCAGTGGCCAGTTTTTCAAATATGATAAGAAATGTAACTAAAGCTGGTTAGCTACTGTTTAGCAATGATTTCCATCCCTTCGACAGAAACTACCTGACCTCTGCATCAGCTAAGACCACTGATGAATTGCAGATATTTCCTATCTATACAGCAAAAGACAGAACAGTGTTATTTCAACTGCAGTCGTGCAATATGGCTCCTTTTACTTCCACCTCTCATTCCAGTATAATGTCTGCAAATCTGGCACAACAGCCCAAAAAGAGACTATTACTACAACAAAGTCAAGCCATGAATGTTAAAAACACGCTGTCTATTCATCAGGCACCAACAAACTTGAAGCCACACCATTCGCTAAAAAACAGAAAAATTATCATACATTTAGGCAAGCAATGCAACATTTAAGCTGAATGAACTTCAGCCTGATCAACCTGCAATAAGTATGGAAAATGCAGAGAACTAAAGCATATTCAGCTCCTTCCAATTCAATACTAAAACTATACCATAGCCCCTCTCAATATCCTCAAAAACGGAGACTTCCGTATGCAGATCATGTATCAATAATCTGCATGACCATTGTGAACACAAAGTTAAAATGAACACTTGGCTCCACCTTACGAAGTCTTAAAATCAATAACAACAAAACCTATGAAATGACTATTTACCAGACAGACTACAATGCATTGGACGTTTGACAACCTGTATAAAATTCCCTCATACGACTTCAAATGAAACCGATATGATTAAAAAAATAACAGAGATGAAATGTCATTCTACTGATCACATCCCTCGCCAATGTAGTTATCCTATCGTCTGCTGTTCTTCTATTAAAAACAAAAGATTGTAAGCTGAATAGTCACTAATTTTCCATTCTGGCTAGCATACACATTGACGACCACCTTAACAGCGATTCAAAAATGGCTTTGAGGACAATCACAGGAGCAATAAATGGGCAAAGTTGCACTTGCTATGCACAGGAATCAAGTTACCTGACCTGGCTCCATCATATGTGTGGTATTATATTTCAGATTCGTATTCTTCGTAATTCCCCTTTATTCTCGTGCTTGAATTATTTTCGCATTATTTTAAATGTATTTAATACTATACTTAATATTTATGTTCAATATCACATTCAACATATGTTTAAAAGTGATTATCTTCGCAATTAACTTTGTGCTCGTCTGATTTCCGAATTTTACGGGGCCTGCGACGCTATAGCTACCTATTGACAGCTGAAGTAACTAAAATAATAACAAAAAAAAAAACAAAACAAAAATACTAACTGATAACTTTGTTTGTTTACATAAACATTCAACCTTCGATTTTACGTAAATAACAACGAATTTCAACTATTTAATATAAGATATAGATTAACAAACCTATCTTGTTTTCTCTGGTCCTAAATATTGTTCTTTGTGTTCGCTAAAATTGCCAAAAAAATTAATTTTAAAAAGATTGTTAAGCAACTATTCAACTTTTGGCTTCGTGCAGTATATAACTATTGTCTAAGCTTTGACTGATTATTAAAAATAAATATTATATTTACATATTTCATGACATATAAAAAAAAAAGAATATCTCTATTTCTATTTCTGCAAAAAAGCCATTATTATTGAATTATTTTGATTAAAACTAAGAAATATAAAAGGTATTTTCCTATGAATGTCTGGTAAAACAAACAGACAGATGAACATTGAAACCTGACGCAGATTTTAAAGTAAAACATAACGAATCGTTTTATCGATCATTAAATAGGCAATGCAGGATTACTGACTGAATTAATTAATAATTTATAAGTGATAAGTTAATAGAAATTTAGATTTGACCTCAAACTTAGATACTTTTAGGGGTGATTTCTCGAGTCGTCCTATAAAACTTTCTCTTGACATCATTTAGGGAATGGAATTTATGAATGAATAACGTCTGAAGATTACGTAATCGGTTTCCATGGTAACCGCGGTTCGTAGGCGAATTTTAAAACAAAGTCTATTAGTTTTAATGGTAAAACTTATACAATAAAAGTTATATTTATATACTACTATATCACAATAAGTTATATTTGTTAGAAATTTATGAAAATATATCTTTAAATTTTGAATTTATCAATAAAAATATAAATTTATGAGTTCGCTACTCACGCCGTATGGTTATACTGCTAAATTGTCGTCTGGGTCAGTTCGAAAAGAAGGCAGAAATTGGCAACTTTCACTCAAATTTACTATAATTTGCGTTCGATAAGTAGGTTATTTTAGCGATTTACATGACAGTTTTTTGCATGAGTATTTATTAATATACACAGAAATATGGAAAGATGAAGAAAATGAGTTTTAATATCTCTCCAATCTATAAAAAACGAATTTTAAAAGCAACTGAAAGGCAACTTTTCCATTCAACCAATTATCTTCTCGTGTTCCCTCGACTTATGATTTGCTGTTGGTCCAGAATTTGAGTTTTCGCTCCTAAGTTCTCTTGTAAATTAACTTAATTTTAAGTTCAGCTTTAAAATCACCTCTTTCAGAACCTTACAGTGAGTTACAGTAATCCTATACGTTTTCTAAAAAAATTTATTAAGATTTGTCAAAACCACACTCAATTGATTATACATATATATATATATATATATATATATATATATATATATATATATATATATATATATATATATATATATATATATATATATATTCCTGAACTAAATAAAACTGGCGTCACAACAAGTGTGTTTTTCACAATCTTAATAAATTTTCTTAGAAAATGTATAGGATACTGTAACTCACTAATAAGGTTTTTTAAGAGGGGATTTAAGGCAAACTGGGATGTATATATATATATATATATATATATATATATATATATATATATATATATATATATATATATATATATATATATACTCGTATATATATATATATTCCTGAACTAAATAAAACTGGCATCACAACAAGTGTGTTTTTCACAATCTTAATAAATTTTCTTAGAAAATGTATAGGATACTGTAAAACTCACTAATAAGGTTTTTTAAGAGGGGATTTAAGGCAAACTGGGATGTGTATATGTATATGTATATATATATATATATATATATATATATATATATATATATATATATATATATATGTGTGTGTGTGTGTGTGTGTGTGTGTGTATATATATATATATATATATATATATATATATATATATATATATATATATATATATATATATATATATATATATATATATACTGCTGCGCTTTGTGTGTATTGTAAATTCATAGGCATAGGCTAAGTTTGTAGTACAAGTTTTTATTTTTCATATTACATTACAGTAACTTTTACAGCCGCTGTCTGATTACAATAATTTTCATAATCTCAAGGGGGGATTATACGTTGAAATCTCCTCGTAAATTCTAGCCCAACAGCAACTCATAAGTCGGGGGATCCCGAGGCGATAGTCGAATGGAAGAGTTGCCTGTTGTTACTTTTAAAATTCGTTTTTTGTAGATTGGATATACATCAAAACTCAGTTTCTTCATCTTGTCATATTTCTGTGTATATTAATAAATATTCATGCAAAAAACTGTCATGTAAATCTCTACAATAACCTAATTATCGAACGTAAATGACGATAGATTTGAGTGAAAGTTGCCAGTTTCCGCCTTCTTTCCGAGCTGGAGCAGACGACAGTATAGCCATAAGGCGTGAGTAGCGATCTCATAAACTTGCGTCTTTATTGATAAATTCGGCATTTAAACAGTATTTCTATAAATATGATTATAATAAAACGTATTTTGATATAATATTACATAAATAATCTATTATTATATAAGTTGTATCATGAAAACTAATAGACTTTGTTTTGAAATTCGTCGGCAAACCTTGGTTTCCATGGAAACCAGTGAGTTCTCTTCCAGGTCAATGACGTAATTTTTCATTCATAAAATAATAATAACGGTATTTCTTAACATGCAGCCTTCACTAAACATGAGAAATAACATTTAAAAAACTGAAAATACAAAAAAATTAAAAATATTTGGTTCGTATGAGCATTTTGAGGCCATTTCTTCCAACAGCAGTTCATAAACCGAAGGTTTCCTCTGACGGAGTGAAATCTGAGCGGGAAACTTCTCGTACCTGATTGGCTGTTGACTACGTCATCAACACCACCTCTCATTGGCTATAGCTTGTGTTTACTATCGTCACATGATTCCTCAGACGAATTTTTTCAGTGTGGCCACAAGTCATAGTAAGAACTTGCAAATAATTTCTTTTATATGCTTTTTTTCAGAGCAGTAATGTAAATAAAAATTTAAAATAAACATTTAATTTACTAAAATAGTTTTTATTAATCTATGTTAATAATTTATTATGTCTTTTAAATTTTAAAACTACATAGAATCGTCTATGGGTTTTTTTTCAGACGATGTTGTTTGCAGTATATCCATACAGTAAGAAAAGCTATCCAAAATACTTTTATTTTTGTCTCACCCTTTAAATAATTCTGATGGGAAATATTTTAAAATATATATTTAATAAATAATTAAAACTAATTTAAATAGTACAAAAAGCTATTTTGAGGTCTATCAAGTACAACATATGTAAGGTGATTTGCAATACAGTTTTGGTTATAGTTTTAAGCGTTTGTAAGAAATTTATGAATGGGGAGAAAAGAAAAGTTGCCTTTTGTTACTTTTAAAATTCGTTTTTTATATATTGGATATGTATCAAAACACAATTTCCTCATCTTTCCATATTTATTTGTATATTAATGAATATTCATGCAAAAAACTGTCACGTAAATCGTTGAAATTACTTATTTATCGAAGGTGAATGACGATAAATTTGAGTGAAATATGCCATTTGAAGCAGACAACAATTGAGCAGTATAACCATACGGCGTGAGTAGCGATCTCATAACTTTATATTTTTATTGATAAATCAGGCAGTTTAAGAGTAATATAACAATAAAAATCAAAATTAAATGTACTTAAAAATGGTTCATATGAATATTAATTTTTTATTTTCACATTTTATTGCAAAAACAGATAAATTTTGTTTTGAAATTTAGGTACAAACCTCGGTTTCCATGGAAACCAATACGTAATCGTCCAGGCCAGTGACGTCATCTATTCATACATTCGATTCTCGGTGAAATAAAAAAAAGTTACGTAGCTTTTTTTATTCGTTAATAATATTAAAGGCTGCTGTTATTGTAGGTTTTAACCCTTACGTAATAAGATGAAATCAAGCGTAAATAAGGTAAATAAGATACGGAATTCGTTGGTTTTCAGACCAAAACAATAAACATCCTAAACATTCGAATTTGAATTAAATCGAAGACTTCAGTATGCTTAAACTTTAAAATGGCATTTTCTCCTTAAATATTAACGTAATTTAGTCGCAATCTCTTTCAAAATACGTCAGATACGATACAAAATCATACGCTACAGCAGGAAATGGCATATATATCGTAATAAGCGTATTTTAGGCACATTTGGATAACCGGCCTCGAAGAAGAATTTAGTTTCTTTTTTCGATAATAGGTGGCTATAGTGTTCCCGACCCCGTAAAGTGAATAAAATATATATCTTTTTTTTTTAATTGAGAGGCGCGAAATATGAATTACGTTGGACGTTGAATACGACGTTTTTAGATGCTGGTTGACGCGGAACCTTTAAGAAAAAGTTAGTTAGGTGTGATATAAGTTTTTGAAAAGTTAGTTAGGAGTTGTATAAATGTTTGAAAAGTTAGTTACGTGTGATATATACGTTTTTTAAAAGTTAGTTAGGTGTGAAATGAGTTTTTGAAAAGTTAGGTGTGATATACGTTTTTGAATAGTTAGTTAGGTGTGATATATGTTTTTGAACAGTTAGTTAGGAGTTGTATAAGTGTTTTTATAAGTTAGTCAGGAGTTATATAAGTGTTTGTTAAGGGTTTGAAGATTCTAAATAATCGTAAAATTATTCGTAAAATGTGGTTACGATCGCTGATTTGTGTCAGGCTGAGAAAGAGAGAGAGATTGGTTGATGGCTACTAAAACTGGCGTCAAACGAGAGAGAGAGAGAGAGAGAGAGAGAGAGAGAGAGAGAGAGAGAGAGAGAGAGAGAGAGAGAGAGAGAGAGAGAGAGAGGTGGGGATGAGATTGCTGACACAGTTCACATAAGAGTTAAGGTTTTAATGCGTCGAATACGAACGTTTTTAGATGTTGGTTGATGCGAAGTATGTAAGAAAAAATTTTGTTGGGTGTGTTATAAAGGTTTGATAAGTGTTTGATAGGACTGGGAGCTTTGCGTAGAGTCGAAATTATTGTAAAATTGTTCGTAAAAGTGGTTTTGATTACTGATTTGTGTTAGGAAGAGAGAGAGAGATTGATTGATTATGGCTATTAAAACTGGCATCATAACAATATGTGGAAAGGGAGAGAGAGAGATTGCTGACACTTTTCACCAAAGAGATAAGGTTTTACTGCTTCGATTAAGACGTAATTCGATGTTGGTTGATGCAAAGACCGTAAGGAAAACTTAGTTACAAGTGATGTAAGTGTTTGTTAAGTGTTTGACGAGGCCGGTAGCTTTACGTAGAGTCGAAGTAATCGTAGAATTGTTCTTAAAATGTGGTTATGATTACTGATTTGTGTCGGGATGAGAAAGAGACTGCAACGTTCAGTAACTACCGAGCTTCATCCTGGACCTGTTAATTGTTCTGTTTATCTTAGCACTTGGAAAAGCACGAGTCCAAGGAAGAATAATGGCTGCTTAACTACCCTCACCTGTAACAGTGTTTACCTTTTATCACAAAATATCTGGCGAATCCTTTTCCAGAGACGTATTATTGATTACTTTCCTCCTTGTATGCACTGTCAACTTCTTTATCAGTTTGTTTTGGCATCCATATTAATACACAGTTTAAGGATACCGTCACTTTTGTGCAGAACAAAACTCGAGGTCTTTCACTCTCCAGAGTTACTCTAACACTGGGTTTTACTATTTGGACTTTTAGAGTTGCATGATAGAGAGAGAGAGAGAGAGAGAGAGAGAGAGAGAGAGAGAGAGAGAGAGAGAGAGAGAGAGAGAGTGGTCTTGTGACAGCGTAAGCACTTGCTCCTTTGAATAACCAACCCATGGGGGAGAGAGATAGAGAGAGAGAGTGGTTTTGCTACAGCGCAAGCAATAATTGCTCCTTTTAATAGCACAAAGAGAGAGAGAGAGAGAGAGAGAGGAGAGAGAGAGAGAGAGAGAGAGAGAGAGAGAGAGAGAGAAAGTCTTGTCTTGTGACAGAGTACGCACTTGCTCCTTCGAATAACCAACCCATGGGGAGAGAGATAGAGAGAGAGTGGTTTTGCTACAGCGCAAGCAATAATTGCTCCTTTTAATAGCACAAAGAGAGAGAGAGAGAGAGAGAGAGAGAGAGAGAGAGAGAGAGAGAGAGAGAGAGAGAGAGAGAGAGAGAGAGAGAGAAAAGTCTTGTCTTGTGACAGAGTAAGCACTTGCTCCTTCGAATAACCAACGGAGAGAGAGAGAGAGAGAGAGAGGAGAGAGAGAGAGAGAGAGAGAGAGAGAGAGAGAGAGAGAGAGAGAGAGAGAGACCCTGTACCACTAGTTTCAGAGCTGAATTTCCCTCATCTAGAATGATTTTCCGTCTACTTACCAAAATAAAATAAAACTGTCCTTTACATTCCAAAATATCGATGTCCACTATGAGTACTGGTTAGTACAGATTTTCACTTCCTAAATTCGGCCAGTCTAAACCAGCACCTACTTACTGTAACCATTTTATGACCGAGACAATTAATTAACCTCTAAAATGTCCTTAACAAATAAGGGTTTCAGACTGGGTATAACATTTCTACTGTTTTTGCAAAAGAATTCGTTACACTGTATTTCAAATTACCACAAAATCATCCGATTACAAAACACACATAATTCGTCAGTGGAGTTTTTATGTGATATATGTTATTCTTGGACACAAAGGGAGCCGAAAATTCTTACTAACCTGGTTTCATCAACAAACACTAAAAAAGTTAAAGCTGGCAGGAATAAGACGTATTGGTATCCTGATGTTCATGTGAACATTGCCGAGTTTTTTAGCCTGAGACTGAGATGTCTCATAACACATCTACACATATGGTCTGTTCTGTTTGGTTATCGTACTGACTGTTTATCACAAAATATTGCACGGGTCCTTTTCCAAATAAGTTTTATCACTTATTTAGTTGCCTGCATCCGCTTTTAAATCCTTTTCAGGTTGCTTTTGCAGTCACTTGGATGTATTTAAATTTTGCCTTCAATTTCACTTTTTTATGGAGCACAAAATTTTCACGTTTTTCCTTCCCGGGACCTAAGCTAGCACTGTGGCATGAGAGAGAGAGAGAGAGAGAGAGAGAGAGAGAGAGAGAGAGAGAGAGAGAGAGAGAGAGACCGGAACTTTCGCTCCTTTGCGCAGAGAAAGAGAGAGAGACCGGAACTTTCGCTCCTTTGCGCAGAGAGAGAAAGAGAGAGAGAGAGGGGGGAGAGACCAGAACTATCGCTCCTTTGTGTAACATGAGAGAGAGAGAGAGAGAGAGATCGGAACTCTCGCTCCTCTACGCAGAGAAAGAGAGACCGGAACTTTCGCTCCTTTGCGCAGAGAGAGAGAGAGAGAGAGAGAGAGACCAGAACTATCGCTCCTTTGTGTAACATGAGAGAGAGATAGAGAGAGGACTTGTGCCAGTAAAGAAAAATCTATCAAAAAATGGTCGTCCCAATTCTTTCAACTTGCGAATAGAATTTGCTTTTTATCGTAGTAAAATATTGCATTCACTTCCCTCACTCCCAGTAGCGTATATAATTCTGAAAGACATTCAAATGCCATTTGGAGATTTCATTTTCCCTTACAACATAAGATTTCTCTAAGTGGATTGTTGCCATAAGCTGACGAAAGTCCATTGTGTTTATTCATTTACAAATTGAAAAAGTGTCTGCAGCAACATTTCCAAGTATCGGTGGTCAAAGTTTTAGATGAGTTTCAGTATAGAATTCCATTTCCCAAAAACTGTCAATCTGAACGAAAGCTCACCATATTCATTTAGAAATTTATATTTTTGATATTAATTATTTTAATTATTACCAATGGTTAATATTACTTGATATTGTCAAATAGATAACAGAAAAATAATCTAATTATGGTATTTATGAAAAGGCTAGACTGTATACTCTACGTCTGCATAATAATTAAAAAATAGAGTACTTGGTAACTTTTTTAGTTAATATATGTTATTAAACTTTTATTAAAGAATAGTCGAACTCTGTATGGTTCTAATTATACTCTATTTTGGATATTCAATTAATTGAAAAATTAAATTGAAACGAAATAGGATAAAATGATTTGGAAGTAAATTGATTGATTTACAATAATTTTCCAGTCATATATTTATTTCCAATATGACAAGAAAAAAAAACACTCCAATATGCCAAGAAAAACCATTCTTCTATTATTATTATCAAAGGACTATGAAATATGTTCCAACTTTAAACAATAAAAATATGCTCACATTACAACACTAGTTAGGGTAACAAATTAACACTAATTAGCGTAACATGAGGTAACACTGTTATCATATGCCAACATAACGCTGGTTAGCATAGTGAATGATAACGCTGGTGAGCATCGCCCATGCTAATCTTGGTTATCAGATTCTTGTTAACATATGATAAACTTTGTTGGCATAACCAATGCAAATCTAGGCTATTGTAGCCGAGCTTAAACTTGGATAACATGTGTTAACATAGTTTATGATAACTTATGTTATCATAACATCCGATACTAAAACGTATGCCAAGACACTTGCGATGGTTATCATGACCTAGACAACACACAGGTTAGCCGTTAGCATATCTTAGGCAAGCCTGGATTAACACAGGCTATGCTGACCTACAAACCTAACGTTTGTTAGCATAACCGAGTCTAATCGAACACTCACTCATTGGTGGATGGGGGCGAAATCTCTCTCTTCACCTTTCCATATCTGTCTTTACCACCTCTCTCTCTCTCTCTCTTCACCTTCCCTATCTGTCTTTATCGCCTTTCCATATCTGTCTTTACCTCCTCTCTCTCTGTCCGAGGGAAAGGAGGTTATGGCAGTCAATAAGGTATTCTGTTGGGGGGGAAAGGTTTATGGGAGGGGGGAATAGCCCTCCCGCCTTCTTCCTGGCTGTACGGCGTGTGTATGTTTGTGCTCCTGTTTACAAATATCTGAAACATTAAGTGAAATTCCTTTTTTATGCATAATTCCAGTTCAAGCGATATTCACCATTTATTAGTGAGATGCTATCGACACTGGGCGAATAAAAATACATTTTAACAGATATTTTAACAGTAAAAAGTCAAACCAATTTTTTAAGAATAAAATTTACAGCCAAGTTTCCGTCCCATTCTTTTGCTGAAGTTCAATGCCATATTGATTTTATTATTCAATATTTTAAGCTTTGGTTATCTGCCGTAGCCCAAGGAATAACAAGCTATTATAGACTGGAGCACATAAAGTGTTGTGGAAGAAAGTTACAAAGGTCCTACGCACACACGCACAAGTGTACAATCACTGACCCCCATCAGAAGCTTTTAATTTGTCATATTCGCCAAACGGCCTTGGTATTCATACATACAAACACGCCTTCCGTCTCGTTGAAATGAGAACAAACAAACAAAATGAGGCACAAACTCTTATTGACAACAATCGAAACCACTCGGTACATCTCCAGCTGTCATCTGGTGGCCTTGAAATCTCTGAAGTTGGTCTGTAAGTGAAGTGGGTGGAGGGTTCCTCGCCCCATAATCCCTTCTTATCACTCCCACCCTCTTCACAGACAGGGAAACCGTAGTCATTGCTGTTATATAGACACGTAATGCAGTGCTATAATGAAGCTGAATATAATGACATAATACTGTCGACTGTATTGCAGGGTTTTACCTGAACACCAGCCTACCCCCTCCCCCCAAAACCTCAGCTCCCCATGAAAAGGCGATAATGATAAAAATTCAAGGAAGGATTACAAGTAAACTGTAATAATAATTTTAAAAAGTTCAGGCAAGTTGCTTCGGGAGTGTGGGCGGGTAATAAAGCTCCCGGGAAGGCGGAGGGTACCCAGACGGGAGGAGGGGGGAAGGTTGAGGTAGCAGCTTTACTCTCCCTCCTCCTCCTCAATCTTCGTAATGTAAAAGCTACATTTTTTGCCACTGGATACTTTTTATATTATAAAAATGACCTCTACGAAGTAATTCTCGACCAGTACAACTTCATCGAGGTCATCCTTGTCCGTGGGTGCATCAACGAGGTCGTCCTCGCCTGGGAAGCCCTGAGCGAGGTAAACTTCGCCGGGGGATGGCCTCTAGGAGGTAATCTTCAACAAGGAAGACCTCTTCGAGGTTTTCCTCGTCCGGGAGAGCTCTGACGCGGTAATTCTCGCCGAGATAGTCTCGACTAGGTAACTATGAAAACGTTTTCATTTGAAAAAACTATAAAAAATACAGAAAAATTAAAATTTTAATTTCCATTTTTTCCAGACAAGAAAAAAATACCTTCTAAATCAAAATATGTTTATTTTCCCCCTAAAGTAAAAAAGTTGCGTAAACCTATCCTATTAAATTTTGTAAGTGGTCCAATTGAATCGATAGAATTTAGGCCACAGGGGAAGCACTGGGACCTATGAGGTCATTCAGTGCTCAAACGGAAATTGGCAGTAAAACTTGAGTGGTGTAACAGAAGGAAACCCTTTTGCAGATGCACTATGAAACAGTTGTTGGGAGAGAATGGGAAGTAAGATAAATAAAAGTACAGTAAAAGGAACGAAAGAGGTTGCAGCTAGGGGTTGAAGGTACCCTGCAAATAACCTTAAGCACTGCCTACAGTGCACTGACGGAACTAACCCCCTACGGGAAAGAGGACTGAGAGAACTCACCAATTTTCCAACACCACAAAGGAAAAATCTAACTGATAAATGATGGTCAAGTATTTGTTAGTTTTCACACGGGAGTCCTTGAGGTTCTATAGACGAGGCTGTCAGAGCCGTTACTCGCCACCCAGTCAGGAAGATACAGGCAGTACCAAAGTGATCAACTTTCCATGAATCATCCCTCCGATTCATATGATTGGTAAAGTTTTCCAGCCATGCTCAGACAGGGCTGTCACCAGAAACAGTCCTGATCGGTGTCAACAGCTTCCTTACCGTCATCATCTCATGTATACTATGCAATAAAGACATTCTACCTTCAAGGGCGTCACCTGACCCCCCAAGCCTCAACTTGCCCCCCCCCCCTCACCACAAGAAGTAACAGCAGCTGGTTCTCCATTAATCCTACTTAAATTCGAATGTCATCACATTAACTTTCTATTTTGTGTGCTTCAAAAAGCACACAAAGTAGCTAAAAAAATTAATAACCAGGTGATTAGGCTCGCTTCGCTCGCCAAACCGCCTTTGCCCACACCATCAAAAATCTGAAATGACGCCCGTCTTCCCTCTGTCTGGCCACAATTGAGACTGCAGGGTCTTTAATGCATAATATCCACCTGCACTTGGTTCTCAACAACGTGATACATAGAATGACTTCTTTGGCATCAGTCGTCAAAACTGATACAGACAACGTAAAGGTTCCCTTTGGTTACAGGTCCCATGAACGCCTTCAAATACGCAAACGGCATCAAACAGGCCTCTCCCATTAATGGAAGTACTCATAGCCTTCCGCCTTTCTCCTTAGTATGGGGTAAGGACGATGCCTTCTTTTTGAAGGACTGATTTGGCTTTCGGGTAGACTTTGTAGTCTTGATCGGCTGGCCTGCCTGTTATCGTTTAGACCCCGGTATCGTATATACATGGAGACTGAAAATAAAGGACATTTCCCTGTAGTGAACAAAACAGCACTTTGTTCATCATTCTTTGAAAGATTTGTCTACAATGCTGAAATGTTCTCCATAACCTCGCACATGCCTTCTAGTAGCATTATATACAATAATCCTTACTTGAAGGCATTACAGAGCGGGTAATTAGGCGTTTCTTTGCAAGTTGTCATATTCTAGGTTACCACACAAGAATGGCCTTCGGCCTGCATAATACACACAGACCGTAATGGGGCATTAAAACTTGAACAAGTACCATTTAAAAGGTATCGTGGAAATAAATTTTCGGTCTGGTGAACAAGATCACTTTTAATAACACCTGAACGAAGATTTTAAAAACTCTATCTTCCAAACCGTACATCTAAGCTACCAATTAATGAGAAAATCTTTTCTAAAACTCGACAGAACAAAAATATAGTAATTTCAAGAGCTTTGACACAATTGTGAATAAATTAGCTCCTCATATTTGAATATCTAATAAACCACGACCACCGTCCAAAGTGAAAAATGTAAACGTTAACCTAAAGGTGGTAAGACTGACTAAAAGTGGAATATCTACGACGTAGGGTACCGAGATAGCGAAAAATAAGCTTGCAAACCCAGTGCTTTGGAAAATTCGGGGTTGAATATAGTTGCATCCAAGGGTAGATTTACAAACATACGCCAAGCACCGAGCCAAACGAGGCCGTTCAGCGTTGAAACGGAACGTGTCAACAAATTAGGGTAGAAGCAATAAGATTCTTCCTGGCAACAAGAACTGGAAGAATCACAGCTAGTTTGCGGAAGGGGGTTGGGTTATTTGGGTCATACATAATGAACGCTCTCTTAGCAGTTATCTACTGTTCAATTAGCCTCACGCGAGCGCATTACTGTGCATGCCAGTTGGCAACAGTAATTTCAACAGGGCACTGGGAAAACTGCCCAAGATATCAGGGGTCTTTAGTTACCCCCACCAGAAACCTCAAGGGGTTTTCTGTAGTTGACCCTCGTTTTCTTTGGTGGCTTTCCCACAAACTTGGGTAACGTTAAACAGCCATTTTACGTAAATTTGTCATAGATTCACTTGTGGACGTTTGCGTGTCAGAACATTATTGTCATTTTATCTCTACATTTGTATTTATTTGTAGTTTCACTGAGAACCAGCATCCTATTGAAAGACGCCCGCAAGCAGCTTTATTAACGCTCTTTCTTAAAAAACTGGCAGTACATATCAACCTGGTCTCTTTTTCGCACCTCTTACAGGGTTTCTATTCCCCCATTTAAGGTGTTTATTCATGACCTCCTCATTCGTCTTATCTGTAAGTTCTGAGTCTATTACATTACCAGACATCAATGGTCAGCTCTTGACAATGATTTTGATTATCTATAGGTTTTGTCTGACCCTTTCGTGTTACCACTGCCATCAATGCTCTACTCTTGACAATGAATGACTGGTTATCTCTACGTTCTGCCTGGCATTTTTATATTACCACAGTCATTAGTGGTCCAGTCTTGACAAGTCCAAATATAACATGACCAAAAACCCGGCATTTGCAAATAGTGTAGGGTTCACCTATAGCTTCCTAACCTCTGTGCTTACCTTCTTTATTTTGGCTCTATTTCAAAGAGCTACTGTAGATGAATAGGGATATTAGCAAAACACAACCAAAGTATATTTTTTTTAAATATCTAGTAGCTCTCTATTTTAGCAAGAGCTACTTTGCAGTATACCAGTTATATTACCCATCAGATTAGGCCCCTCAATGCATATCAGAGAGAGTCTGCTTACCTTCTGTACTTAGGCTCTATTTCAGAGAGCTAGATGAATAGGGACATTAGCAAAACACAACCAAAGTATATTTTTTTTAAATATCTAGTAGCTCTCTATTTTAGCAAGAGCTACTTTGCAGTATAACAGTTATCATTCCCCGTCAGATTAGCCCCCTCAATGCTAAGACGGGACTGGTACCTGTACACCAACAGCTGTTTCTAGCTGGTGGCTTTAATAAGGGATACCAGGACAAAACAATTGAAAATCCCTTCCAGCCCACAAGAGGAATCTCTTCTGCTCTGCTGACAAGGTCCTCTTCATAACTACCTGGAAAACAAAAAACCTACTTTAGTATTCAATGCATGTTTGTCCAGTCAATAGTTAGCATGTTTTTTTTCTCACATTCAACCCAGGATATGAACTCATTTCAAGGTACTGCTAAACCCATCTGTTGAGATGTCAAAATATGTAAATCTCTGGGCCCAATGCTTCTTCAAGATTTGCATGCTGACATTACCTTAGGAATACTGAGAGGAGAGAGACAAGTAACAAAGAAAAATGTGTACAAAAATTAACAGTATCTTAATTATCTTCGTTGGCAAAAAGGACACAGCCTTTCTGGTTGCAGTGATATTAATGGTGGACCTTCCTCCTTCCAGTAGGGAGGAACTACTTTCATTCAGCTTGTAGGAGGAATGCAATGTGCATGCCTCCAGCAACTTGGTGGTTTCATGATAGATGATGGTGACTGTCAAGATAATTTGTACAAGGTTTGAAGGGAAAGACTGGTGCATTTGCTGTGTTCATTCTGCGTGGTATATGAATACACATGTAGTGTCCTATTTGAGATCCAAGGCACAGGAAGGTCTAGATACACTATACTCATTTATAATTACTGTATACTGATTGTGCCCTACACTGTGGGAAGTTGGCTTTACACCTGCAAAATTGGAAGTGGAAATTCCTGAAGCCCCACAAATAAAGATGCCAGGTTCATTATAAAATGTGACCTATGGGTCTGTGCTAGATTATTATTTGATGCAATAAAAGTTCTCAAGGACTGGAAGAACTATCTGAATTTGACACAAAACCCTTATACTTACTGTACCTTTGCATTTTGTGTATAACAGTGCAAAGGACATTTGCTACCTTGCTGAAGGAGAAAAATAATTTTTGGTCAATTATTCATTAGGAGTGAGTCTAACCACTTAGATTCGAGGACTTTTTCTATATATTTTTCTGTGGTTTATGTAAAATAAGCACTCCAAGATAAATAGTTAAAAAAAAACAAAACCCTATTTAAAATAATATTGCTTATCATTGTGATACTTGGGCTACTTTTCCTCATGATAATTAGGTTAAGGTATTCAGGTTAGGGTGGATCTGATGGCCAACAAAATTTAAATAAGAAGAAGAGATTGGATTAACATTTTCTATGTACTTGTGTAATCAGATTCAAGTTGACCAACTAGTTAGGGAGGGTTGTGCTGTCACACAGAGAATTGAATTAAAATATTAGGATAAGGCATGAGTTCTTTTTATACACTATTCTCCTAGTACAGACTTCTGATCGCTGTAGCAGCAGCAATCTTGTTACTTACCGAAGCCTCATTGGCAGTGTCCCACAAATCCACATCATGGAGATATTGGTGAGCACACCTGAGGGATCCTGTCTTCTTTCTCTGCGTCTTTTCCTACTTTTATGTGGGGTCGATGTTTCTGACAGCTTTCATCCTCCACCTGGTTCGGTCAAACACATCGTCCTCTGACAATTGTCTGTCTCTCAAGTCTTCTCTAAATTGCAGTCTTCTTTCCTGGGCCTTCTTTGATAGTTCTACGACTTCAGTAGTTCCTCTTATTATTTCATTTTTGATCTCTGGAAGGGAAATATATTGTCAAAATGAAGTTCACCAAATATGTTAGCAAAACAGAACAAATAATGACACCCCCAAAACCTATTGTGCAAGGCCATAAGGCTACCAGAACCAATTCTTGATTTCTGCCTAATGTCCAGTTAGGAAAATCAGCCCCAAGGCTGTGGGGTAAAGGGCCACTGAAGGGAACCTTAAATTGGGCCACCTTAGCCGGGTAAAAAAAAAAAGGGGGGGGGGGGGGGGGCAGATCATATATCCCCAGGGGGAAGTTCTTCCCGAGACCAAGAGTGAGAAAGAAAAGATCTTATGGAAAGCAAGAGAGGGAGAGAGAAAAGAATATCCTTATGGACAGCAAAAGAGAGAGAGAGAGAGAGATCAGAAACATATTCTTGTGGAAAGCAAGAGAAAAAGAAAATGTTCTTATGGAAAGCAAGAGAGGGAGAGAAAAAAGAAAATATTCTTATGGAAAGCAAGACTACAAATTCCTTTAGTGTTGACGCTGGTCACTACAATCAATTGTCCTTAAAATGATATGTCCTTAAAACTTCCTATTTGTAGAAATGGGAACTTGGTTAAGAGGGGTTCAGCTAATAATTTCCATGGGTTTGCCGTTATTATTATTATTATTATTATTATTATTATTATTATTATTATTATTATTATTATTATTATTATTATTATTATTATTATTATTATTATTATTATTATTATTCAGAAGATAAACCCCTATACATATGGAACCAGCACACATGAACCTCTGACTTGAAATTCAAGCTCCCAGAGAATATGAGGTTCATTTGAAAGACGCTACAGAAGAAAAGACCTCTGGAATGTCACATTATGAAAAGTAAAATTCAAAAATACTTCTCTAATCATAATAGACACTGCTTTCCATGCTTTACACCCAGTGTTGATCTATACTCAAATCTTTCCATTTAAAAAGGCTATGACTACCAACAAATCTAAACTGTACTTACTTAAAATCTATACTTCCTGAAACATCACCAGACATCCGCACTTGGTTTCAATTCCTTGGTAGACTTGATGATCAATCAAAGTTTCTCTCCCAAAAGAATGGCCATGAAGATTCTTTCTGAAGTAAAGTAGAAAAAAGGTTAAGAAGGTGACAAAAATCTTCTTCTAAATCAGTTATAAGAATGTCTGCACAGCTAAACGACCCACAATGCAGAACAAGGAAGGGTTTGATAAACTTTGATCGGAACTCCTGATATATAAAGAGAGATTTATTCAATATTTACTGAAAAGCACATAAATGAAAACCAAAATTGAAAATCAAACTTAGCAGACATCACCAGAAAGGATAATAGTCACTTCAGAAGGTTGCACAAAAACCTGACGTCAGAATGTGGATATAAATGCAGACAATAATAATGGTAAACAATAAAAAACAAAAGTATCAACACATTTGTGGCACATTTCTCAAGGTTCCACAATAACCTGACATCAGAATGTTGATATAAATGCAGAAAATAATAATGGTAAATAAAAGAAAAGTACCTACACAATTGTGGCACATTTCACATTTCTGAAAGGGAAATATTGTTTCAAAATCAAGTTCAAAACACGTATGTTAGCATAGTAGTAAAACCAATGACACCTAACCCATATACAAGGCTTTAAAAAAAACTCTCTATTTCTGCTTGAATGGCCAGTTAGGACACAGTGACCAAGTGGTAACACATATTAAAACAAAGACACTGTGGAGTTTTGAGTAAAAACTTAACCAGCTGGAAGAGATGATGTTGGATTTGTTATTATTCAGATGAATCCTATTCATGTGGAACAAGCTCACAGGAACCACTGGTTTGAAATTCAAGCTCCAGAAGAATGTGGTGTTCATCTGAAAGAAGTAACAGATGGTAATAGGAAATACAGACAGAAGACATCAGTTATTAAAAAAGAAAAAAATTAAGTAACAAATAATTAGTTAAATTGTAAGTACTGATTTGCCAAGAAGGGAAGTGGGGTCTATTTCACAACATTAAACTTAATTCACAAATGTATTCACAATATTGATACTGATATTTACACTTAAATGCAAAAAATTCCACAAATGGAAAAAGAAAAAAAGTTCACAGCCAACACAGCCATGTTGGAAGGAATGAAACTGACAAAAAAAAAAAAAAAAAAAAAATCAGTGATACAGAAAATACTACCCTCAAGGAAAGGTATGATATTCAGTGACCTTGGCTCTTCTGATGAATGGAAAATTATTTCTAATATTTATTGAAGAGCTTATAAATAAAAATTAAACTTAGCGTAAATCGCCACAGAGGTTAAAGGTCACGTCAGAAGGTCCACAAAAAGCCGACGTCAGAAAGTGGATATATGCAGAAAATAATAATGGCAAACAATAAAAAAAAAAGCATCTACACAATTGTGACACATTTCTCAAGGTTCCACAAAAACCTGACGTCAGCATGTGGAGATGTATGCAGAAAATAATAATGTTAACAATAAAAAAAAGTATCTAAACAATTATGGCACATTTCTCAAGGTTCCACAAAAACCTGACGTCAGAATGTGGGGATGTATGCAGAAAATAATAATGGTAAACAATAATAAAAGTATCTACACAATTATGGCACATTTCTCAAGGTTCCACAAAAACCTGACGTCAGCATGTGGAGATGTATGCAGAAAATAATAATGGTAAACAATAAAAGAAGTATCTACACAATTATGGCACATTTCTCAAGGTTCCACAAAAACCTGACGTCAGCATGTGGAGATGTATGCAGAAAATAATAATGGTAAACAATAAAAAAAAAAGTATCTAAACAATTATGGCATATTTCTCAAGGTTCCACAAAAACCTGACGTCAGCATGTGGAGATGTATGCAGAAAATAATAATGGTAAACAATAAAAAAAAGTATCTACACAATTATGGCACATTTCTCAAGGTTCCACAAAAACCTGACGTCAGCATGTGGAGATGTATGCAGAAAATAATAATGGTAAACAATAAAAAAAAGTATCTACACAATTATGGCACATTTCTCAAGGTTCCACAAAAACCTGACGTCAGCATGTGGAGATGTATGCAGAAAATAATAATGTTAAACAATAAAAAAAAAAGTATCTACACAATTACGGCACATTTCTCAAGGTTCCACAAAAACCTGATGTCAGATGTGGAGATGTATGCAGAAAATAATAATGGTAAACAATAAAAAAAAGTATCTACACAATTATGGCACATTTCTCAAGGTTCCACAAAAACCTGATGTCAGAATGTGGAGATGTATCCAGAAAATAATAATGTTAAACAATAAAAAAAAAGTATCTACACAATTACGGCACATTTCTCAAGGTTCCACAAAAACCTGATGTCAGAATGTGGAGATGTATGCAGAAAATAATAATGTTAAACAATAAAAAAAAAGTATCTACAAAATTACGGCACATTTCTCAAGGTTCCACAAAAACCTGACATCAGAATGTGGAGATGTATGCAGAAAATAATAATGTTAAAAAATAAAAAAAAGTATCTACACAATTACGGCACATTTCTCAAGGTTCCACAAAAACCTGATGTCAGCATGTGGAGATGTATGCAGAAAATAATAATGGTAAACAATAAAAAAAAGTATCTACACAATTACGGCACATTTCTCAAGGTTCCACAAAAACCTGATGTCAGCATGTGGAGATGTAAGCAGAAAATAATAATGTTAAACAATAAAAAAAAGTATCTACACAATTACAGCACATTTCTCAAGGTTCCACAAAAACCTGATGTCAGAATGTGGAGATGTATGCAGAAAATAATAATGTTAAACAATAAAAAAAAGTATCTACACAATTACAGCACATTTCTCAAGGTTCCACAAAAACCTGATGTCAGCATGTGGAGATGTAAGCAGAAAATAATAATGTTAAACAATAAAAAAAAGTATCTACACAATTACAGCACATTTCTCAAGGTTCCACAAAAACCTGATGTCAGCATGTGGAGATGTATGCAGAAAATAATAATGGTAAACAATAAAAAAAAGTATCTACACAATTACGGCACATTTCTCAAGGTTCCACAAAAACCTGATGTCAGAATGTGGAGATGTATGCAGAAAATAATAATGTTAAACAATAAAAAAAAGTATCTACACAATTACAGCACATTTCTCAAGGTTCCACAAAAACCTGACATCAGAATGTGGAGATGTATGCAGAAAATAATAATGTTAAACAATATAAAAAAGTATCTACACAATTACAGCACACTTCTCAAGGTTCCACAAAAACGTGATGTCAGAATGTGGAGATGTATGCAGAAAATAATAATGGTAAACAATAAAAAAAAATATCTACACAATTACGGCACATTTCTCAAGGTTCCACAAAAACCTGATGTCAGCATGTGGAGATGTAAGCAGAAAATAATAATGTTAAACAATAAAAAAAAGTATCTACACAATTACGGCACATTTCTCAAGGTTCCACAAAAACCTGATGTCAGAATGTGGAGATGTATGCAGAAAATAATAATGTTAAACAATAAAAAAAAGTATCTACACAATTACGGCACATTTCTCAAGGTTCCACAAAAACCTGATGTCAGCATGTGGAGATGTAAGCAGAAAATAATAATGTTAAACAATAAAAAAAAGTATCTACACAATTACGGCACATTTCTCAAGGTTCCACAAAAACCTGACGTCAGAATGTGGAGATGTATGCAGAAAATAATAATGGTAAACAATAAAAAAAAGTATCTACACAATTATGGCACATTTCTACACAATTATGGCACATTTCTCAAGGTTCCACAAAAACCTGACGTCAGCATGTGGAGATGTATGCAGAAAATAATAATGGTAAACAATAAAAAAGGTATCTACACAATTATGGCACATTTCTCAAGGTTCCACAAAAACCTGACGTCAGCATGTGGAGATGTATGCAGAAAATAATAATGTTAAACAATAAAAAAAAGTATCTACACAATTACGGCACACTTCTCAAGGTTCCACAAAAACCTGATGTCAGAATGTGGAGATGTAAGCAGAAAATAATAATGTTAAACAATAAAAAAAAGTATCTACACAATTACGGCACATTTCTCAAGGTTCCACAAAAACCTGATGTCAGAATGTGGAGATGTATGCAGAAAATAATAATGGTAAACAATAAAAAAAAAGTATCTACACAATTACGGCACATTTCTCAAGGTTCCACAAAAACCTGACGTCAGCATGTGGAGATGTATGCAGAAAATAATAATGTTAAACAATAAAAAAAGTATCTACACAATTACGGCACATTTCTCAAGGTTCCACAAAAACCTGATGTCAGAATGTGGAGATGTATGCAGAAAATAATAATGTTAAACAATAAAGAAAGTATCTACACAATTATGGCACATTTCTCAAGGTTCCACAAAAACCTGACGTCAGCATGTGGAGATGTATGCAGAAAATAATAATGTTAAACAATAAAAAAAGTATCTACACAATTACGACACATTTCTCAAGGTTCCACAAAAACCTGACGTCAGAATGTGGAGATGTATGCAGAAAATAATAATGTTAAACAATAAAAAAAAGTATCTACACAATTACAGCACATTTCTAAAGGTTCCACAAAAACCTGACGTCAGAATGTGGAGATGTATGCAGAAAATAATAATGTTAAACAATAAAAAAAAAAGTATCTACACAATTACGGCACATTTCTCAAGGTTCCACAAAAACCTGATGTCAGAATGTGGAGATGTATGCAGAAAATAATAATGTTAAACAATAAAAAAAAGTATCTACACAATTACGGCACATTTCTCAAGGTTCCACAAAAACCTCATGTCAGAATGTGGAGATGTATGCAGAAAATAATAACGTTAAACAATAAAAAAAAGTATCTACACAATTACGGCACATTTCTCAAGGTTCCACAAAAACCTGACGTCAGCATGTGGAGATGTATGCAGAAAATAATAATGTTAAACAATAAAGAAAGTATCTACACAATTATGGCACATTTCTCAAGGTTCCACAAAAACCTGACGTCAGCATGTGGAGATGTATGCAGAAAATAATAATGTTAAACAATAAAAAAAAGTATCTACACAATTACAACACATTTCTCAAGGTTCCACAAAAACCTGACATCAGAATGTGGAGATGTATGCAGAAAATAATAATGGTAAACAATAAAAAAAGTATCTACACAATTACGGCACATTTCTCAAGGTTCCACAAAAACCTGATGTCAGCATGTGGAGATGTATCTAGAAAATAATAATGTTAAACAATAAAAAAAAGTATCTACACAATTACGGCACATTTCTCAAGGTTCCACAAAAACCTGACGACAGAATGTGGAGATGTATGCAGAAAATAATAATGTTAAACAATAAAAAAAAGTATCTACACAATTACGGCACATTTCTCAAGGTTCCACAAAAACCTGACGTCAGAATGTGGAGATGTATGCAGAAAATAATAATGTTAAACAATAAAAAAAAGTATCTACACAATTACGGCACATTTCTCAAGGTTCCACAAAAACCTGATGTCAGAATGGGGAGATGTATGCAGAAAATAATAATGGTAAACAATAAAAAAAAAAGTATCTACACAATTATGGCACATTTCTCAAGGTTCCACAAAAACCTGACGTCAGAATGTGGAGATGTATGCAGAAAATAATAATGTTAAACAATAAAAAAAAAAGTATCTACACAATTACGGCACATTTCTCAAGGTTCCACAAAAACCTGACGTCAGAATGTGGAGATGTATGCAGAAAATAATAATGTTAAACAATAAAAAAAGTATCTACACAATTATGGCACATTTCTCAAGGTTCCACAAAAACCTGACGTCAGAATGTGGAGATGTATGCAGAAAATAATAATGGTAATCAATAAAAAAAAGTATCTACACAATTATGGCACATTTCTCAAGGTTCCACAAAAACCTGACGTCAGAATGTGGAGATGTATGCAGAAAATAATAATGGTAATCAATAAAAAAAAGTATCTACACAATTACGGCACATTTCTCAAGTTTCCACAAAAACCTGACGTCAGAATGTGGAGATGTATGCAGAAAATAATAATGGTAAACAATAAAAAAAAAAGTATCTACACAATTATGGCACATTTCTCAAGGTTCCACAAAAACCTGATGTCAGAATGTGGAGATGTATGCAGAAAATAATAATGGTAAACAATAAAAAAAAAAAGTATCTACACAATTGTGGCACATTTCTCAAGGTTCCACAAAAACCTGACGTCAGAATGTGGAGATGTATGCAGACAATAATAATGGTAAACAATAAAAAAAAAAAGTATCTCCACAATTGTGGCAAATTTCACATTTCTGAAAGGAAAATATTGCGTCAAAATCAAGTTCAAAACACGTATATCAGCATAGTAGTAAAACCAAAGACACCTAACCCATATACAAAGTTTTAAAAACCTCTCTATTTCTGCCTGAATGTCCAGTTAGGACACAGTGACCAAGTGTGAACAGATATTAAAACAAAGACACTGTGGAGTTTTGAGTAAAAACTTAACCAGCTGGAAGAGATGATGTTGGATTTGTTATTATTCAGAAGATGAATCCTATTCATGTGGAACAAGCCCACAGGAACCACTGGCTTGAAATTCAAGCTCCACAAGAACTGGTGTTCGTCTGAAAGTCACAGATGGTAACAGGTCAACAGAAGAGGTCAGTTATTAAAAAAAAGAAAAAAGTAAAAAGTCACAAATAATCAAACTGTAAGGGAAGAAGTGGTGTCTATTTCACAACATTACACCTAATTCACAAATGCATTTACATTACTGATACTGACATTTACACTTAAATGCAAAAAAATTCCACAATTGGAAAAAGAAAAAAAAAAGTTCACAGCCAACACAGACATGTTGGAAGGAATGCAACTCACAAAAAAAAAACGAGATAAAGTGATACAGAAAATATTTCCCTCACAGAAAGGTATATGATACTCAGTGACCTAGCCTCTTCTGACAAATGGAAAATGATTTTAATATTTAATAAAAAGCTTATAAATAAAAATTAAACTTAGCATAAATCACCAGAGTAGCAAATAGTCACGTAAGAAGGTCCACAAAAAGCGAACATCATATTGTGGAACCATGCAATTGACAATATGAGTGAACAGACCAAAATATGTGCAAAAATAAAGCTTTCAAAACTTGGATGGAGATAGAACAGTACGAATTACCGTACAAATGGTGGACAGGCCACCCCTTCTCTCATTTCTGGAAGGCCAATGGTTGACAGGCCAACCCTTCTCTCGTTTCTGGAAGGCCAATGGTGGACAGGCCACCCCTTCACTCATTTCTGGAAGGCCAATGGTGGACACGCCACCCCTTCTCTCGTTTCTGGAAGGCCAATGGTGGACAGGCCAACCCTTCTCTCGTTTCTGGAAGGCCAATGGTGGACAGGCCAGCCCTTCTCTCGTTTCTGGAAGGCCAATGGTGGACAGGCCACCCCTTTTCTCATTTCTGGAAGGCCAATGGTGGACAGGCCACCCCTTTTCTCATTTCTGGAAGGAAAATACAGTCAAAATCAAGTTCACCAAACAACTGTCAGCACAGAGAGTTGAAGTTAGATTAGTACAGGTCTACTTGTATACCAAAAAGGAGGATGGGGTCTATTTCACAGCATTAAACCTAATTCAGTAACATATTTGCAATCTACATATTGACATTCACACCCAAATGCTTCAAACCAAAGCACAACACAGCCTCAGAGGGCTGTGGGTCATTAGGAATAAACAAAGCTCAACACAGCCTCGAGGCCTGTGGGTCATCAGGAATAGGGTTTGCTGGTATTGACTTGAGAGATTTAACCCCTACCAGAAAACCTGATGTCATTGGACAGCGTAATGACTCAGGCACAGCACAGCACATCACAGCGCTGCAAGCAGCAATTCAGAGGACAGAAGAAATGCTGTTGTCCTTGAAGAAATGAGCTGAGAATTTGCAAAGTCTCCATCTTGTGCTCACTTGTCAATCGCCCATTCAGGCAATTGGCTTTGAAAAACGGAAGGAAATTCAATAAAAACTTGAACAAAACTTTAAAATCAAAAAGTCACAAAAACGGAATAAAGAAAAATCATTTTTTAATCAGAATAATTAAATTGAATATTACTTTTAAGGAAACACAACACTTTAAATTAATTCTGTTTTAGCAAAGGCCAAATATACATTTCAACTAATCTTGATACTGACTTCAACAAGAAGGCAATAAAATATAATCCTGAAAAAAAGTAATAAACAAATAACACTGAAAAAAGGCAATAAAAATTAATCCTGAAAAAGGCAATAAAAATTACCCTAAAATAAAAAAGGCAATAAAAGTTATCCTACAACAAAAAAGGCAATCAAAAATAATCCTGAAAAAGGCATTAAAAATTATCCTGAAAAAAGGCAATAAAAATTATCCTACAACAAAAAAGGCAATAAAAATTATTGTGAAAAAAAGGTAATAAAAATTATCCTGAAAAAATGGTAATAAAAATCATCCTAAAAATAGCCAATAAAAATTATCCTAAAACAAAAAGGCAATAAAATTATCCTGAAAAAAAGGTAATCAAAATTATCCTAAAAAAAGGCAATAAAAATTATCCTAAAACAAAACGGGCAATAAAATTATCCTGAAAAAAGGCAATAAAAATTATCCTAAAACAAAAAGGCAATAAAATTATCCTGAAAAAAGGTAATAAAAATTATCCTAAAAAAGGCAATAAAAATTATCCTAAAACAAAAAGGCAATAAAATTATCCTGAAAAAAGCCAATAAAAAATAATCCTGAAAAAAGGCAATAAAAAATAATCCTAAAACACTTTTTATGAATATAATCACCATTAGGTCTCCTCAAAATTAAGCACCAGCTTAATACAAGCTAGTTGTAGGTAAAATTAAGTACCAGCTTAATACAAGCTCGTTATAGGCAAAATTAAGCACCAGCTTAATACAAGCTAGTCGTAGGCAAAATTAAGCACCAGCTTAATACAAGCTGGTTGTAGGCAAAATTAAGCACCAGCTTCATACAAGCTAGTTTTAGGCAAAATTAAGCACCCGCTTAATACAAGCTAGTTGTAGGCAAAGTTAAGCACAAGGTTAATACAAGCTAGTTGTAAGCAAAATTAAGCACCAGCTTAATACAAGCTAGTTGTAAGCAAAATTAAGTACCAGCTAATACAAGCTAGTTGTTGGCAAAATTAAGCACCAGCTTAATACAAACTAGTTGTAGGCAAAATTAAGTACCAGCTATTCTTCCTCCTCCTCCAGGCCCTCTCATTCTCCCGCCTCAGCCCGTTCCTTCTCCATGCCCTGCATTTCCTGGACGTCCACTTCTTCGATGTTCCTGCCCCTGGGTATGGCAATGCCCGGGTACGACCCAGGCCAGGAGAAAGAGAAGGTCTACAGAGCCTTGTCTACCTTCTCGTTGCATCAGCAGGTGGACTTCCATAAGGAGCAGGTACCTCTGGGGTACGTCATCGCCTCCGTAGTTACCCCAGGAGGAGGGAGGCTGCGACTCCACCCAATTGGGTAGACCTTAGACCTTATGTCCCTCTCAGCCTTGGGCAAGACTGCAGCCTGCTCAGGCTACAGGCTGCAACATCCTGCAAAACAAGGAAGAATTAGAGAAGTGTATAGCAACCAGTGGCTTCAGGGAAATCAAGAACTACAAATTCTCTGATGGCAATAAAAAATAATCCTGAAAAAGGTAATAAAAATTACCCTGAAACAAAAAAGGCAATAAAAATAATCCTGATACAAAAAAAGCAATAAAAACTATCCAAAAAAAGGCAATAAAAAATAATCATCAAAAAAGGGAATAAAAATAATCCTGTAAAAGTCAATAACAAATAATCGTGAAAAAAGGCAATAAAAATTATCCTGAAAAAAAGGCAATAAAAATTATCCTGAAAAAAAGGTAATACAAATTATCCTGAATAAAAGGTAATAAAAATTATCCTGAAAAAAAGGCAATAAAAATTATCCTGAAACAAAAAAGGCAATAAAAATTATCCTGAAACAAAAAAGGCAATAAAAATTATCCTGAAAAAAAGGTAATAAAAATTATCCTGAAAAAAAAGGTAATAAATATTATCCTGAAAAAAAGGTAATAAAAATTATCCTGAAAAAAAGGCAATAAAAATTATCCTGAAACAAAAAAGGCAATAAAAATTATCCTGAAAAAATGTAATAAAAATTATCCTGAAAAAATGTAATAAAAATTATCCTGAAAAAAAGGTAATAAAAATTATCCTGAAAAAAAGTAATAAAAATTATCCTGAAAAAAAGGTAATAAAAATTATCCTGAAAAAAATAAAAATTATCCTGAAAAAAAGTAATAAAAATTATCCTGAAACAAAAAAGGCAATAAAAAATTATCCTAAAACAAAAAAGGTAATAAAAAATAATCCTGAAAAAAGGCAATAAAAAATTATCCTAAAACAAAAAAGGTAATAAAAATAATCCTGAGAAAAGGCAATAAAAAATTATCCTAAAACAAAAAAGGTAATAAAATATAATCCTGAAAAAGGCAATAAAAAATAATCCTAAAACATCTATGAATATAATCATCATTAGGTCTCCTCAAAATTAAGTACCAGCTTAATACAAGCCAGTTGTAGGCAAAATTAAGCACCAGCTGAATACAAGCCAGTTGTAGGCAAAATTAAGCACCAGCTTAATACAAGCTAGTTGTAAGTAAAATTAAGTACCAGCTATTCTTCCTCCCCCTCCAGGCCCTCTCATTCTCTCGTCTCAGGCCGTTCCTCTTCCACGCCCTGCCTTTCTTGCACGTCCGCTTCTTCAACGTTCCTGCCCCTGGGCATGGGAACGCCCGGGTACGACCCAGGCTGGGAGAAAGAGAAGGTCTACGGAGCTTTGTCGACTTCCTCGTTGCATCAGCAGGTGGATTTCCGCAAGGAGCAGGTACCTCTGGGGTACATCATCGCCTTCATAGCTACCCCAGGAGGCAGGAGGCTGCAACTCCACCCAATTGGGTATACCTTAGACCTTATGTCCCTCTCGGCCTTGGGCAAGACTGCAGCCTGCTCAGGCTACAGGCTGCAACAACCTGCAAAAAAGGAAGAATTAGAGAAGTGTATAGCATCCTGAGGCTTCAGGAAATCAAGAACTACGAATTACCTGCCGGAGATTCAGTTAAGGGATGTTAGGCTACATTACACTAGCCTACGTTGCCTGACTATGGCTTGCTAGGTATGCTATGATTTACCTCATTTTATTCATTAATTCAAATGCTGTTTTGTGTCCATGGTGATTTACCCCACCCAAAAACCCCCCCATTCCCAAAGGGTCCCTAACCTTGTTGGATGTAGTAGGGGTGTATAGGTTAGTAACTCAAAAACAACTCATTTCCCCGATGTATTACTATCATAACCATTCAGAACACATTAAAACACACATGAAAATACATAATTACTTTAGAAAAACGGAGTTGGAACTGTTGTAAAAATTTACCCAAGTAACTTTACACACACACACACAAATTGGGTTCAAGACCTTGAGTAAGCTTAGGGTATGTAGCCACAACAGCTTCAATTCCTGAATAATAATAAATTAGGATACCTCAGAAAACCCACAAAAGACCCAACCCTTACCTGCTTGATTCAAGTCAGCGGGCAGCGTAACGGCTCGGGCACAGCAGGGCACAGTAGACAGCAGCAGCAGCAGGCAGCAGCTGCCAAAGCCGAGAACTTGCCGTTTTCCAAAGGCGCCCCCACCAACAGCCTCCTCATGCAAACGAAAAGAAAAATATTATTTTTCGACTTCAACATAGGTCAGTTCCCCCACCAGAGAAATTATTCTTTTTAAAGGAAAAAATGGGGAATTAATCAAAAGCAAGAACCTACTCAAAATCGACTTGTACTGTAAATTACTTTGAAGGAAACCACGAGACTCGACTCCTGCTTGACCAGAAAGGCTGAGGGTACATTATTACCCCTTGCTTTGGGAGGCAACTGTAATGAATGCATACGCATTACATATACGTAAATTGCATACATCACTCACAATTCAATGTGTTTTCAGACCTCGTGTATTCGAACAGGAACAAAATGCACTTTCACTTACGATGAAAGAGCAAATGAATAGATACAGATGCCCCAAATGGTGCCCCAAACTGTGGGCACAAGGACACTGGTGCTGACAGCCACTCTTTGTCACTGGGAGGGCTTAACAAAGCTCAAGTTGGTTCATAAAGGTCAAAAAGTCAAAATCATCACATCACAAGGGGCACCCCAGTTTGGGGGGGGTGGGATTTTTGTAAGTGGGCAGGGAAGGGGGGGGGGATCGTTCAGTTACAAAGGTTCGTCTTACAAGACCAATTATTGACTTACAAGGAAGGTTTGTCTTTACCAGACCAATTATTGACTTACAAGGAAGGTTCGTCTTACCAGACCAATTGTTGACTTACAAGGAAGGTTCGTCTTTCCCAGACCAAATGTTGACTTACAAGGAAGGTTCGTCTTTACCAGACCAACTGTTGACTTACAAGGAAGGTTCGTCTTTACCAGACCAATTGTTGACTTACAAGGAAGGTTCGTCTTACCAGAACCAAGTACTTTACTGCTGAATCCTCTTCCCTAACCTAGACGTTTAGAGGCTCCAAGAATATTTTAAAAAGAAAATGACTGCCAATACTGAGCTTGTAACTCTCTCTCTCTCTCTCTCTCTCTCTCTCTCTCTCTCTCTCTCTCTCTCTCTCTCTCTCTCTCTCTCTCTCTCTCTCTCCATTCCAGTCTGCTGGGACAGATTTTATACAAAATTATTTGAATCCCAGACTTAACCTGTAACCCCCAGCAGGAAAAAGGTCCTGTAACCCCCAAGGGCTGTTGGATTTAGCAAATACCTCAGGAAATACCGAAGGAGTGGATCAAATAAAAAAACAGGCGTCCTACACCTCTGGGGCATTTGATATGCCCCAAAGGGCACCATTCACGGATTACCATCAATTCCCATTAAGTAATAACATTATAATAACTACTGATTCTACCATAATAATAATAACCGGATCTATTCTACCAAATTTGACACTTAGCCCACAGGAGTTCATGAGCAGTACGTCTAACCTTTTAATAATAATAATAATAATAATAATAATAATAATAATAATAATAATAATAATAATAATAATAATATTATTATTATTATTATTATTATTATTATTATTAATCACTGGAAATATTTCTACCAAATTTGACACTTAACCAACAGGCGCTCATGAGCAGTACATCTAACCCTTAACAATAATAATAATAATAATAATAATAATAATAATAATAATAATAAATAATAATAATCACTGGAAATATTTCTACCAGATTTGACACTTAGACCAACAGGAGCTCATGAGCAGTACGTCTAACCCTAAATAATAATAATAATAATAATAATAATAATAATAATAATAATAATAATAATAATAATAATAATAATAATAATCGCACTTTTCGGCCCGCACTTTTTCTGTCTACTTTTTTCTGCCTGCACATTTTCTATCCGCATGCCTTCTGTCCGCACTTTTTCTGTCCGTTTTTTCTGCCTGCACTTTTCTGTCCGCTCACAGATCTTAAAAACTACTGAGGCTAGAGGGCTGCAAATTGGTATGTTGATCACCCACCCTCCAATCATCAAACATACCAAATTGCAGCCCTCTAGCCTCAGTGGTTTTTATTTTACTTGAGGTTAAAATTAGCCATAATCATGCTTCTGGCAACGATACAGGACAGGCCACCACCGGGCCGTGGTTCAATTTCCATGGGCTGCAGCTTGACCATTAATATAATTCAGTTTAAGGAAGTATTGAATTATTATCAATACTATTGTTCAGGGGCAGACTTACCGTTCATGAGCTCATGTGGTGTGTCAATATGGTAGAAATATTTCCAGTGATTATTATTATTATTATTATTATTATTATTATTATTATTATTATTATTATTATTATTACTATTATTATTATTTAGGGTTAGACGTACTGCTCATGAGCTCCTGTTGGTCTAAGTGTCAAATCTGGTAGAAATATTTCCAGTGATTATTATTATTATTATTATTATTATTATTATTATTATTATTATTATTATTATGAAGGGTTAGACGTACTGCTCATGAGCTCCTGTTGGTTAAGTGTCAAATTTGGTAGAAATATTTCTAGTGATTATTATTATTATTATTATTATTATTATTATTATTATTATTATTATTATTATTATTAAGGGTTAGACGTACTGCTCATGAGCTCCTGTTGGTTAAGTGTCATATTTGGTAGAAATATTTCCAGTGATTTATAATAATAATAATAATAATAATAATAATAATAATAATAATAATAATAATAATAATAATAATAATAATCATATCGGTATTATTACAGTTTCGGTCAAATTGGGATATGTATTATTTTTTTACTTGTTATCATTCATTTTTGAGATGATTCATATGAAAAACTTACTCGAATCTTGCGCAAATTGATGGTTACGGAGATATTTGCCGATGAATATTGTTCCTTATTGTTATCCCATCAAAGTACGAGTTACAAGGTAAGACAACACCCACCCCCACCTCCATAGCTATCACGGCAAAATTGTAACCAGTCAACACCCCTAGGTTACGTGGCGTTATTTTTTTTAGCTAAAATTACAGTTTCAGTGTTGACTGGTTACAATTTTGCCGTGTTAGCTATGGGGGGGGGGGCGGTATTGCCTCATCTTGTAACTCGTACTTTGATGGGATAACAATAATAAGGAGCAATATTCATAGGCAAATATCTTCGTAACCATTAATTTGCGCAAGATTTGAGTAAGTTTTTCGTATAAATCATCTCAAAAATGAACGATAACAAGTAAAAAAATAATGCGTATCCGAATTTGACCGAAACTGTAATAATACCATAATATCATTATTATTATTATTATATGGTAAAATTCTAAGCCGGCTGTCCGCGGCGAGCTAGATTATGGCAACTGACGTTTTTCCTATGTTATTTTACTTGCTTTACAAGAATTTAAAGTAATATTTTGTCGCCCGGTTGTAACCAAACTGATTGACCTTTGAAGACTACACGACTTGAATTACCTAACGCAGGGTAGGTCTAAGCCGGCATTCCGCGGCAAGCCCGCCCCAACCCCCCAACCCCCCCCCCACCTCCATAGCTAATACGGCAAAATTGTAACCAGTGAACAACATAGGAATACGTCCACTGCCATAGTCTAGGTCGCCGACGGACAGCCGGCTTAGAATTACCGCGGACAGAAAAAGCGCGGACAAAAAAAAAAAGATGCGGACAGTAACGAGTGCGGACAGAAAAAGCGCGGACGGAAAAAATGCGGGCAGACAAAACGCGGACGGAAAAAATACGGACAAATAACTGCGGACATACAACGTGCGGACGGAAACAGTAATGACGATCTGGACGAGAAACTCCCCACAGAAGTGACCCGAATCGACCAATCGCCTGACGGGAATCGATCCAACTAAACGGACTGGAATCGACTGACGGGAATTGAACAGACGCAACGAACACAGCAATTCACAAGGAATCAATAACAGGGAATTGAACAGACACTCTGAAGGAATAAACGACTGAAACAACAATGTTAAGAATCGGTATCTCTTACGCGGAACCGTCGTCCCAAAATGTCCGCCTCGCTTGTTGCTACCAGGCAACAACACCAACAACATGTTTCCGCTGATGTCGGGTTGTTGGCAGCTGTCACGACTTATATAACAACTCATAACTATAACTACAACCTTCCGCTTGAAATACTCACTGGGGATACAAAGCTGCGACGTCTTATTCCGTCGCCATCATCGAATTTGTAAAGATTTTTGCGGCCGTCGTGATCGTCTCGACTTCCCGCCAAGCACATTGCGCTGATACGGGGTTGATAAGGCGTCATCAGTATAAATGGCGCGCTCTGAAACAAACGAGCGTCGAAATCAACGACGCATTAAGGAATCACAGTCTATTTTGCGAGATGGAATAAATAGAATCAAACTCTATAATGGAGGATAAAAAGGATTCAATACTAAACACGATCAAAACATTGCGATATTTATTAAAACTGAGCAATAATAAAAAAAAAATATATACGATCCCGAACGCTTTCTCTCTTGCGCTAAAGTTCCTCCCGTTTTCTTTTGTTGGCTTCGTCATGTATACAATTTATGCGCCATACATTTTATGCGTTTTATACATTAATTACGTAGTAAATTACCTTGCACTGACATACGAGACGACGGAAAATGAACGTTTTATGCACTATTTACGTTTTAAATTATCTTGCACTTACGAGACGACGAAAAATATAAGATACAGAAAAGATCGTCATAAGTTTGTCATATATTTATTACGCATTACGCATTAATTACGTTGTAAAATAACGATACGAATATACAGTTAACTCGTAAAATACAGGAAACATCGTAAAAGGCATTGAATGAACGCATGTCGCAGATATATTGTAAAATATGTAAAATAAAGATTGTGAGCTAAATTACTACACAAATAGGCCTAAGTGACATTACATTGCTATGAATCTCAACATTTTATAATGCAGCTTTGAACGAACATATGTGCAAATAGATTGCAAAATATGTAAAATAAATAAAATTCAACATTTTATAATACAGCATTGAACGAACATATGTGGCAGATAGACTGTAAAATATGTAAAAAAAAAATTGTGAGACTATTGTTACACAAATAGACCGCACGAATAGGCCTAAATATTATACATTGCTTATGAATTATACTCAGCACTTTTCCTTCGCCTCTCTCTCTCTCTCTCTCTCTCTCTCTCTCTCTCTCTCTCTCTCTCTCTCTCTCTCTCTCTCTCTCTCTCTCTCTCTATATATATATATATATATATATATATATATATATATATATATATATATATATATATATATATATACATATATATATATTAATTTTGAAACTGAATATTGATATGTATAAAATATACAATCACAAGAAGAGTAAAAATCCTATTAATCAAAACAATATCTCCATCTTCACCTTCTTTTTTTTTTTTTTTTTTTTGCTAAGGAAATCGTCTATGGGGTATCCATGAGTCTATGTGGGTATGGTTGTATAGGCGTACGGGTGTGGGAATGGGTATGGGTGTGGGTATGGGCATATGGGCGTTGGTATCGGTGATGATATATTTAACGACGATCCCGAGAGAAAGAGAGAGAGAGAGAGAGAGAGAGAGAGAGAGAGAGAGAGAGAGAGAGAGAGAGAGAGAGAGAGAGAGGGAGGGAGGGAGAATTATTTGGATCATAATATATTAATATTAATAAAATGGAAAACGAGAGACTGGTTTAAATACGTCTAACCTAATGGTGTCTGCCTGTGCGTGTGTGTGTGTGTAGACCAGTGTGTTCCTAGTGTGTGTGTGTGTGTGTAGTCCAGTGTATTCCTAGTATGTGTGTGTGTGTGTAGACCAGTGTATTCCTAGTGTGTGTGTGCAGTCTAGTGTATTCCTAGTGAGTGTGTGTAGACCAGTGTATTCCTAGTGTGTGTGTGTGTAGTCCAGTGTATTCCTAGTGTGTGTGTGTAGTCCAGTGTATTCCTAGTGAGTGTGTGTAGACCAGTGTATTCCTAGTGTGTGTGTGTGTAGTCCAGTGTATTCCTAGTGTGTGTGTGTGTGTGTGGACCAGTGTATTCTTAGTGTGGGTGTGTAGTCTAGTGTATTCCTAGTGAGTGTGTGTAGACCAGTGTATTCCTAGTGTGTGTGTGTGTGTGTGTAGTCCAGTGTATTCCTAGTATGTGTGTGTGTGTAGACCAGTGTATTCCGTGTGTGTGTGTGTAGTCCAGTGTATTCCTAGTGAGCGTGTGTAGACCAGTGTATTCCTAGTGTGTATGTGTGTGTGTAGTCCAGTGTATTCCTAGTGAGTGTGTGTAGGCCAGTGTATTCCTAGTGTGTGTGTGAAGTCCAGTGTATTCCTAGTATGTGTGTGTGTGTGTGTAGACCAGTGTATTTCGTGTGTGTGTGTAGTCCAGTGTATTCCTAGTGAGTGTGTGTAGACCAGTGTATTCCGTGTGTGTGTGTGTAGTGCAGTGTATTCCTAGTGAGTGTGTGTAGACCAGTGTATTCCGTGTGTGTGTGTGTGTGTGTAGTCCAGTGTATTCCTAGTATGTGTGTGTGTGTAGACCAGTGTATTTCGTGTGTGTGTGTGTGTGTAGTCCAGTGTATTCCTAGTGAGTGTGTGTAGACCAGTGTATTCCGTGTGTGTGTGTGTGTAGTCCAGTGTATTCCTAGTGAGTGTGTGTAGACCAGTGTATTCCGTGTGTGTGTGTGTGTGTGTGTGTGTGTAGTCCAGTGTATTCCTAGTGTGTGTGTAGTCCAGTGTATTCCTAGTGAGTGTGTGTAGACCAGTGTATTCCGTGTGTGTGTGTGTGTGTAGTCCAGTGTATTCCTAGTGAGTGTGTGTAGACCAGTGTATTCCGTGTGTGTGTAATCCAGTGTATTCCTAGTGAGTGTGTGTAGACAAGTGTATTCATAGTGTGTGTGTGTAGACAAGTGTATTCATAGTGTGTGTGTGTGTAGACAAGTGTATTCCTAGTGTGTGTGTGTGTAGACAAGTGTATTCCTAGTGTGTGTGTGTGTAGACAAGTGTATTCCTAGTGTGTGTGTGTAGACAAGTGTATTCCTAGTTTCTGTGTGTAGACAAGTGTATTCCTAGTGTGTGTGTGTGTAGACAAGTGTATTCATAGTGTGTGTGTGTGTGGGTGTGTATGTGTGTAGGTGTTTATGTGTGTGGGTGTGTGTGTGTATGTAATCCAGTGTATTCCTGGTGTGTGTACCTCTGTGTGTAGACCAGTGTATTCCCGTACCTGAACAGGAGAAGCCACGAGTTAGTGGGAGTGGGTCTTAACGCTGGTTTGTGTGTGTGTGTGTGTATGTGTGTGTGTGCATGTGTGTGTGTGTATGTGTTTGGGGACCCCCTATAACTTGAAATGTAGGCCTAAAGTCTCAAATGACCACTCACATAGGCAATCACTGTCATTCACTGTTAGTAGGGAAACAAAACTCCATTGCGGAGAGAGGAATACTAGACATTTTGTAAAAATATTGTGCAAATCTTAATAGAGAGAGAAAAAAGTGAGGGTCCCTCACCACCCGTAGCTTCTATATAACAGAACTTTCTCGTATTTTTACTATAAATCTATCTATAACTGATAAAGCACATTTAAAAATTATATACATATCAATCTACACTAAGCAGTATATATATATATATATATATATATATATATATATATATATATATATATATATATATATATATATATATATATATATATATGTGTGTGTGTGTGTGTGTGTGTGTATTTATACATACATATATATAGTCTATACACACACACATATATATGTATATGCATACAGACTGCTTAGTGTGTAGACTGATATGTATAATTTTTATAGGTGTTTTATCACAGTTATATTGATAAGAAAAGGACGAGAAACCATTTACAGGTGTGACATACTCATTTGTGCTCTGGAGAGAGAGAGAGAGAGAGAGAGAGAGAGAGAGAGAGAGAGAGAGAGATTGACTTACGACTGCTACAACTGGCGTCACAACACCTATAGGTTATTGGCGCCGTAATAAAATTTAATAGGTAACTATAGATATAAGTAGATAAATTTAAAAGGGGTTTCATATAGGAAATATATCTCATATATGTTTATAGATTTAATCATATCTGTAAATTCATATTTTTTCTGTTCCAATAATCGATGGGAGCTTAAGTTTCAAGTCAGTGGCCCCTGTGGGTGGCTTGTTCCATAAGAATCGGTTTCAGCTTCTGAATAATAATAATAATAATAATAATAATAATAATAATAATAATAATAATAATAATAATAATAATAACAATAATAATAATAATAATAAAGTGTGGTTTTGTCAGCTCTGCGAAATATAAAATTCATCTTATCTCAGTCCAATCTAAGATACTTTTCCCAACAATTTTTTGCCATGATAAAACAACAGACTTTATTATTATTATTATTGTTATTATTATTATTATTATTATTATTATTATTATTATTATTATTATTATTATTATTATTATTATGGAACAAGCCACTCACAAAAGGGGCCACTGACTTGAAATTTAAGCTCCCAAATAAAAATAAATAGATAAAAATGTATTGAACTGAATATTAAATTTAGGCCGAGGGCCAAGCACTGGGACTTTTGAAGTCATTCAGTGCTGAAAAGGAAATTGACAGTAAAAGGTTTGAAAGGCGTAACAGGAAGAAAACCTCAAACCAGTTGCATTATGAATCAATTGTTAGGAAAGGGTTGAGGAGAGTAAGATGGAAGAAAGAGAATATGAAAGGAGGTACAGTAAAAGGAACGAAAGTGTCTTTCATATTTTTTTATGTTAACTGGATGAGATATTTTCTTTTTTTTAATAAAAGACAAGTGCTGCATGTACTTACCTTCCATAAAATTTGAAAACACGTTCGTAAAGGTTATTTAATTCGTTATGCATTTCCTCAATCGAGGAGAGAGAGAGAGCGAGAGAGAGAGAGTCAAATTCAATACACTTTATCCCATTAAAAATGGCTATTAAATAAACTTCTGTATTGAATTAGTACCATAATTGTTTAATTTAGGAAGATATATGACTATTCAATTCATTATAGAAAGATTTTATTTACAATAAGATTTTTATACATAATGTATACTTCAGAAGGAGTTAATATCGTAATACATTACAGGAAAATACGTATATACCAGTGGTTCTCAATCTGGGGGGCGCTAGCAGTCTCCAAGGGGGGCGCGAGCCCCAGGGAAAAGTTGAAAATTCTCTAATTATATTCGTTATTCTCTTAAACAAGAGTCGCAAAATATGTCGCTAATTCCCAAAAGAATAAAAACGGCTTTTTAAAAGTTTTCCTTTAAATCTGGGGTGGGGGGGATTTCCAGGGGTGGGGGTGTGTAATAAAAGGGTTAAGAACCACTGATATATATTATATAGGCCTACTGTGCAGCAGTGCTATAATCAGATAAATAAACACAGCAAAACAGCACGGCCGGATACGTTTACACTTATCAGGAATATGAAATTTCAAGTTAACAAAATTATTTATATTCAATTCTAATAAAAAAACAATCGTTATTTGAAGATTTTATATATTTTTTGTCATTGTTTAGCGCGCGCCGGCGGAGGCGGGTGTGTGGTGCAGAGAGAGAGAGAGAGAGAGAGAGAGAGAGAGAGAGAGAGAGAGAGAGAGAGGATCCTCCTTTCTCTCTCTCCCTCGCTCTTTCTCTCTCTCTCTCTCTGTCGCTTGCTTTTACATTCGAGTTAAAATTTTCGGAGCTGAATGGCCGCCGTTAAAGAGATGATATTTCCTAACGTATCTCTAGACGTCGTGGAAGGAGAATGTGTTCCGTTGGCTCAAGCCGGGTGGGTGGGGAGGTCCGGCGGGATCCCAGCCTCACCAGTTGCTTGCTGCCTCGCGTGATCGCGTCAGCCCGTCAGTGTATCTCTAGTGTTTGTGAGGGTCGGATGTCATACCTCGTTGGCTCAAGCCTGGTGTGTAGGATAAGGTAACGTATTAAGTGGCTTTATTGTTTCATCATATATGTATATATACACACACACCTTGTATGTATATATGTACATACATTGAATGCATATATGTACTACACACATATATACGCATGCTTACTGTATACATTATTTTAAGGAGCTCGAGAATATTCATTCTCAGAGGTAACTCGAACCTCTGGTTAATCCTGGAAGCGTAGTTATAGTACCTTTTGTTTTTGGATGAGGATGAAATGCTCCCTTCGGGGCAGGATTAGGATGGGAGACATGTATACTTCACTTTTTTTTTAATTGCCTTGCTTGCAGGCATTTTATTCTGTATGCCTTGGGCATGCAATCTTTATAGTTGCTTTTTGAATGTGAAATAGTTATGTTATTTTCTGAGGGATGATGTTTCATGTAGTCACGTGCACATACACATGCATACATACATACATACACATACGTACATGCTTACATACACACGATCGTAATTCTCAGTCATAAACGTTTCCTATGTCATAATTTGAATCCTTCAGTTTTCGCCAAATCAATTTTTGTCTCCTTGATTCCGATTTTGTGAGAGAGAGAGAGAGAGAGAGAGAGAGAGAGAGAGAGAGAGAGAGAGAGAGAGAGAGAGAGACGGACGGAAAGGAGAGAGGGGGAGAGAAGGAAAGGAGGGAGAGAGAGAGAATGTTTGTCCCTTATTTTGGGGCAATTTCCGAGGGATTAGCGGACCCTCCCTCCCCTCCCACCTCTCCTACAGTATGTCTCTCTCTCTCTCTCTCTCTCTCTCTCTCTCTCTCTCTCTGTCTCTCCTTCTCGGTATATTTTACTACGAGCTGGGATTGTCATGAGCACGCTAGACCGTTTATTTTCATTATCATCATTATTAACATCATTATTTTACATGTGATGAATAATAATGATCATAGGTATTGTACAATGAACATTGTATCCTGGGTATGAAAGCAGTTAGGCCTTAGTATATTCGGGGGAAGGGGGGGGTCCTGGCGGGGTAGGGTGTTGTTGTTGGGGGGTTGCTTGCTATTCGCCTGCCTGGGACCGGCTCGGTGGCCTCCTCCCTCCAATATGCCGCAGGTATCCATCCCCACACCGCCCCCCCATCGCCATCTGGCTGGCTTTCCCGCCTCTCTTGTCCCCGGGGATCCAGCAACCCCCTCCCCCCCCCTCGGGTAGTAAGTGTCTTGCAGGCCTCCCCCTCCCTCAGCCCGACAGATATCCAACTATCCCCCCCCCCAACAATTCGCTCTTACCATAAGGTTTTTTTTTTTTTACTTTTTTTTACACATCGCCTATATTGTCCATAGTGTTGCCATCTTTGTGACGTTCGTTCTCTCTCTGGGTTTTTGTATGCAGAAATAATTCGGTATATGATTTCATCATTAGCTTCGTACAAGACGTAGCAATTATTATTATTATTATTATTATTATTATTATTATTATTATTATTATTCTCTCTCTCTCTCTCTCTCGGTTTTTGTATGTAGAAAGAATTCGGTATATGATTTCATCATTAGCTTCGTACAAGACGTAGCAACATTTTTAGATTACAATGTACACTTACGAAATGTAAATGTAAGAAAACCGACGTAAACTGTAAATTAATTCATTGTTATGATATAAACCACGTAAAAATTGCAATAAAAAAAATAATGAGAAAGATTCCATTGGTTTGAATTCGTCGGTCTTATAACTGTCCCCACTCTCTCTCTCTCTCTCTCTCTGTGCGCCGGTCATTTGTCCTCATTAACTTGTGTCTGTGTCTGTGTGTATGATCATACTCCCAGTCATGTATATTTCCTATATAACAACTCGAATCCTTCGAAATTTCCGTCAGATCAATCCAATTTTGACCAGACGTTCCAGAAAACCTAAAGGCCTATTTTGGCATCCATTTTTCACACTTCTTTGTGTTCTGGAGTGGCCTTATGCCAGCAACCTCAGTGGAATGTATTGGGGGGAAGTAATGGACTCTTATAGATTTCTATATCAGTATATAAAGCTTTATAGAAGCGTTGTTAAACTTTATATAACGCCTGGGTCTAAAAGGAATGAGTATAAATCCGTAATGTAACTAATTGAATTAGCTTACTAAAGCGTTAGTGTAAATGAGAGAGAGAGAGAGAGAGAGAGAGAGAGTTGATTACACAGATCGTAGTTATATATGTTCTAAAAACTTGCGTATGAGAGAAGAGAGAGAGAGAGAGAGAGAGAGAGAGAGAGAGAGAGTTGATTGCACAGATCATAGTTATACATACGTTCTAAAAACTAGCGTATATGAGAGAGAGAGAGAGAGAGAGAGAGCTTCCGCAGGCATACACAAACGTTCTAAAAACAAAGAGAGAGAGAGAGAGAGAAAACCTCCTGGACACAGTGGGCAAGTCATAACGGCTAAAGAATTCAAACGGAAAACGGTCACTATCGACCTTATTGTCCCCTGAAATAAAGGCGAGAATTCTCCGTTATAGACCTTAAAAGCCGTTAAGGATTTTTTCTCCATAATTTTACGAGTTTTATTACAATATATTTATACTTTTACGACTTTTATTACAATAATTTACCTAAATTTTGATACGATTTACATTTTAATGTATAAGTTCACGTTGACATTTACGAATGTATAAAGTAAACTTTAATATGGTGGGTGTAAGATAAGGTTGTTTGTCGCCTATAGGCCTACTGGTGTGTCAGCTTCCAAGGGATTAGCGGGATCTGTTCTCTCTCTCTCTCTCTCTCTCTCTCTCTCTCTCTCTCTCTCTCTCTCTCTCTCTCTCTCTCTCCGCCAATACCAGGCGTTATAACCGTCTGATATTTGAGAGAGAGAGAGAGTATATTTCTCCGCTAGCTTCGTACAAGACTTAACTAGGATCATTAAAAGCAGGAATAGGCCTAGACCGATAAAATCAGATTATTATCATTATTATTATTATTATTATTATTAACTTGAATAATAATAACAACAACAATATAATAATAATAATTATGGATTCCAAGATTTTGTGACTGCTGAAGGCATTTAGCCACACGCTTTTTCATAATTCGAGCGCTGCGTTTGGTCAGGAGACCTTTGTAGGGTGCGGGGGTCGGGGTGGGGGTTAGGGGTACTGCGTTTGCCCATCTTGATGCCATTCCTATGATATTCCAAGGCGCCGCTGTTCCTATCAAGTAGAAATTCCTTCTGGAATTCGCTGAATCGATTCATTTATTTAAATAAAAACAAAGGAATTTTTTGAATTATAAATGGCGACGAATTTTGACAGGAATCCTCAGCCGTTGAATTTTAATTACATGCTCAAATAAAGAAACAATTCTCTCTCTCCCTCTCTCTCTCTCTCTCTCTCTCTCTCTCTCTCTCTCTCTCTCTCTAATAAGTTTAAGTAGCTTTATTATGGCTTTGCTATTCTTAATTCGTTTTAGACCGAGTCATAAATATACCTTTGCCATCATTTCTACGAAAAGCTTTATATGTGAATCTTTAGACTCCATTTAATATTTATTTATATATTTATTCTTTCCGGGAGGCTCCTTTATACCCACAAAGGTTGCGCTGGCATAAGGCCACCTACAGCTACTTCTACAGGATCATCAGAATCTATAAGGGAGGAAGCGTATGAAAAATGGATGCTAAAATAGGCCTATGTTTTCTGGAAGGATTCAAGTTATTGCGTAGGGAAAAATATATGTGACTGAGAGCACGAACAGACACACACGCACAGACACAAGTTATGCAGACAAATGACCGGCACACAGACAGACAAACAGACAGACTTTTCAAGACATGACATATAGGCCTATGATAGTACGAAGCTTTTGACCTGAAAATATATATACTTTTATTAATTGTAAATTTATGTGAATTTTTGTTATAGTTTTATATTTTTACTTGGTTTTTCTTCCCTCTTCCCTCCCACTCCCCCTTCCCCTCCCCTCCCCTTCCCTCTTCCATCCCCCTCCCACTCACCCTTCTGGAGCATACGATCAAGCGTTACTTTAGATGAGTCCTTCCCCTCCCCTTCCCTCTTCCATCCCCCTCCACTTCCCTCCTCCATCCCCCTCCCCTCCCCCTCTTCTCCATCCCCGACCCTCACCCTCCCCTCCCCCTTCTCGAGCAACGATCAAGTGTTAATTTAGCTGTCCTTCCCTCCCCTTCCCTCTTCCATCCCCCTCTTTTCCCTCCCCTCCCCTCCCCATCCCCCTCCTCCTTCTCGACTATACAATCTAGTGTTATTTAGTTGTGTCCTCCCTCCCCTTCCCCCTTCCATCACCCTCCCTCTTCCCCTCCCCCTTTCGAACCATCAGGTGTTAATTAGCTGCGTCCTCCCCTTACCTCTTCCATCCCCTCCTCTTCCTCCTCCCCTCCCACTTCCCCTCCCCCTTCCGGAGCATACGATCAAGGGTTAATTTAGCTTTTCATCCCCTCCCCTTGCCTCTTCCATCCCGCTTCCCCCTCCCTTCTGGAGCACTAAAATGTTAATTCAGCTGTGTCGTCCCCTCCCCTTCCCTCTTCCATCCCCCTCACCCCCGCCCCCGCCCCCTTGCGGAGCATACGATCATATGTTAATTTAGCTTTTCCTCCCCTTCCCCCTTCCACCCCCTCCCCCTTACCTCTTCCATCCCCTTCCCACACATCCCTCCCCTTCCCCCTCCCCCTCCACCTTCTAAAGCACACACAGGTGTTAATTTAGCTGTGTCCTCCTCCCCTCCCCTCTTCCATCTCCCTCCTTTCCCTCTCCTCCCCATCCCTCTCCCCCTTCTCGAGTATACAGTCTACTGTTAATTTAGTTGTGTCCTCCCCCTTCCCTCATCCTCCTACCCTCACCTCGCCCTCCCCTCCCCTCCCCCTTGTGGAGCAACGATCAAGTGTTAATTTAGCTGTCCTTTCCCTCCCCTTCCCGCTTCCCTCTTCCAACCCCCTCCACTTCCCCCTCCCCTGCCACCTTCCCCTCCCTCCCTCTTTCCTCTCCCTCCCCTCCCTTTCCTTTCCCCTTCCTCTACCCTATTCCCCTCTATCCCCTTCCCATTTCTCTCCCCCTCCACCTTCCTACTCCCATACCTCCTCCCCTTCCCCTTCCCCCTCCACCTTCTAAAGCACACACAGGTGTTAATTTAGCTGCCTTCTCCTCCCCTTCCCTCTTCTCCTTCCCCTCCCCTCCCCATCCCCCTCCCCCTTTTCGAGTATACAATCTAGTGTTAATTTAGTTGTGTACTCCCCTCCCTCTTCCTTCCCCTTCCTCCTCCCCTCCCTCTTCCTTCCCCTTCCTCCTCCCCTCCCACTTCCCCCTCCCCCTTCGGAGCATACGACCAAGTTTTAATTTAACCGTGTCCTCCTCCCCTTCCCTCCCCCTCCCCCTTCCTCCTCCCATCCCGTCCCACTTCCCCCTCCCCCTTCGGAGCATACGATCAAATGTTAATTTAGTTGCGTCCTCCCCTCCCCTCCCCCTCCCCCTTCAGGAGCATACGATCAAATGTTAATTTTTGTCCTCCTCCCCCTCCCTCTTCCATCTCCCTCCTCCTTTCCCTCTCCTCCCCCTCCCCTTTTGGAGCACACGATCAAGTGTTAATTTAGCTGTGTCCTCCCCCTCCACTTCCCTCCCCTTCCCTCCCACTTCGCCCAAACCTCCCCATCCCATCCCCCTCCCCATGCCTTCCCCCTCCAACTGCCCCTTCCTTCCCCCTCCCAACTCCCCCTCTCCCTCATCCCCCTACCAACACCCTCACCCTCACCCTCCCCTCCCCCTGTTGGAGCACACAATCAAGTGTTAATTTAGCTGTCCCTCCCTCCCATTCCCTCTTCCCTCTTCCATCCCCTTCCACTTCCCCCTCCCCTGCCACTTCCCTTACCCTTCCCTGCCACCTTCCCCTCCTTTCCTCTTCCCTCCCCCTACCCTCTCCTTCCCTTCCCCTACCCCTTCCTCCTCCACCCCTTTCCCCTCCATCCCTTTCCCATTTTCATCCCCTCCCCCACCCTCCCACTCTCCCCTACCTCCTCCCCTCCCCTTCCCCTCCTCTTCCATCCCCCTCTCCCTTTCCCTTCCCTCCTCTTCCCTCTCCCTTCCCCCCTCCCCACCCACTTCCCCTCCTCTTCCATCCCCCTCTCCCTTTCCCTTCCCTCCTCTTCCCTCTCCCTTCCCCCCTCCCCACCCACTTACCCTTCCCGTACTTCCGACTCCCCCTCTCTCCTCCCTCCCTTCCCCCTACCCTCCCCCTCCCCATAAACGGACACCAATTTCGTTAACTACAATCATAATTCGGTTACAATTTCTGTCAAAACTAAAAAGTATAAAATAAAAGCTAAACAAATTTATACGTGCTTTTATTAAAACGCACTAAAAAAGTAAAAAATGATTATTTGAGACACACCGAGATTTTCTTACAATTGATCGTGTCTACAAAAATAAAAGCGTGGGCCCAAACATGGAAGGAAATTCCACAAGAAAAGAAATATATTTTTTTATTTTTCATAGCATTTCCTTCCATATTTGGAACCCATGCTTTTATTTTTGTAGACATGATTAATTGTAAGAAAATCCTGGTGTCTCAAAAAATTATTTTTTTTTACTTTTTATTGCATTTCAATAAAAGCATGTTTAATTTTTATTATTTTTTTATTATTTAGTGAAAAATTCCATGCAATGTATATCAGAAACGAATGACGTAATTACTTGATACAGCAAAAACGTCTCTTCCTCCATATGGACTGAGAGAGAGAGAGAGAGAGAGAGAGAGAGAGAGAGAGAGAGAGAGAGAGAGAGAGAGAGAGAGAGAGAGACGCACACACCAAAACTCAGCAGAGCTACAAACAGACAACGCACGTGAACAGAAATAAATTTCTTTAAATTAATTTTAAATTTTCGTGTTCATCTCTCCAGCAAATTCGTCCGATTTTTAGAGTTACCAAAACGCTCAGAGCAGAAAGCCTTAAAAATCGTTTTATTTTTCAATGAAAACGACATTTTTTGCCACAAACTATTATTAAACATCATATTTTGCAGATATATCTATCAATAATAAAAACGTGAAGTGTATTATTGATTTTTAAGTGCCCAAGACAATAGTCCTTTTTTGAGAATGCCCACCAGACGAGGCACAGGGCAGACGAATTTTGAGAAGGGATCGAAGCATAAAATAAAAATACGACGATGAGATGAAATCCTTAAAATGATAAATCATAACTTTTTTGAATTTTAATGTAGAAACTCTGGTATGTTTTAGATTTAATGTGAGTCAGATTGAAAGGTTTTATCTTTGAATTATTATATATCAAAAGCATTCGAGTTATGTGATCTGTATGAGTTGCTATTAGTTATTTTATATATATAATTATCCCGCTAATTCCTGCAACTTTAACTAAGTAGTCTTCATAGCAATGAGTTATGATTTATATAATAATTCAAATCATTATTTGAACGGAGTTTAATTTGTTGCATTACTCTTTAAATCATAGATAATATTCTACATAATTACAAGACATTGCCAGTTACAAGTAATACCATTACTTCACATAACTCTTTTACATAATGTGGCCCTGACTCGTTTATTTGCATTAAGATATGATTTCATACACATTTAATATCGATTCAGTCTAAACTGAATACATTTTATTATATTTGACGAATTCATTTAAGCTTAGTTCCGTTTCCCTGCAAATGATGTTATGATGATATTTTACAGGACGACTTAACAAAATTTGCCTAAAAATATCTAATTTTAGAATAAAGTTAGCTTTATCATTGCTTAATAGTTTTGATTATTTTATTTGATTCAGTAAATGTCCGTGCATTGTCTGTTTATTGAGTGATAGAATACTACGTTGTGTTTTAATTTAAAATCTGTGTCAAGTTTCAATGTTCGTCTTGCTGTTTGTTTTACCAGACATTCGTAGGAAAACACCTTTTAGAATTCTGGGTTTTAATCAAAGTTCGCCAGTTATTGGTGATTTTTTAATATAAATCAATATATTATTTTATTACACTTCTTATATATCATTACGTGAATAAATATGGGTATTTATGTATCAAAGTATTTAAGCTTAGACAATAGTTATATGCTAAAGGAAGCCTTACGTTTGACAGTTGCCTAGCAATGTTTTTAAAATGAATTTATTTTGGCAGTTTTAGCGAGATTAAACAATAATCTTCAGGGCTAAAGGAAACAAGAATGATTTCGAAATCTATTCCTCATATCACATTGCTTAAAAATCTCCTAACTTTCGTAAAATTTCGTGTTCATCTCCAGCAAATTCGTCTGCTTTGTTCGAGTTACCAAAACATTCAGAGCAGAAAGCCTTAGAATTCTTTTTATTTTTCAATACAGACCACAGTATTTGCTGCAAACTAGTGTTAAATGTCATATTTTACATAAATGTCTTTCGACAATAAAAACGTGAAACATGTTATTGATTTTTTAATGTACAAGACAATAGTCCTTTTTTGAGAATGCCCACCAGACGAGGCCCAGGGCAGACGAATTTTGAGAAGGGGTATAAGCATAAAATAAAAATACGACGATGAGATGAAATTATTAAATTTATAAATCATAACTTTTTTTGAATTTTAATATAGAAACTTTGGTATGTTTTAGATTTAATGTGGGTAAGATTGAAAGGTTTCAGCTGTAAGTTGTCATATATCAAAACCGTTCGAGTTATGTGACCTGTATGAGTTGCTATTAGTTATTTTATATATAATTATCTAGCTAATTCCCATAACTTTAATTAAGTAGCCTTTATAGCAAATGAGTTGTGATTTATGTAGTAATTCTAATTATTAATTGAACAGAGTTTTATTTGTTGCATTACTCTTTAAATCATAGATAATATTCTGTATAATTACAAGATATTGCCAGTTACGATGTATACCATTATTTCACATAAATATTTTAAATAATGTGGTCCTAACTCATTTGTTCACATTAAGATATGATTTCATACACATTTAATATCGTTTTAGCCTAAACTGAATACATTTTATAATATCTGGCGAATTAATTTATTTTTAGTTCCGTTTCCCTGCAAATGATGTCATGATAATATTTTACAAGACGACTTAAGAAAATTTGCCCAAAGATATCTAATTTGAGAATAAAGTTAGCTTTATCATTGCTTAATACTTGTGAATAATTCATTTAATTCAATAAATTTCTGTGCATTGTCTGTTCATTGATTGACAGAATAATACGTTGTGTTTTAATTTAAAATCAGTGTCAAGTTTCAATGGTCGTCTTGCTGTTTATTTTACCAGACATTCAAAGGAAAACACCTTTTAGAATTCTCGGTTTTGATCAAAATACGTCATTGTTGGTGATTTTTTAATATGATTCATTATATTATTTTATTAATCTTCTTATATATCATTACATGAATAAATATAGATATTTATGTATCAAAATATCTAAGCTTAGACAATAGTTATATGTTAAGCGAAGCCTTAAGTTTACCAGTTGCTTAGCAACGTTTTTAAAATTAATTTATTTGGCCATTCAAGCGAGATTAAACCATCATCTCCAGGGCTAAAGGAAACAAGAGTGTTTTTGAAATCTATTCCTCATATCACATTGTTTAAATATCTCCTATCTTTCGTAAATTTTCTTGTTCATCTCCAGCAAATTCGTCTGCTTTGTACGAGTTACCAAAACACTTAGAGCAGAAAGCCTTAGAAATCATTTTGTTTTCGATAAAAACGACATTATTTGCTGCAAACTAGTATTAAACAGTATATTTTATATAAATGTCGTTTGACAACAAAAACGTGAGGCATATTACTGATTTTTTAATGTACAAGACAATAGTCCTTTTTTGAGAATGCCTCGCAGACGAGGCACGGGACAGACGAATTTTGAGAAGGGATAGAAGCATAAAATAAAAATACGACGATGAGACGAAATCCCGAAAATTATATATGGTAACTTTTTAAAGTTTTAATGTAGAAACTTTGGTATGTTTTAGATTTATTGTGGGTTAGATTGAAAAGTTTTAGCTCCAAATTGTCATGTATCAAAGGCATTCGAGTTACGTGAGTTGCATTAGTTGCTATTAGTTATTTTATATATAATTATCCCGCTAATTCCTATAACTTAATTGAGTAGCCTTTATAGCCAAAGAGTCATGATTTATGTAATAATTCAAATAATTAATTGAATAGAGTTTAATTTGATGAAGCAACTCTTTAAATCAGAGATAATATTCTACATAATTACTAGATATTGCCAGCTACAAGTAATACCATTATTTCACATAAATCCATGAAATAATGTGGCCCTGACTCATTTATTTACATTAAGATGTGATTTCATACACATTTAATATCGATTCAGTCTAAACTGAGTACATTTTATTATATCTGACGAATTCATTTAAGCTTAGTTCCGTTTCCCTGTAAATGATGTCATGATAATATTTTACAAGACGACTTAACAAAATTTGCCTAAAAATATCTAATTTGAGAATAAATTTAGCTTTATCATTGCTTAATACTTATGAATATTTTATTAAATTCAGTAAATGTCCGTGCATTGTCCGTTTATTGAGCGATAGAATACTACGCGGTGTTTTAATTTAAAATCTCTGTCAAGTTTCAATGTTGGTCTTGCTGTTTGTTGTACCAGACATTCAAGGGAAAACACCTTTTAGAATTCTGGGTTTTAATCAAAGTACGCCGTTATTGGTGATTTTTTAATATAAATTAATATATTAGTTTCTTATACTTCTTATATATCATTACGTGAATAAATATGAGTATTTTTATATATCAAAATATTTAAGCTTAGACAATAGTTATATGCTAAACGAAGCCTTAAGTTTGACAGTTGCTTAGCTACGTTTTTAAAATTATTAATTTTGGCAATTTTAGCAAGACTAAACAATCATCTTCAGGGCCAAAGTAAACAAGAAAGGTTCATTAATTTGTGTCGTATATTAAATCGTTGAAATTCGTTGTTATATAACGTAAAATCGAAGATTGAACGATTACGTAAACCAAAAAAGATGCCAGTTACCTAATAAGTTCGCTTTTTATTTTTTTTATTATTTTAGTTATTTAATTCCCCAACAGATGTCCATAGCGGCGTAGACCCCGTGAAATTCCTAAATACGACGACCCTAAAACTATTATGAAAGATATATTTTAAAATGTATGATAAATATGACGTAAACTATGAATATTAAATATTATATTAATTAAATGAAAGTTTGTATTGAAAATAATTCTATTATATTCAATCTTTACGTTACGATGTCATTCATTTTTGGAAATATTTGAATTTTAAATGTACGATGAATATGACATTGAATATGAATTTTTAATGTGATAATTAATAAATTGAAGGTTTCATTGGAAATAATTTTATTGTATTCCATAAATTATTTTACGATATAATATATTTTTTACGTATTTATTTTAGGCTCGTTATCGCTCAGTACCAATATAAACAAACCAGCATCAAATGCAACCTTTAGCTAAAATGTTTCTTTATTTACGGTAAATATCACCTTATTTTAACCTTTATTCATTTATAGCGTATTGTTTTCGCGTCTATAACGAAGTTTCGTTATACGTATACCGTTATATCAGTCGTACTTAACGAATTTACAAATAAAAATACGAATTTATCGAAGCAATTTTTCGAATTTGGTCGACGTGGCTGACGTTCTCCCATGATGGCCGTCGTATGTCGGCGTTTATTTTCCTTCCCTTTTTATTTACAGCGATCGTAAGTGTCGTCCATTACATTAATAAATCACTGACACTTAATTTAAAGTGTCGTAGAAACGTAACATAGGTAAAAAGTGTCGTAAACGCTTGTAAAGTGTCAGGTAGACTTATCACCTTGGGGTACTCCCTTACGTGGCCTCGTAAGTTATAACCCCCCTGGAAGTGTCAAGTTTCCGTCATAGCGTACCATAAGGTACCCTGGACTGGTGCCTGTAGCATAAGGTACTCTAGGCTTAGGCTGGGTCCTGTATTCGGTAGGGACCTGAAAGTTACGGTACCATAGGCTGGGGCTTGTAAGTTAAGGTACCCTAGGCTGGGTCATGTACCTTTGGGTACATGACCCAGCCTAGGTTAGGTTTGAATTCATGACCCCATTACTGATAATTGGTGATATTAGTTATATTTCTGGCCACAATTTAGAAATGAAATGCAAAGGCCCAGAGGACAGGTAACCCAGTGCCCTAAGCTTCCATAAACTGAAAAGAAAAAGGCAGTAAGAGTGATGGAGGTCTTAGCCGCAAAGGAGTGGTGGAAATTTATAGTGTGCTAATGAAGAGAATGGGGTTTAAGGTTTAGATATAGAGAGTTGGTTAATGTTTTCATTGTTAATAGGTGTAGTATGAATGTAGAGTGCATAAAGTACTCAACCACTGTCTAGAGGTAATTAACAATTGAATTTCTTTTACAGATCTGTAATTGTTTACTGTGGCATACACTGCAATCAACCAATACTATGGCCGACAGCAGTTTAGAGCAAAGGCTAACAAGTGTTGGACCATCTGTCAACCCACGGAAGATTTTCACTTGTGTAAATGGTGAGTAGCTCTTATCTGCCCATGAGGGTGGTTCAAAATTATCTTGAGTATCCAAATCATATTCTAATAATGCTGTGATGCTGTCTCTTTGGCATGACTTCAGTGCTTTCCCTCATGCCTTACTTCACGTACTTTTTACTAGAAATACCCTGTAGGGGATTAGTGCTGTCAGTAATACATGAGGTGCACTGTAGGCATTACTCAAGTTTCTTTGCAGCATCCCCTCAGCCCTTAGCTGCATTCCCATTCATTCCTATTACTGTACCTCTGTTCATAATCGCTCTTTCTCTCTTACCTTCCACCCTTTCCTAACAATTGACCCAACCAAATTGGTAGAGGCTAGAGCTTACCCCTGTTCAGTTTTGTTTACTGTGCTCAGTTATAAATCTCAGTAACCCTTCTTATTGAGTTTATCTTCCCTTATTACTGAACTTTGGGCTAGTTTTTATATACATGATACTGTACATTCAGGAAATTTGCTCCGTTCCACTGTAGGCACCATGTACAGCCTATTTCAAGTTCTGGAAACCGAAGAGAGGTCTGTGGTACCAAATGGATGAGGTACTGGTGTTCCTGGACATTCCTGAAAGGGCAGGCTCTTGGTTTTTTCACTAGACAGGCCTACAGTAATATTTGTTCAGATGATTAGTCCCAGATACTTTACTAGGTTTAATTCCTCAGGTATAGAATCATATTCAATGGACACTTAATTAATACTTGTGTTGTTTATAACTAGTTCGCTGGTGGAGTTCTTAGTCAAATGAGAAAAACAGAAGTCAGTATTGTGATGACACTGTTTTTGATAAGCTTATGGATTGCTCATGACAATTGACTGGTTTGTGATAAGGATTCTCGGAGCTTTCATAAGTGTGGTTGAAATATTTTGCTTTTCAGTATCTTGTGTGATTAAGATTGAGTGACCCAGAATGATATTCTCACAGTTTACAGGTGTAATTACTAAGTGAGAAAGAATGATGCAGTCTGTGGACTTATTACTCTCATGTACAGTTTGTACAAATTTAATATTTTGTACAGAATGCTTCTTTGTACAAGAAACTACTCTGATTTTATAGCATTGAGATGAGCCCTTACAAATGACATTCCAGGCTTGATTTTAAAGAGAAAGTTTTTATCGGTCAGTATAAATATTCATGTTCGTGGAAATTCTGAAGGAGCTGAAATGAATATAGACTTTGGAGGTAAAAAGAAACTGAGGGTTGATGCAATGGAAGTTTGACTGTAGATGTGAAGAGTGTTGTATACTTTACATAAATTACTGAATGAATTTAGTTTGTAAAGTGGTTGTCTTGGGTCATCCTAATTTTAGTTACACTCGTTTTGTCAATGAAATCCAAGATCCCCCTCCATTAAGAGGCCAAGTTCCTGTACACAAACAACAATCTCATTTCAGATCGCTTAAGTTTTTTAAAATAATGAACAGCTGAGGGTGCATTTAATTGTTATTGAGACAGACTGAATGGGGTGGAATTATAGTGTTGAGTCAGATACATTGACAGAACCACAAGAAAAAAGTTGTGTAATCATTCTAGTAAGAAGTTACAGTCAATTGTCAGGTCCAGGTACTTGTGGAAACCAGTGTCTGACTTCTGAGAACCTAGCAGTAAAAATCCATAAGATGTACGTTTGATATAGATAGTGCAGCTAGCCTTTGCAAATAGGACTATTGAATTTGATATGATAAACTACAAGCTCAGTAAGTTTAATGAGTTTGATAGGATACACTGCAATCTTCATAAATCACGACCTTCTGAAAGATTGACTTTAGGTACGTGAGGCTATTTTGCAGTTATTTTGTACAGTTTTAAGAAGCCCCTAAAAGTTCAGTGACTTACCTTTGAAATATAAATTTTTATGCAGATGGATTTCAGCACATTTTAGAGAGTAGTGCCTTGAAATAACGTCATCAGGATCTGATTAAAGGTTTTTCTTTCAGGCTGAGCACCTAGGAGAATACTCTTGCTGCAAAGAACTAAACAGCAGGGAGCTATTTATTTCTGATACTTGAGTGGACCAAGATGACCCATTATCACCTGGAGCCACATGCTGTAATGGTAAGGCCTGAATAAAAATAGAACTGTTCTACTGAGTTTGGTGTAAGCGTCAGACCAGTTATTGCTTAACTGGATAACATTGAATCTGGTACAGTTAGGAGCGCTTTTGCTTGCCACAAACTCCAGTTAAAAACTGCTGGTCTACAAAACTAAGAGTTCGTAGTTCTCTGTGGTGACCAGGATTCAGGATATTCTTTGTATAATTTGTATAGGAATTCAATTCATATTCAGATGTGACATACTAATTACTGTAGAGGTTTTTGCTTTTATGTAGATGTGAGGATTCCTTGTGTTGTGCGGTAAAACCTCAGTAGTGGTTAATTTCTCTTGTGGAATTTATTGTTGATTGAACTAGTTTCATGGTATATTGTTATAATCAGAGTTGAATCTGAATTCATTGAATGGAACGGTTCATTTTATATGGAAATCCATGCTAGTTTTAGTGTGATGAAATAGGCGTATGATTTTTACTTTAATTTACACTGTTTTTCAATTCTGGTAACGTCCCTGTAGGGGGTAGCACCATCAGTGCACCTCACGTGGCGCACTGTAGGCATTACTAATGATTGTTTGCAGCATCCCTTCGACCCCTACCTACACCCACTTTTTAGCCTTTTACTTCACCTCCATTCCCACCTCCTGTCTTCCATCGTACTGTCCAGCCACTCCAACTCCCTCTTTAGAAAGCCCCCTTAGTGTTTGGCTTCCTAGCCAAATTTATATAAAATCAGTCACATCAACATGGAGCATTTTTGGAGAATATAGCCAGGTTTAATCTGATCACTTCTTGTTCAATTCTTGAATATCCAAACGAGAGTAGAGAAGAGGGAATTAGGACCCACAAGTAATGATGGTACTTAGTATAGATCACAAGTCTGATAGTTCTTTGAGTTTCTAAGAGATTGCTGCCAAGATTAATGTCATTATTGAGAGAATGAAATATGTCCATACAAGAGTGTCGCAACAGCAGTTTGATTCTTTGTGTAGTCTTCAAGGAATGTAAAATGATTGCACAGGATATCTGTTCTTGATATGAAAAGCCATTCTGTATTGGAAGTTTGTGAAGGGGAGGCTTCTTGATCTTGAAACAAACTTGAAAAAACCACTTGCCTGTTTGTGTAGAAATCTTAGGACACTATCAGATTAGGACACTTTTAAGTGTCACTTCAGAGAACCAAGATGTAAATGAATCATTAGGGATACTTATAATCTAAATAAGACAGTTTAAGTTGTGAGGTACAAAAGTATTTCTGTGCAGTGCCTTGAATTGATGTTACCAGGATCTGATTTAGTGTTTTCCTTTCAGGCTGAACGCCTGGGGAATGACACTCGCTTGGAGGAAAAGAAGAGTTACAAGTCCTGTGTGTTGTATACTTGATGGGGCTGACACCTGAGGAGCCCTGTACGTTTTATACTAGCGACCAAGAAGACCTGTTTATCGTCTGGATCCGCATCCTTTAATGGTAAGGCCTAAATAAAACTAGAATTATTCTGCTTAAATGTAAATGTGAAACTAGTGCCTTTGATTATCTGTATAACAATGAAACTGGTACAATTAGGAACAACTTTGTTTGCCCATTAACTGCAAATTGGCCATGTTGAACAATAGGTTTTATGAAAGTCAGGTGTGGGACTTTTAGGAGAATTTGAAAGCTGCTGATATTCTGCACAAGTGGTTAGTCTTTAGTCAAGTGTACTTGTAAATCTTTTGGTTATGAATTCTGTCAGGACAAGTTTGGAGAACTAAATGCTATCTGAAATGTTAAATAGTGTCAGTGGGAAAAGCAGAATTTATTAGATACTGTTGTACAGTGGAGATGGTTTTCATTAGGACCACCCAGAGAAACGTCATCAGGTATTTTAGAGGGAAATGTGGGTTACAAAACTGAGAATTTGTAGTCTTCTCAGGATATTCTTTGTACAGTTTTTATATGAATTTGTTTGGGTATAATAATCTTCTTTCAGCTATTCCAGTTTAAGCAGTTGGCTACCACACTTGCATTGGCTTATTTACATTACTTTTTCACATTTTCACACTGTTTTTCCCTTATTGTCTTGTCTTGATGATCTGGGGTTTATGAACCCAGCATGGCATCAGAATATAATTGCAATAACTCCAATATGGAGGTGAATTCACTTAGTTCTTCAAAGGCTCCTGACACTGGTTGAAATTCCTTCCCAAAACTGAGAGAAGAATCTCGGTCAGTTTTACAGAAAATACCGCAACATGGAACGTAGGTGTTTTAGTTTTCTGTAAAAGAAAACTAAGCTAACTTTAACAGTAAGTATCCAAATTCTGTTATGAAAATTTATACTACACATTACATTTTGAGCACAGTTACACACCTTTAGTGTTTTTTGTTTTTAGTATGTTTGTACCAGCCACTTTTGGAAGGTATATTTTCCAACATTGTGTACTATTTTGACATTTCATTCTGTCTAGTTTTTTAAAGTTTTCCTCTGTTTGACATTTTCCTGTACTATCCAGTTCGTTTTCTTCTTCCTCTTGTATTCAGTGTTCCTTACCTGATCTAACGTCACAATCTTCATTTTCCCTTCCTTGTATTGTTTTCAAAACCATATCTTTCTTTCAAGTTCCCAAAACCAACTGTTTCTATGCCACCATCTTGCTACCCTTTTGCCAGTGCGTTGGAGTATGTAAAATCTCTTGTGTTTCGTCTGGTCCTGGATGTGATCATTATTGAATAAGTATTACTCTATGCCACAAGATTAAAATCAGTTTCGTTGTGCGTTCCTCTGTCCCACATTCAACACAGATGCTTTGTGCCACAGATGTTTACATTTCTTGTGATGTTGAAATGTCTGTTGAACCCACTTTCATTGAGCTTATTTTATTTGTTTGCATTTTTCCTGGGTGATGCTGTGCACTTCACGTCTACTGGAAAACTTACAGAAATAAGAATTAGTATGTGCTCTGATCTTGAGCTGTTGTTGGGGTTCAAGTTAGCCTGTGTGTGTATTACTGTATATACAGTAGACATTTGTTGCTTTGATCTTTACTTATGAAAGTAAGAGTCAGAAATTCTCAGTAGGTTGAATTTCCACAATAAAAATAATTCTAGTTCATTATACAGTTGTAACTTGTATGACTAAGGTACAAAGGTTAGATTGTAGTAGTAAAACCATATTGAGTAGTGAGTTTCCTGGAGTTGGATAATATTACTGAACATCCATACCTCTTTGAGAAAGTTCAGTGTGAAATTATTGATAATTTTCAATGCTTACATTTAATTTGTATTAATAGGAGCTTTGTTTTGCAGGAACCAGGATATTGGGAACTTCCTGCAAGCTGCTGCCAAAGGAAAACTGCATCTTAACCATTCACAAGAACAGACAAAAAATGTTATGGACGTTCGTCAGGAAAAACCGTAGGCAGGCTCTGATTCAAGTCCACACATTTGCAACTAAAAAGACTTGTTATGTAGAGCCATTACTCACATGCATCCAGGTTGGGAACAGTTGATGATTTGATCTCTTTTATTACCACTTTAGTTTTGTAGTGACGTAAACAGATAACTGTAAGTGCATTTGCATGGGTAGCAATTAAGTGTTTTGATATTTGGGGCTGTTGGGAGTGTGACTGTAAGTTATCCAATTGTCTTACTGGAGACAAGGTGTACCTGTTGGTATCTGGTTTCAATCCTCTGGTGCTTTTGAAAAATAGTACTACTAGAAATCTATATGGCAATAGCTTATGGTGTAATGTGGCTGGATAAGGTACTCAAATGGTGATTATAACTATTCTGTGAGTGTATTTTTAACCTAGCAAGAACTTTATTTTACTGTAACTTAAATATACAGTAGATAGAATATTAAATCAAAATGTTGGTATACGGGTATATGTAAATTAATGTTTTACGTATCCTTATAATGAATTGTAGTGCAGGGTGAGCTATGGAAAATGTCAGCAGAGAATTTGTAGCAATAAAATGGGGTTCATAGTAGTTTTTCTCTTTTACCAGGATTGCTGTCACTTTGAGATCCAGATTTATTTTATGTAGTTGACTTGTTGAACCATGTTTTGGATAGTTGGGCTTGCAGTATGTAAGAGTGGTTTATATCACGTCCTTGTAGTACATGTGTGAAAGAGGATTGTATCTAAAACACTTCCTTTGCATACTACTTTTATCAGTATTTTTGTAGTGCCAATTTAAATTTATAGTGCGTACACAGTATTTCCACTGCAGGTAGCCTTTCTGATTCTCAAAAGCTTCTGTAATTTATTCCAGTGGACTGTAAATCATTTAAAAGAACGCTGTGCACGCTGTCATTTACTCAAGATCACTACAGCAGTTGCTGTAGAGTACTGTATAATTGTCTATAAGCTGATCTGATTATCCAGCAAAGCATTTATCTTCTCAAGAAGTTAAATGCTTTGCTGGATAATCAGATCAGCTTATTACTTAATTTTTTACGTATTCTTTCCCCCCTTCTTTTTCCAGCCCGAGACGAACCCTAAAAAGAGTTCAGAGGTCTGGTTAAACAAATCATTCATAACTAACTAACCAACCTAGTGTTAAACAAGTTTTGAAAGGAGCATTTGATTAGCAAAATCTAAGCTCACACAGGCCGGTTTCAAATGTATCGTGTATATCCACAATGCTAGAATATGCTACTGTATTCTTGAACAATAATTTACAGTAGTTATCTTCTTGAGAAGATAACTACTGTAAATTAATCTTCTTGAGAAGATAACTACTGTAAATTAATGTTCAAGAATACAGTAGCATATTCTAGCATTGTGGATATACGTGATCCATTTGAAACCGGCCTGTGTGAGCTTAGATTTTGCTAATCAAATGCTCCTTTCAAAACTGGTTTAACAATAGCTTCTGGTGTTGTCTGATGGCTTGAGCCTTGCTTATGGTAGGCCAGAGGCCACGGAATGCTGAATGACTAGGTTCAGCCCTGTAAAACTTGACCCTGCCATCCATTAGGTTGGTTAGTTAGTTATAAATGATTTGTGTAACCAGACCTCTGAACTCTTTTTAGGGTTCTTCTCGGGCTGGAAAAAGAAGGGGGGAAAGAATACATAAAAAATTAAGTCATTAAATAAATAATTAAATAATAAAAAAGGGGAAAGAAACTAAAATAAATTTTTTAAAATCAAGAGGGAAAGGGAAAAAAAGGGGGGGAGATTATATTTTATTTATCAATTTAATTTTGTTTAAGAAGAGAATGGTATTATTAACTGAAAAGTTATTACTTTCTGCTAGAATATCCTTTATTGGTTTATTTTGTAAATAAGTATTTTTTTCATGCTGCCATCTGGGACAGTCAATCAAGATATGTTTGATTGTTATTGGGATGTTACACCTTTCACAAGTTGTTGGATTTGTGTGTGGAGTTGACATCGGATGACCATGTGTGAGTCTGGAATGTCCTATTCTGAGTCTTGTTAAAATTACTTCATTAATTCTTTGCTTTTGGGTAGAAGAATGCCACTTTTTAACTTCGTTCTTAATTTGTTTTAGTTTGTTTTGAGGGGGTATATTTGTCCAATCATTTTGCCAATCCCTATGAATTAAAGGTTTCACTGATGCTAGCCAGTCTGATATGGGAGCTTTCGTAATAGTTGGGGGGATTGTACAAGCCAATTTAGCAGCTTTATCTGCTTTCTCGTTACCTTCAATGCCTACATAGGCTGGGATCCAACAAATTTGAACTTGAAGGCCGTTTGTAATTAACTGATGAATTTCCCGTTGGATATTTTGGTAAAGATGATTATTTGATTTAAATGATCCTATTGCTTCAATTGCACTTCTTGAGTCAGTCAATATGAGTGCTGAAGGAATTCCTTTTTTTGATATAATCTGGAGAGCCAATTGTATGGCTGTTAATTCAGCTGTAAATACTGATGATATCATCACTTGAATAGGCTGATGAGCCCACTCCAGCTTCATTTTTGGATCCATCTGTATAGGTTATGAAGCGATTACCCTTCCGTCTTATGTGTTCCATGGCATGTTGATGGTACATTTCTGTGTTGAACATATATTTCTTTGAAAGGTATGATAAATATGTGCATATTTTTGCCCTTTTTAGCGTCCATGGTGTGATCCGATTTATTTCTTGGGTAAATTTGGGTATCTTGTCATGTAAATTCAATAGATGATTAGTTTTTTTAGTAAATGAGTTTTGATTTGGGTTATTATTCGTATTTTGATTGAGAAATTTATTTGATACAGGAGATGTGCCTGCTTGAAGGGATAAGCCTCTTCTTAAAGTAATTAGATCTCTGTAATATTTTAGAGGCAGTTGCCCTGCTTCTGCTAGGACAGAGACAGTTGGAGATGAGCAGAAGGCTCCTGTACATATACGCACTCCCTCGTGATGTAAAGCATCTAGCGATTTAGAGTTGCTTCTGAGGCAGTTGAATAAATTGGACAGCTATAGTTTATAATTGATAGTACTGTTGCATTGTACAACATTAACATTGTGTCTCGTCCTGCACCCCATTTGGTGTGTGAGATTCTCTTTAATAACGTAAGGACTTTAGATCCTTTGGCTTTGATATATTTGACATGATCTTTCCAATTTAAATGTTGATCAAAAATTATACCCAAATATTTAGCACTATTGCATGTTTATCTCTTCACTATAAAGATATAACTCAATGGTTTGTTATTTCAACCATCTTTTGTCTTTGTAGAAGACAATGCCATTTGTTTTATTTACTGACAACTTGAAGCCTACAGAGTTGGTCCAAGTGGATATATTATTTGTTGCTATATTAAGTATTCTTTGAGCATATCTCAGAGAATAACTTGAGTAATATATTACAAAATCATCCACATACAAACTATTTTGTACACCCTCAGGCAGGTTCACAGTAATATCATCTATTGCCAGGGCAAATAAGATGCAGCTCAAATCACGGCCTTGGGGGATACCCTTCTCTTGTATGTAGCAATTTGAATAGGTGTTTTCTATGTGTACTTGAAATGTACGATTTGTTAAAAAAATTGTTGATAAATATAGGAAGGTGACCTCGAATATCAGATTTGTGGAGTTTGTGCATAATATTATATCTCCATGTGGTATCATATGAGTTTTCTATATCAAAGAAAATAGCCACTGTCAGCTTTTTCTTTTCAAATCCTTTTTTAATATGATCTTCTATTTGAGTTAATGGGTCTAGTGTAGATCTACCAGCTAGGGAAACTAACCATTTTCTCTTAACAGTTTGCACAAGCAACTTGTTAGAGATATTGGCCTATAATTAGTGGGGTTGCTAGGGTCTTTTTCTGGTTTACTGATGGGTATGATTATTGTATGTCTCCACTTAGTTGGGAAGACATGCGTTAGCCATATGTTATTATATAATTGTAACAAGAATTCTTTAGCTAGTGTAGCTAAATTCTGGATCATTTCAAAAGAAATCATATCATGACCTGGAGCTGATGATCGACATGATTTTAGGGCAAAATTAAGTTCATTCATATTGAATTCTTCGTTATAATCAAGGTCCTCATCAGTTTCAAAATTAAGTGTATGATTCATTTGTTGTGTTCTAATTCTTTTGAAGTGTTCATCTAAATTAGAATAAGCACTAATATCTTCTATATGTTTGGCCAATATGTTTGAAATATCTTGTAGGTTATGATTTAGTTTGCCATTTTTATATAGTATTGGGCTTCTAGGTGGTCTTTCATGTTTACCATTGATTTTACAAATTTTGTGCCATATTTCCTTAATTGAAGTATTTGGTGACAACTCTGAAATATAATTTTTCCACGACAGCTTTTTCGAATATTGTTTTTCGAAATTTTGCATTATTGTAAAGTGGTTTAATGTGATCAGTAGTTATACTTATCTTGTTTAGTTTGTTTATATTACAAGGGCCTTTATTAAGGGTGTTTAATCTAGATTGTAGTCTACACAAATTACGTGCTAGAGTGTGTATGGTGTGATTTAAGAGAGATAAATTGTTAGACCACCATGGAACGGGGGACATATTAGGGGTTGAACAAGTTTTGGGGATGCATTTATCTGCAGCACTGATTACAAAACTAGAAAAGAAATCATTTGTGACATTATTGTTTTGATTTAGTGGGAAGGGAGGGATATTTCTAGTTTGTAAATTCCCAGTCAGCTTTCATTAAGGGGAGCGTCCGGCGACCCATGGGGTCCGGAAACCCATTTTCGGTTTATGACGGTTTTGGGTAGGAAAACCACTCTACTTTAAGTTTCAAACAATTTTTTTTATGAAATATGTATAAATCATGGCTAAAAAGGCTTCAATCTACACTTATTTATGCCTCCTCTAGCACGGGGGTTTGCGCAAGCAACACTAATCCGGTAGGGAACTTTTTTCTGTCCTGAGTACCTGAAAATTTTGTTCTATAGTCTCTCCCTAATTTAGAGATCTGTTTTCCTAAATGAACTCGACGTTTTCTTTGAATGATACGAGTTTTCTAAAATACCAAAGATAAGCCAGTAAAGTAAGTTCTGTTAATTTCTTTGTCTTTTCGTAGATATTTGTAATGATTTTGCGTCATTATCATATTCATAGTAGCATAAGGTAATAGAGATGATAATCAAGTAAGCTAAAAGCGTGAAATGTGGTCAGTGATAAAAAAGACAAATGTATAATCGCCCACATGCATTGTCTGTTCACAGTGTTTATCTGAAGTTATAATTTTTCAAACTTATGTATACTGAATTCTATTCAAACAATCTTAATAAAAATTACAGTATATGTTTATAAATATGGTTTCTATATATCCTCCAAATTTCAAGTCTCTAGGTTTACTTCAGAATTTACAGAAGTAAATGTAGTATATGAAAACTTTGAAGCTCGTTTTCTCAAAACTTAAGATTTTCGGAAAAAAATTAATTATACTTTTTTGTTTATTGACCGATTTTAGTCGTTCAAAAACCAAATAATAGAGCATTAAAATGTCTAAATATTCATTGCACAGAATTTTTAAATTTGATTTTTACCTATTGAAATTATCGATTAAAAAAATAAAAAAAAATACTACGTAAAAAATATATAATAAAAAAAACTAAAATTTTTTTTAAAAATCCCAGTAATTAGTTTTTAGTAGAGAAAATTATCTTTCAAATGGTTTTTGAATGAGAAAAATCGATTGAAAAACAAAAAAGTTTATAGAGTTTGAAAAACCCCATTTTCCCATAAGGTTAATGTAAAATGGACGGTCCCCTTAAGTTATATTTTATGGGAAATGATTGTTTTTTGTTGTTCAAATAATTCAAAACAATTGGAAAGTGATCACTTGTATATTATTTGGTGGGATTGGCGTTAGATTTTGTAAGTTAATTGATGATTTAGCTATATCCCGTAACATTTTAAAGGAGTTTGTGTTACTTTGTGGTTTCTTTGCAGCTAGGTTTGATTGCTGAGTATTTGATGCATTGATTGGTTCTTCATATTTCCTTATTAGCAAATCTACTTGAGTTTTGATCATGTTTTTCTTTAGTTTTAAGGATTCCGAGCATAGTTCGCCATCTTGATGGAATGTTAAAGGGCATTTTCGGAACCTAGTAAAGTTATTTATGAAATTTCGGGTTATATTTTCATTTTTGTTAGGTAAACGATTGTACGTTAAGATGAAACACTCTTGATATCTGCAAGATAAGTCATGTTCCGAGTGTTGAAGGAGTGGTTCTGTTCTCTGGGTCCCAGTTATGTTTCCATTACTGGATGTTGAAATATTTTTGTTAGGAATTTCTGGTACAGGTATATTGGATCTCCGATGTGCTGGTATAAAATTTTGATTTGAATTTTTAAATTAGGTATTATTATTATTATTATATTATTATTCTTTGGTCTTGTTGAGGGTTGATTTGATGTGGTTGTGATTTGATTAATTTTATGGGTTTTTGATTCTTCAGTGGGATGTTTAATTGAAGGTTTTTGCATTGATTTTGGTGATGAGAGTGCAGACGAGAAGTTGATTTATCCATATTTGGGGAATCGTTACTTATACTCTTCTTGGATTGTGGAACATTATGGATTTCCACTTGCGATGCAGTTAATGTAATCTGTTTCTGATTAATGGGTGAGACTGGGGTTTTGCTGGATCGATCTGTGAATGGAATGTTAGGTTTTTACCCTTAGGGGGATTTCTGTCAACTACTTTCCTTTTTTTTATTATGGTTATTTTTGTCAATTAAGTTTTCTGTGGATGATGTTAGTGCATGATGAGTTTCCAGATCTGGATTAGTAACCTCTGTTGATTTTTCCATATCACTGGAATTCGTTTCTGAACGATTAACTGGGCTTGTTACTGGGGAGGTCCGTTGCAACTGTACTCTTGGAGGGGAAGAGGTGTGTCTCAGCTATTCTGTGTTGAGATTCTTTATGTTTATTATGAGTTGTTACGGCATTTGAATATGAATGGCGTTTTACTGGATCATTGATTCCTCTCACCTTCAGTTCGAGTTTGGCTTCGTTAACGGGCATACCAGTTCTGTCCATTAACATTTGTAATTCTGTATAATATTGATAAAATATACAGTCTTTAGATTTTGCATGATGATTTAATTTGCAATTTACACATTTGAAAGTTTTGCATTTCCAATTTGTTGTGTGGTCTTCAGAACATACAGTACATATAGCGTTATTTCTACATCTTTTGGTTTAATGGCCATATTTTAGACAGTTAGAACATTGGAGAGGTTTAGGGACAAAGGGCGAACTTCTCTATTTAGTCCTAGAATTTTTATTTTTCATGGTAGTTCCTGGTTTGTAAATTTTATTTTGACTATTTTAATATGTTTATTTGCATCCTTTCTACTTGGGACAGTATATAATTCCAAGTCATGTATGTTGTTGTATCTTAATTTAAGGGAGTCAGTTAAGATTTGTTTTGATGGTAGCTCTTTTTCATCATTGCCTGAGAGCATTACTGTTCCTTGTGTATAGTTTTGTGTTTCATGGCTGGTTACTGTTACTTTTATTTCATTTATGTTGGTTATTTGTAGAAAGGTTGTTGATTGGGCTTTGGTTGTTGTTTGTATTAGCCATTCATTGTTTATGATATGTCTACATTCCATGTCTTGTATGGGGTGTATATTTAATAATTTGTTCTCTAAAATGGCTGGTGAGATATGCTTTTCTGCTTTTAATATTAAAAATCTGGACCAATTGTCTGGTCCAGAAATATGTTCAAAATGAACTAGTGTTGTATTGAGTCGATAGTTATTTCTTTTTAGTTTTTTCACATTCATCGGTGATGAGCTCTCTTGTGTTGATGGGGTTTTAGGGGGATTACTTGTCTCTATTTTAGAGTTAATGTCCTTTATGTATGGTTCCAGTGTTACAATACTGGAGTTTACCAATTTGTTTTTATTTGTTTCTTTTTGACTCTCTAAACGCTCTTGAGTCTTTAGGAGTTGATGTTTTACTCAGAACAGGATGTTCCGTTGTAGCGTTTATGTCTATGGTAAGGAGATTCGGGAGTGACGTTCCATTAGTCATCGACTATGCCAGAATTTTACCATCGTGGGGTCCAGGGGTACTACAGTGATATCTTCATGACTACTTTGCATAAAGGATATATATAAAAAAAAAATAATAATAATAAATCTTGAAAAGATATCATTGGCTTTTTATGAAGCTGAATGTTCCACTAATGGCACAAGTGGGAACTGACTCCCAAATGTCCGCGTCCCTACCCTGCCCCAAAAGGGGGATGGCACAGCATGATTAGTATGGCCCAAGTGTAAGCAAAACCCGCTTGCTAAGATTGAGTGTATTGTAATTACACAGTCATCCCCATCCTAATCACAATATGGGCTAACCGGACAGAAAGCCGAGAGTCCTATTCCTAGAACCAGGCCCCCCTGGAATCCGTGGTCCAGCTCCACAGAATAGTTCCGCCTGAAAAAACAGGTCTGAACATTATCAGGTAGATGATGGTTCTACCACAGTTCCCACTATTTAGCTTCAGATTCAACGTCACTCCATGCTATGATATGTTTTCCTATTTATTAATTTTGGTAATTTTGACAAAAGTGGAAAAATCCACAAAATTATTCTTAAAGTGTATTATTATATATGTGGGACACGGGATCAAACTTAAAAAAAAAAAAATAGATCCCTAGGTTTGAGAGCCCCCTCACCACGTCAAGGTGGTCCCAATTTGAGGGGGCTTCCACTAGGTAAAGAATCTCTGAACACTGTTCTTGAAGCAGTTGCTATATGTATATGTATTGTTTGAATGTGAGATGACCATTTTTTCCCTAGGTCCAGATTCAAGCATTAGTCAGTCAGTTCCCTCAAGTTTTTCAGCTTCTTGGGATTTTAATTCCCACAATCCACTTTGGTGTGGAGATTTTTTTTTTGATGCAGGAGGAAGGATCGTTGACGATAGCCATTCCAATGATCTTACTCTTATAATGACAGATCGATGACATTTCGTAATATCTATTCCAATGACTCCTGTTAGAGACTTGAGCATTTGTTCTTCGGTCGACTGTACTCGTGTATTTCAGTTGGGCTGTTGATGAATCTTTGCTTGGGTGTGATAATTTTCCTTTTTATTTAAAGTTCTTTTGAATTGACAAGCATTTGTTCCCCATCTGTCAATTTTGATTTGAAGTGGGCTGTTGGTGAATTCTGGCAGAGAAGTGTTGATTTTCGTCTTCCATTAACTGGTAGGTACAGGAAACAGGTTTGGCTTAACATCAAGACCTTTACTTTTTTCAGAATTTTGAGTCCCATTTGACTTTGATTCCAAAGACCAAAGGCAGTTGTCCTCAGTGTCACTTTTTTTTGGGAGTGGGTTATTAACAGCACAGTTGAATGTGTCTTTCCAGTCAAAGATTCACTGTTTGTTGTGACTCATCTGCAGTACTGCTAACAATGCTGTATTTGCAATTGATTTGCAAAGGTCAGTTAATGTAGTAAGTGGTTTCATATTTTGTTTTTCGTATACTATGGCTGGTCAGTTCATGAGGAGCACTTGTAAGGAAACTGCTCCTAATCTTAAAGATACCTTCATTATCCTAGGAGAAGGAAGTTAAATTTTTGGGAATTTTTTGTGACAGCAAGTTAATGACATGTGGTAGAACATTTAAGAGGCGAGTTTATGCTGCAATCTTTACTGAACACTCGTAATAATGAGTGATCAGTACAGATCATCTAATAGAAGACGTTTCATCTCTATCCAACAAAGCCTTTGATTGCACAATAAAATGTTAGCAGACAAAATTTATAGTATATGGTGACAAATAAGATTAAATATGAATCTGGACAAAATAAATATGCAGAGAGAAATGAAGCAGTGACAGGAAATCTTGCATTAAAGTGAAAAAGTATGTAGCAGACACAATTTGAAGTTTGAATTGTAAAGGAAATTTGCAGAGCAATGCCCTAAGTAAAGAGAAAATTATATAAAAATGATAAAAATTGAATAGAAATAGCTTTCGTACAACTGTTATCACTACAGATTCAACTGTAATTAATACATATACGTTAGTTTAATCAGCATATTGTGAAATTGCATATTAGTGCATATTTTGCAAGCAAAAAAAAAAAAAAAAGATGCCACAAGTATGCTTTGGTTTGGGTTACATTTGAGCAAAGTCAGTTACATTCTCTCTCTCTCTCTCTCACATGCCAAACTAAGGAGAAATGAATCAGTGCTGGGTTAGGTTGTGACTAGCAAAGACGTGAAGGTTTTGTGCTCCATGAAAAAGTGCAATACCAAAAAGGTGTTGAAAGATTAAACAATTAGATGAATAAATAATAAAACACATTTGGAAGAGGATGAATTAGATATTTTATGATAACTCAAAAGGACCTTTCCCTCGGGCATGTAGCAGGTTGAAATAGGTAAGACCAAGGCCTGCTTTCTTCCAACTGTGTGAGAGATGGGTTCAAAACATTTGGTTATTCGAGGTATAATATGAAAGTTTATGCTATGGTCATTAGTAAACAATCTCAATCAATCCTCTTGAACATACAGTAGTTATGTATGACGTCAAAATCGTTATAAATATGGTTATGGCATTCTAATTGTTAGGGAATGAACTGGGAAAATAAGTATACATTAGTTTTACCAGACCACTGAGCTGACTAACAGCTCTCTGATAATATGGACGTTTGGAAGTAGACTCATATATCAAAAAGGCACAGGAATATGTTTGATTCTTCCTTGTAATTGGAAAACAAATTTTGCTGGCACATTCTATATATTTAAAGGGAATGAAAGCAGAGAGGCCAAGGTTTGGATGTTTAGGAGGAAGGGACTGACGAATGGTTCCTACTTGCCTGCAGGTAATATACAGGTAATATTAGGCATATGTATGGCTTGTTATACGAATTACAGGCCAGTTTAATATACAGATATAGCATCGTAAATTTAAAACTTCCATATGGGGAATAATTCACTGACATACTCTTGTTTTTAAGTAAAGAGGGGTTATTTTATCATGCCTTCGTCATTTTACGCTTATCACTCGGTTTTAGCATATATCGAATCCTTATCAAGGAACTAAATACATTTTCATGCTTAATTTACAATACACTATATATAAGTAACTTGCTTGATATTGTTTATTTGTTATTTGTTAATAAATATTTGAAAAGAGCTCTACAAAATCTAATTTTTGGAACAAGAACCATCGGCTCCGTCTTAAACCGTGCAGAGTGAAAACCCTTCATATATTCAAATTAATCTCCTAAAAAGCCATAAAAATGCGTAGAATTAATACATTAACGTATATTTCACTCACTGCGTGCTCACAAGCGCGCTCTGGCACTCATATACGCACTCGATGTGAATAAAATACGACTTTAAAAAGTGGTTTCTGGCAACCCTTTGTTTACATTGACAAGGAAAGGTTGATTGAAGGTAAGTGACGTCTCTCTTACTTCGTTATTTTCGTGGTAATTTACGTAATTAAAGGATGAAAGCGAACGGAAACCGAAAGATAAATTAATTAACATGGCTGTTTTAATCTAGGATAGTAATTACCGAAGGTTAATGACTTTTAATACGTAAAATATGGTAGTTAAATAAGGCTGCCTCTCTCTCTACCTGTCATACCGGTCGGAGAAGCTCGAAGCTAATTGAGCTTTTTTATTTGATTATTTGAATTATTTCCTTCTTAATTACCATTAATTAACTTAATTAGGATGTTAACACCGCTGGCTAGCCGTAATTAACGTGTGATGAGGCTGTGTGGCTTGAAACCTTTGTGGCTTAATGCCTGTATCTTGGAATGACCGAGGACGTCAATTATAATTAGGTAGAATAATTAATATACTAATAGTAATAGTCAAATTAATAGTAATAGCAATACTCGAGTCCCGGTTAATTAATAGCAATTATTTAGTCATGTTTATTTAGTTTGGCAAATATTGACCTTGGGCCATTGGTGAGTGGGCATAGTAATAAGCCTTGGGTCAGGGTATCAAAGAATTCGGGACAATTTTGGGTAATGGAACAATTTTGGGGCAGTTTTAGCCCCAGGGTTTGGTCGTGGCAAACAGAGGCCTCTTCTGGTAGTTTATTTTTGTAATTACAAAGCCAAATTTCTCAAGCAATGATTAAGTCCTACTGGGGTACTGGTAAGCTAGACCTGAGTAATGAGCCACTAAGATATGAACTTGGGATTCTACAGGATTTCTAGTTATTTAGCACATTATATTGAAGGATGTTTTAGTTTTCATTGACAAATAAATGCTCGTTATGTCGCATGTCCTGTGTATGGAAGTATCCAGCCTATAGCTTGAATGCTTTAAGTTAAAAGTCATGTCAAGGTATTTATCATATGATTTTCATATGACTTTTAACTTAAAGTTTATAGGCTATAGGCTAGGAACATCCAATTGCAGGTAAGTTAAGTTGCTACTTTGTGTATGGAAGCATCTAGCCCACAACCTATAAGTTCTGTTAAAAGTCATATCAAGGTATTTATCTTATAAAATTGATATTGTTTTCCAGCTTCTTGGTATTAGTTTTGTCAGTGGTAAAAAAAATTATATTTGGTAATTACTAATGGATTTTTATAGTTTTTGAATAAAATGTGATATTGATGTTGAAAGCAGCTTGTATTATGTTAACGATAAAACACAAGTGTTTCTCAGTATTGAATAATGTGTCAGAATTTGACGCATTAAATTAGCTTCATAGATCCTCAAAGAAGAAAGGTTAAGCTTCCAATATCATAGGTGTAAAGTAAATCAACTTATTGGTCCATATACAGTAGGTCAGCTTAATTATGGATATGTAAAGCTTACTGCACCATACTTTTTCTCAAAAGCTTTCCGTCAAAAGTACTGGAATTTGCTTCTCACATGCAAGTAATTATGACAGGAAAATATCAGAGGGTGAATTCATAACAGTAAAAATGTTTCAGGAGAAAATAACAAGCATTGCAGAATAGCAGATTTGGTGAATTGAATTTTTATCGTTAACATATTCATTTGCTGCTGATATGTTGCTCTGTATTTTGTTTCATTGTATCAAGTAGCTGAAATATTCTCTGTCAAACAGAAATATGCTGGGTGTGAAAAAATGCTTTAAGAGACATTGTATGAAGGAAATGACACTTTACCCACCATTCCACAAGATTTGGCTGTCATCTAGAGATTCTGAACTATGAAACAAATTCAAGATTGTGTTTAGCATCATTTGAACTAGAGTAATTATTGTCAGTTGCATTGAACATTACTGATGGGTGTTTAAAACCTTTTTCCTGAGAAATGTAGATGTAATGCCACAGTAAATGTCTTTATATGTGGCTTTTTTACATGAGAAATTTAGACAGTGCCACAGTAAATGTCTTTATATGTGGCTTTTTTATATGAGAAATTTAGACGTAGTGCCACAGTAAATGTCTTTATATGTGGCACTTTTTCCTGAGAAATTTAGACATAAGTGCCAAAGTAAATGTCTTTATATGTGGCAGGCCACAGTGGTAATGTTTGTTTTGTTTTTTAAATGCAGAGTTGAATAATAATTTTGTTCATTACTGCAAAGTGACATACTGCACTGTGTAGTTTTTATTGCCTCAAAGCAGCTGTATAACCTAAGGAATTGTGCAGTACAGTTTTGTGGCAATCGAAGACTTTTTATCCGTAATGATTTGTATAGAATCCTTTTTTAAAGTAAGTTACTAATGTAGATTAATTTTTTACAGACACCACATACTTCAAGACCTACAGTTGTTTAGCTTTTAAGTCATTTCTATAGATCCATAAGGACAGTTTAATACAGTTTAAGTTGCCTGACGTACTTTCTAAAGCAGGAAGTAAGTGATATAATATTGATGCCACTGCTTGTAACAAAGAGCTTTTTTTTTTTTTACCTTCGTATCACTAAATTCAGATACGGCATTTGATGAATTAGTAAAGCCAGTTCCCTAACATACAACGTAGATAAGAACTTGCCCATAGCAAAGCTATTAAGTGATCTCTTATTTCATATGTATCATTTTGAGATAAGTTGTAAACATCATAAAAAAAAAGTATTGCTTTGATAGTAAATTAAGATAGCAAAATCAGGAAGTCAAAATACTTGTAGTGGTAGAAATTCAAAATGGCAAAGTAAACACTTTAGGTTATGTTTTTGCTAGGTAGTACGTAAGAATCATGAAATCGATAGCCTTAGTTTAAGGCTGCAGGTTTGTTAGCTATGAAAAATAAAGATTTGTCAATTTAGCTTAATGATGTAAACTTCATTCTGCTTGTATGAAAATCATTTCATTTTTTTATTAGTGTACTAACATGAAAAACAAAAATGTTGTCAAATTTTTAGGAAGTCAGATTATATATATTATATGTGTTCAGATACGACTTGGGCTGTATCAAATGGGTTTTGTGGGTGTATTGAAATGACTTAAAATTTGGTGATAATGACCAGACTGCTGTTTGGACTAAGAAGATGGATGTCAAGGAAAATACTAGTGTTCGGCCTTCGCAAATAAGACAGAACTCAGCCATTGAAATCGGTAAGTTTATGAATATTGTTTATGAATATGAACTGTGTTTTTCTTCTCTGGTTTGGTAATCTTGAAAATAGCTCATTAATCTATCAATAAATTAAGGGTCAATACAATTTCAAAAGTATTTACATTATTTGATGGACCAGTCAACGATATAATTGCTGTGTGTCTGGTTTTTTATATATATTTCACATGAACAAGCATGGAACTCAAGATGGGAATAAGTCAGTAAGGTTTATGCGGTACTGAAATGTTTCTTTACCCTCCAGAAGTATCAAATTAAGCAATAAATAAATGAGTAGGGTTAGGAACTGTAGCTTTGGAGTAACATTTGGATCTTTAGCCTGTAGAAAATGCTATATCAAATTGTAAGAGGGTTGATTCCACTAGTATTTACATATTTGGTCATCATGTAGACAATTAGGTGATTGGATCTTGATCAGCATTTGAAGGCAAATATTCTTGACAGGTGGCACTGTGCAGGGTATGTTGTAACGAGTTTTAAGCATTAAAAATAATGCAATTAGTTCCATATAAATGCTGCAAAAAAAGAATGCCTTATATTGTGTCTTGTATTTGCAAATTAACATTCTGAAACTGTCAGATACTGTGTCAAGTATCACTTGCTCTCTCGTTCTCTCCATTTTAGTCCCAAATACCTTCTTTGTTGAATCCCCTAAATTCAAGTGGTCAAAGTACGAAGATGAGATGTTCTACTCATTCGGTCAAGAGTTCTAAAGATACGAAGTTATTTAGGCATAAATATATATATCATTGGTGGATAGTATCAACTCTGTTGATTGTGTTTTGTAAAGGTCTGTGCATTCTAGTAATACTACAGTATCATTGCAAAATTATAGGAATCCCTATAGGGGGTAGTGGTGCACTGTAGGCATCACTTAAGGTTCTTTGCAATATCCTTCTGGCCCCCAGCCACAACCCCTTTTATTACTTTTACTGTACCTCCGTTCCTAGTCTCTTTCTTCTGCCATATTTCCCACCCTCTCCTAACAGGTTTTTCATGTGCAGCTGTGAGGTTTTTGTCTTGTTACACCTTTAAAATTGGAACCTCAAAACTTAGAGTGAAGACACAATGCATTCTACCCTAAAGCAGTTATCCTGGTCTTTTATAATTTAATTACATTTTTATCTTTATTATTGGGTCAATTTATTTGTTCTTTTCTAATAACTGCTGTCTTCTTTCTGTATTTCCTGTTACCTTCTGTTACTCCTTTCAAATGAGCACCATATTCCTTGAAAGGGTGAATTTCAAGTCAGTGGCCCTGTGGGTGGCTTGTTCCTTATGAAAAGGGTTCTTCATCTTCTGAATAATAATCATAGCAGAGAGACAAATCCACAGTTATGTATATGTACATATATTTAAAGAAAAATGTGTACAGAAAGCTTTCAGGAAACTGTTCGATTCCCCTTTTCAGTCTGATTGAAAAGGGGAATCGAACAGTTTCCTGAAAGCTTTCTGTACAGATTTTTCTTTAATTATATGTACAGTACATCTGTGGATTTGTTTCTCCATTTCAAGACCCATGCTACTATGAGTATTTTTTAAATGATAATATGTAATGATAATTTACTCTCAATTTCCCTTTGAGCACTGAATGACCTCAGTTCCCAATGCTTGGCATTTGGCCAGATTTGATATTTCTGTTCCCCCACAGGCAGAGATTTTCTCTGAGAATTAAGGACAAGACAATACTAAGAAATATTGCTGTGTTGAATCTTTGAAGAATTCCTCAGAACAGCAGGAGTGTTGAAGCAAAGCTTACTTTTTAGTATTGTCCAGCATGAATGTGCCATCAGTGCACCATATGCAGTGCACTGTGGACATTACTTAAGGTTTTTTGTAGCGCGTCTGCGGTCCCTAGCTACAACCCCTTTCATTCCTCTTAGTGTACCCCCGTTCATATTCCTTCCGTCTTACTTTCCACCCCCTCCCAACAATTGTTTTGGCCTAAATCTTATTTTCCACTCCAACGTGAAGGTGTCCTCTCTTACTTTCCTTGCTTGGTGAATTGGGAGTTGGAGACCACTGTAGCTTTTGAGGGGTGTGTCTTGTATGACCCCAAGACTGCCAACTTTTCATTAAGACAGCATCACCATATTGGCAAAATGGTACATACCCCTCTTTTGCCGTTACTCTCGTTAATGCTTCCTTGTAGGGGTTTTAGTGCCATCAGTGTACCCCACATGGTGCACTGTAGGCGTCCCTTCAACCCTTAGCTGCATCCCCTTTCATCCCTAATGCTAATTCTCCTCGCATTTTAATACATTCGCAACTAGAATTCCCATGAACCTTTTAAAGCAGACTGTCTTAGGAACGAGGTTACGTTCACCTGACACTCGACTCATAATTTACTCTTTTCAGGCTCTCCTCCGGTCATTGTGAATGACAACTACGGCAGTTCCATAGCAGGACGTCTTCAAGTACCAGGAGCAATCTTCTTCCTCACAAGTCATCGTAATGGATGTGTTATATCCAGACTACATCACAGACAAAGGATCATGTGGTTCAAATTACTACGTAAGTTGCAATTTGAGTTAGTGCTCTTTGACATCTTAGCAGTTAGTAATTAAAAAGCCACAATAGTGTATATGAGCGACTGTGTTATTCAAAATACAGAAAAGGTTATAGGAGCTTTCGACCGTTTGCACAGTTGTCCTCTTCAGCCAAGAGGACCTTTGTGCAAACTGTCGAAAGCTCCCGTTTCTTAACCTTTTTGTATTCTGAATAATGCAGTCGCTCAGATACAGTATTGTGGCTTTAATATTAAAAAATATCAAAGCATATAATAAAAATTCTTATTGTAGTTTCTTCCACTGGGGTATTGCCATCAGTGCACCTCACTGTAGGGATTGCTAAAGGCTTTCACTGCATCCCTTTGGCCCCCAGCTGCTATGCCCATTTTTTTTTAGCCTTTGACTTGATTCCCATTCCCACTTCCTCACTTCTATCTTGCTGTCCAACCCCCTATTTTCGGTCTTGATCTCTGAATGGCTGAAAGCACCCTGTGCTTCACTGTATAGCATTTGTAGGTGGTACCTAGTGTGTATTACTAAAAGATTGATGTCAGTATTGATGTAGTTATTGAGAAAGTGAAGTTTATCCATACAAGTGTTACAGCTGGGATAAGAATCCTAATCATTTTCAAAGAAAAAGCCATGATATAGAATTTAGATTTCTGTTTCATGTGCACGAGAAATTCTGAAGCATTTTATCACCAGTACAGCCATTTGAATCATGTCTGAAATTACAGATTGTATAGTGAAAGTCCTGCAGTTTTTAGTTGTCAAGTAATACTCACCCTCGCATGTCCGTAAGGGGTTAGTGCCATCAGGGCACCTCACGGGGTGCACTGTAGGCATTACTAAAGGGTCTTTGCAGCGTTCCTTCGGCCCCAAGCTGCAACCCTTTTCATTCCTTTTACTGTACTTCCTTTCATATTATCTTTGTCCCATCTTGCTATCCACCCTCTTCTAATAATTATTTCAAAGTGCAGCTGCTGTTACAACTTTCAAACCTACCTACTTTCAACTTCCTTTCCAGCACTGAATGACCTCATAGGTCCCAGTGCTTGGCCTTTGGTCCTAACTATTCCATTCTTATATATTCAATTTGCATGTTCTTGAAATTTAGTAAAAAGTTTCTTCAGGCGTTCACAATCTTTTTGTTTACAAATAATTTCGTAGTTAACCCTTTAACGCCGAAGCCCTATTTTCAAAAACGTCTCCCGTATGCCGGCGGCCTCCGAGAGGTAGCGCCAAAGCGGAAAAAAAGTTTCTTTCAAAAAATCACAGCTCGCTTAGTTTTCAAGATTAAGAGTTCATTTTTGGCTCCTTTTTTTCTCATTGCCTGAAGTTTAGTATGCAACCATCAGAAATGAAAAAAATATCATTATCATATATAAATATTGAAATATATGACAGCGCAAAAAAAAAATTTCATATATAATTGTATATAAATCGCGCTGTGAGCAAAATGGTTAAAGCTAACGAGTTATTTTTTTTCTTTGTATTGTACACTAAATTGCAATGATTTTGGTATATAACAAATTGTAAAGCGATCAAAGCAACACAGAGAAAATATTATCACAAAATGATGCATGAATTCGTAATGCTCAGATGTAAAAAAGTTTTCAAAAATTCACCATAAATCGAAATATTGTGCTAGAGACTTCCCATTTGTTGCAAAATGAAGGTAATGGATTGAATATTACTAGAATGTAAGTGTTTTAGCTCACAGTTGCAGTTTTCGACCATTTCGGTCGAGTTAAAGTTGACCGAAAGTAGAATTTTTTCTATTCATCGTGATTTATATGAAAATATTTCAAAACTGATAAAAGCTACAACCATGAGTTATTTTTGTTGTATCCTCCATGAAATTGCGCACATTTCCATATATAAAACTTTATGTAACGACTAAAATAAAACAGTGCAAACATTACGACAAAGTGACAAAAGAATTTCTGAGATGTTCGGCTGAGTTACCGCGCGGACGTAAGGAAAAAGTTTTTTTAAAAAATTCACCTTAAATCGAAATATTGTGCTAGAGACTTCCAATTTGTTGCAAAATGAAGGTACATGATTGAATATTACTAGAATGTAAGAGATTTAGCTTACAATTGCGTTTTTCGATCATTTCGGTCAAGTTAAAGTTGACCGAAGGTTGAAATTTAGCACTTATCATGATTTTTATGAAAATATTTCAAAACTGATAAAAGATACAACCATGAGTTATTTTCTGTTGTATTCTACATGAAATTGCGCACATTTCCATATATAAAACTTTATGTAATGACTAATATAAAACGGTGCAAACATTATGACAAAGTGACGAAAGAATTTCCGTGATGTTCGGCCGAGTTATCACGCGCAGACAAGGAAAAAGTTTTTTTTTTTTTTCTCAAAAATTCACCATAAATCAAAATATTGTGCTAGAGACTTCCAGTTTGTTGCAAAATGAAGGTACATAATTAAATATTACTAGAATGTAAGAGTTTTAGCTTACAATTGCGTTTTTCGACCATTTCGGTCAAGTCAAAGTTGACCGAAGGTTGAAATTTTTTGTAGTCGACGTACGGTACGTCCACTCTGCACCCAACAGACAATTTTAGTCGACGTACAATACATCCAGTCGGCGTTTAAGGGTTAATGAAATTTGCGTTACAATACAATGTTCAGTTACTTGTTTAAAGACTTGTTTCCCATCTGTGCCCCACTTAATTTTTCTTACAACCCTGTAACCCTAAAGATTTGAGGGTCGCAAGCCGTGATGTCATTAACTTCTTCCTCATCTTTTCAGGAAAGCAGTTGCAATCTACAAGAATAAACTAGACAAGTTTGAACACAAATTTAACCTTGGAATTCCACATCACCGTAGAAGAAGAACACAGGAAAAAACTATAATTGTAGCACTCTAATGAGCATATGTTAGTGACCCAAATCAATCTTTGACACTTGTAATTTTCAATTAGGAATTGTATGAGTCTATATTCAGGACATATGATTTATTTAAACTTGTTGCTGGTTCAGTATTTCAGGATATATAATTTCCACTTTCATTTCGTCTCAGTTCAATTTTAGCCAACCAGCAGCTCAGTGTTATTCAGGTACCTGAAACTCATGTGGCTTGATATTACCTATTAAGCATTTACGCAGACTAATTGTAAGTTTAATTTCAGTTAAAACACAACTCAGTATGTTTTAGAGTGCATAGTTTATTTTAATATCAGCTTTCAGTTCTGTGTAATTTAAAAAAAGTACAGTGTTTTATTTGCACTTGAATTTCCTTGTCGGCTAGAAAGCATTGTTCCATGATATATATTCTTAACTTCATTTTCTGATTAGTTTAACAATAGCTATGTGGCACCACAGTTTGCTAAAGGATACATAGTCTTATTTACATAAGGTTCATGAGTTCAATATGTCAAGTACTATAGTGGATTTCAGGATAATTTTGTAATTTCTTTATCAGTTTAAAATTGGCTGTCAGTAGGTCAATATTTTTGGGGATTTATACATAAGTGGTAATTTCTTATCAGTTTAATATCAGCTGAAAGCAATTTGGTGCATTTCAAGATGCATAATTTTATTTTTACCTGAGTCTAACATGAGTTTGAAGTTGGTTAAAGATAGCTCAATGCTTCAGGATACATCTTTTTTTCACACAAGATTCATAACTGTTAAATATTGGAAATCAAAGAGCTCAGTTAGTTTCAGGATGCATAGTTTTCTCTTGAATTCCTTAGCTGTGTCAGCATCAGCTGTCAAGTAGCTTAGTACATTTTAGAGTACACAGTTCTTCCTCTACATCGTTTCCCACCTGTATGTGGGGTCGATGTTTCTGACAGCATTTCTCCACCTGACTCGGTCAGACACATCGTCCACTGACAGTTGCTTTTGTCTCTCAGGTCTTCTCTAACTACATCCATCCACCTTTGCTTCCTTGGTCTTCCTCTTGCCCTCCCACCAGGCACCTCCATCAGCATCACTCTCCTCCCTAAATATGTCTCATCCCTTCTCACCACATGGTCATACCACTGCAGTCTTCTTTTCTGGGCCTTCTTTGATAGTTCTACACTTTGGCAGTTCCTCTTATTCTTTCATTTTTGATCCTGAGGACAGTTATTCACCTGTAATTGTCATTAGTTTAATATCAGGTACATAATGTTAGAAATAAATTTATCGGTGTAAGATAATAGGTAGCTGTAGAAGCATAGACTATTTTGTATCAGTAAGCTTAGTATGTCTAAGGATAATTGTTCTTCGTGAAATAAGTTTGATGTTACTGGTCAGATAATTGACTGCTTTCTAGAAATTCATGTAGCACTTAGATTTCATTTGCAGTGTCCAGTAGGTCACTGTCCAATACATACTTGCCTGGGTGTGAAGTTCGTGTGATATTATTATTGTTGTTATCATTATTTTTATTATTATTATTCAGAAGATGAACCCTATTCATATGGAACAACCCCACTATAAGGGCCATTGACTTGAAATTCAAGCTTCCAAAGAATATGGTGTTCATTAGGAAGAAGTAAGAGGAAGTAAAAGGAAATACAGAAAGAAGAGATCCCACTTATTAAAAAAAAATATATTAAATTGATAAATAGATGAAAATTTATTAAAATGCAAGAAGAATGATATTAGGGTAGTAATGCAGTAATAGTAGGTATTCTGATTGTTTTCACTAGTTTCCTCAAAGTTCTAACATTATCAGTAGCAAGTAGTTCATTAATTAGAACTAGTTCATTTTATGAAATATCTTTGTGGAAGCCGTTGTAGTTAAGAACAGTTTTGTGGAACCAAACCTGTGATGTATTGCCTTTGGAGAACAGTTAATATTTTCAGCTAAAATACAAATGATTCCTGATATTTTTTCTCAGTAAGCTGCCACATAGATATTGTTAAACTAGCCTCCACCATAGTAGGGACTTGGAAGCAAGCCTCTCAGTTACTCTTTGTATAACCTTAATCCACAGATTGTTTCAGTTGCTGAATATCAGAGCTTTTGAGAGTTAAATCCTTGATAGCTCTAAGCTCTTGCATTACTGTAGTGTTATGTAAGCATTGGTACTTTTTAACTTTTAAGATTTAGGTTATGCACAGGCTTTGCTTAATACAGGATGAATATTACAGCTTCCACATTTTGAAATTTGGTGACTTATGGAGAACTTGTCATTATTTTCATGTGATTAAAGTATACTCTGTGATTTTGTACAAAGCCTGCCATGATTATAATAATGCACCTTGTTAAACATTAAACAAATTATTGAAAATTTTCAGCATAAATTAATTCAAAGTTTACTGCAAGTACTGATGAGTTGTGTTATCAGGGGCATTTATATAATCACAGCATCTCTGCATATTTCAAGACACTGCTGGAATGTTAAGGGTCCAAACTGAAATTTTGTTACTGTTAAGGGAATTTGGTAATGTAGGCACAAGATTCAATAAGTAAATTGAAATTCAAAATGCTTTTTTAAAGGGAGTTGGGTACTCAAATTAAATTTGTTACTTTTAAGGTCATGTGGTTTTATACAAAACATATTTTAGGTAAATGGATCTGTAAGTAAAATCTCATTCAGATTTTAGTTTAACCCTTAAACGCCGACTGGACGTACTCAAATTAAATTTGTTACTTTTAAGGTCATGTGGTTTTATACAAAACATATTTTAGGTAAATGGATCTGTAAGTAAAATCTCATTCAGATTTTAGTTTAACCCTTAAACGCCGACTGGACGTATCATACGTCGACTAAAATTGTCTGTTGGGTGCCGAGTGGACGTACCGTACGTCGGCTACAAAAAATTTCAACCTTCGGCCAACTTTGACTCGACCGAAATGGTCGAAAAACGCAATAGTAAGCTAAAACTCTTACATTCTAGTAATATTCAATCATTTACCTTCATTTTGCAACAAATTGGAAGTCTCTAGCACAATATTTCGATTTATGGTGAATTTTTGAAAAAAAAAAATTTCTTACATCCGCGCGGTAACTCTGTTGAAAATTTCAGAAATTCTTTCGTCATTTTGTCGTAATTTTTTCAACGTTTTATGTTAGCCATTACATAAAGTGTTTTATATGAAAATGTGTGCAATTTCATGTAAAATACAACAAAAAACAACTCATGGTTGTAGCTTTTATCAGTTTGGAAATATTTTTATATAAATCACGATAACTGCCAAAATTTCAACCTTCGGTCAACTTTGACTCGACCAAAATGGTCAAAAAACGCAATTGTAAACTAAAACTCTTACATTCTAGTAATATTCAATCATTTACCTTCATTTTGCAACAAATTGGAAGTCTCTAGCACAATATTTAGATTTATGGTGAATTTTTGAAAAAAAACTTTTTCCTTATGTCCGCGCCAGAAATTCTTTCGTCACGTTGTCGTAATGTTTGCACTGTTTTATATTAGTCGTTACATAAAGTTTTATATATGGAAATGTGTGCAGTTTCATGTAGAATACAACAGTAAATAACTCATGCTTGTAGCTTTTATCAGTTTTGAAATATTTTCACATATATGACGATAACTGCCAAAATTTCAACCTTCGGTCAACTTTAACTCGACCGAAATGGTCGAAAAATGCAATTATAAGCTAAAACTCTTACATTCTAGTAATATTCAATCATTTACCTTCATTTTGCAATAAATTGGAAGTCTCTAGCACAATATTTAGAGTTATGGTGAATTTAAAAAAAAAAAACTTTCCTTACGTTTGCGCGCGGTAACTCGGCCGAACATCTCAGAAATTCTTTCGTCACGTCGTAATGTTTGCACCGTTTTACATTAGTCATTACATAAATTCTTATATATGAAAATGTGTGCAATTTCATGTTAGAATTCAACAGAAAATAATTCAAGGTTGTAGCTTTTATCAGTTTTGAAATATTTTCACATAAATCACGATAACTGCCAAAATTTCAACCTTCGGTCAACTTTAACTCGACCGAAATGGTCGAAAAACGCAATTGTAAGCTAAAACTCTTACATTCTAGTAATATTCAATCATTTACCTTCATTTTGCAATAAATTGGAAGTCTCTAGCACAATATTTCGATTTATGGTGAATTTTTGAAAAAAACTTTTTCCTTACATTCGCGCGGTAACTCGGCTGAACATCTTAGAAATTCTTTCGTCACGTTGTCATAATGTTTGCATCGTTTTATATTATTCGTTACATAAACTTTTGTAATATTTCGATTTATGGTGAATTTTTGAAAAAAACTTTTACGTCCGCACGTTACGAATTCATGTATCATTTTGTGATAATATTTTCTCTGTGTTGCTTTGATCGTTTTACAATTTGTTATATACCAAAATCATCGCAATTTAGTGTACAATACAGAGAAAAAAAATAACCTGTTAGCTTTAACTGTTTTGCTCACAGCACGATTTGTATACAATTATATATGAAAATTTTTTTCGCGCTGTCATATATTTCAATATTTATATATGATAATGATATTTTTTCATTTCTGATGGTTACATATTAAACTTCAGGCAGTGACAAAAAAAAACTTTTTTTCTGCTTCGGCGCTAACTCCCGAACGCCGGCGGCATATGACAGACACTTTTGTAAATAGAGGCTCGGCGTGAGAGGGTTAAAGAAAGTTAAGTATTGTTAAAAATGGCTTCTTATGTACATGAATATGTAAACTCAAATAATAAGTAAATTAAAATTCAAAATTCATTTTCAAGGCAAATTTGGCACTTGAATATGTTGCTCTTAGGGGTCTTTTTTTTTTTTTTTTTTTTTTTTTTTTTGCAAAACATATTTTAGGTAAATTAATCTGTAAGCAAGTTCAAATTCAGAATTTTGATGTAAAGGAAGTTAGGTATTCTTAATACACTAATGGCCTTTTATATATATGAATCAATAAACTCATAAGTGCTCTTTTAATTGCCGTTTGACAAAGATATATGTGGTATATGTATTAAATAGCATTCTCAGTTATGAGCAGGGTTCGTTCATCTTAATGTTATATTAGTACTTAGACTTTCTGGAACGATTCAATTCATTTTGTTTACCAGAGCACTAAGTGTTTTTCAGACTTTTGCTGTAAAAGCTGAATGCTATTGGACTCCTTAGCTATTGGATAGTTGCTATGTAATTCCTTAGCTATTGGATAGTTGCCATTTAATTAACTGGTAAGGTTCTCACAAAGGGATTCCTTTTCCAAGAAAGGCGTAAATTGGAGTACGGTTAGGTTAAAGAAGTTGAACAGCAAAGTGGAAGAGATTAAAATGATGGAAAATAAAAAGATATTTGATTGACAGGGAGGGATTGGTTTTTGTTATAGGTACACTTGCCCTTAAGAATAATTCACTGTAAAGCCTTGTAAACAAGGGGGCTTATGAAGTATGTAATAATAATAACCACAATCTTAGCTTCTCAGTTTCTTCACACAATTTGGATACTCTTGTCACTACCAAGCCTTAGATCGAAATGGAAGAATGTGACGTGATTCTGATGTCTGTAACAGGATTTGAACCCTCATCCAGAGTATCAGAATGAGGTTACGTTATCCACTTGACCGCGGTTGTCAGGTAGGTAACGTGACCTCATTCTGATACTCTGAATGCAGGTCCGACTCCTGCTGTGGACATCAGAATTACTTTTACTTCATCTTCTTCCATTTAGATCTAATGCTTGGTAGTTACAAGTAGATCCAAGAAAAGTTTGAAGAATATAAGAAGTTACAAGGGCATTGTGGCTGTTATAATTACATAGATAAGTATCTGGTAAAAAGTGACCAGTAGCATCTGTGCGTGGTTAATTCCAGGCAACAGTGAAATTTCAAAAAGTAACTGGAAATGAAATCGTAAAATAGTTTTGTCTCAGGTTAGGAACTAAATCTTTTTTGACAATGTTTCTAATTACATTTTAACAAGACATATGTGACTTTGTTAATTTGAATTGTTTGAGAAATTCGCTTGTTATTTCTGAGGTATTGATTTTTCTAAATTGTAGACTTCCCAGTGTAACAGTGTCTTGACATATGGAGATTTTCTGTAGGTTAAGGTATTTTTTATTTTAATGTTTTGTATAATTCCCATTGAAGTTCAGTAATTTAATGAAACCAAGATTCACTTGACTGTTATTGTTAAACTTCACTAAAATTTGAATAATGGGAAAATTATTGTAATACCAAAATATGTATGAATTGATTTGCACAAGGACTTCTGAATTTCAACTTTGAGCTCAGTTCTCATCAGGTATTGACTTTCATTTAGCTACAAAAGGTAAATTTGTGTCTTTCTTATTTCTTAGCACAGCAGAGCAAAGTTTAAAACTATTGAAAAAAATTCTATTGGCACTAAAAATCAAGAGCATTGTAACAATATACATCGTATCTTTAGTGATGGTATACTGTTTGGACATTGCAATCTAGGTTTGATAAACTGAGCTTGGAAATTCATATCTATATAAATTTTCCCCGCAGGCCAACATTTTCAGGTATCTTTTTAAGGTGATTTAATGTAGACATTGTCCAGGCTTTTATCTCTCAGCCTTCCATTCTCACCAGACTTCCCTTCATGTGAATTTGAGATTACACTCTACACTTTCAAGGGCATTTCTTCAGTCTCCTGTTAAAGCTTTTACATAGAAATACTTGGCAGATTTACAGCTCATCTTGGAACCTCCTGAATTTTAGACTCTTGTGCTGTAAGAGCAGTTTTTGATCACTTGAATACTTGTCAGCAGAAAACTTCCAGGTATGCCAGAATCTTTACATAGTCATCTGAACCATCATTTCACTTTACGTACTTTGTTGAAGCTTTCTTGTATATCATATTCTCTACTGGAGGGATCTTGAACATTTGACATGCTTTGCTGGACTGGAGACACACACACACACACTTACTTACTTACTTACTTACTTACTTACTTACTTACTTACTTACTTACTTACTTACTTACTTACTTTCAGTGTGCTTTCTTTATTTCTCCCAGACACAGGGATGAAGTACCTCAGTCTTCAAACCCTCACACTTAAATTCTTATTGTAAACTCTTTCATATGTGGACCTGAGATTGTTAGGGTATGAAATTAAGTTGAATCTTTCAATGTAAAGATATTTGCCTTTTTTGCCTAGTTTTCCAATGAATTTTAAAGTCTTCATTTTAAATAACTAGTAGAGTTTTGTGAAATGATTTAAGGTATAAATCAATTTATGGGTTTTGGTATGAAATTAGGATGAATTTTCCAATGTAAAGAAAAATGCCTTTGTCACCCAGTTTTCAAGTGAACTCTAAAGTTTTTGATTAAATATTTGAGAGAGGTGTGTCATGTGATGTAAGTTACAAGTTTCATTCTTTATTTATTTTAATGAGAATTAGAGCAGTGTCTGTAAACATTCATCTCTAAACCTGAACAGTTTAAAGGTAATGAATTACTGCTCATTACTAATTGATGTAAGTTGAAGTACAGAAGTCCTCATATATTTATACATTGTGTAAAACTGGAAAGACTTTTTAAAATAAAGGACTCCTTGGAGTCAGCACTGCAGTGCCTCCAGGAGGGAGTAATATGTCCTCAGCCAGAGGTAATATGAGGTCAAGTCACTTGTCAGTAACTGAAACCGATTCAAAAGGGCTGATTGTTTTTCTAAGCTGACATCAGCTGATTTGGCCAAGATGGGAAGAGCCTTATGTACTTGTATTTTCCAAGATGTGTTCAAAATGTTCTATGAACCTGTGAAAATGTTTGGAATTTAAAATGTCTAAGAAAATGTTCGGACAGGGAGTCCAACGAGGGTTGTGTTAACGGTTGCCACCGAGACGAGCCTTAGGCTTACGTTCAACTGTTGTTGCTCTTTGAAGCAAATGTCAGCTTGGCATGTATTGTCCTCATGATATGGTGTAGCAAACATGTAGATTTTTAGAGCCAGAATTTGGTTTCATATGATGTACAGTTGCCCAAAAAAAAAAGTATGTGAGTAAGTGAGAAAATCTACAACTCAATGTTTTTGGTTTTTGTTTGAGATTTTGTGCAGGATCCTCTCTCGTCTTGTTAGAGGAGTTGAGTGTATTTGATCTTGTAGAAAAAAAAGGCACAGTCGAGCAAGACGTGGTTATGGCGAATGTGTTTTCGAAGGTGTTAACTGTTGTACTGACAGTTGTAGCTGACAATTATTTCCTTAGAGCTGTGTAAAAATTGACTTAAATATTTCTTGATAGGGTTATTTCAGTTGTCAGAAGTACGTAAGTGTAAAATTGACTTAATTCTTAAGAAAAATTCTCATTTGTAAATTTTTATCATGAGTTGTCACATTTTACTTATAAGTCAATTATGAGATTCCGTTTGATCAAATACTGTTTCCTGGAGAATTATAAGTAAACTTGTTGGTGTAGTACGGAAAATTTTAGCTTGCAAGGCATCATTTGCTGAGATTAGAGTCTGTCATTTTTGCTGTTTTTTTTTTTTACTAGTTTACATATAACAGTTTCGCAAGATTATTTTAAAGCTTTGAATATTATTTATATCCTGCCAGATGTCTTATACTGTAAAGTATAAAGTTAAAAGTTAGGTTGAAAAGTGTAAAGTAAGTCTGTCAGACCTTGTAGAGAGAGTTATCCTTTTGGTCCAGCAAAACCTTTAATTATATTTCAGACACTTACTGTCTTTTCAAAAGGGGGTACCAGCTTGGGGCTCAAACGTCTTGCATCTTGGGCCGACATTCATTCGTGTACTTGAAATAAAGGAGGGATAAAACACCACAACGATCATGTTTAGAATAAGTGTGAGGAACCTTGCAAGTGTTCGTCACATCGTTAGTAATTAGACAACAATTAGAGAGTTGAGTGTTAATCCTGGAGGAACTTTGAAATATGTAAATCTTTGGTCTAAAATTGATAAACAATCATTTGACAAGTTTCTAACAAGGCAATAAGACAGAATGTGGCCTTTGATATATTGTAAAGGTTATTGTACTACATCACCAAATACCTTGCCAAAAAGCATTCTTTGGTCTTGAGGCAGTGTGAGGTAATATCTAGACTTCTGAATGCAAAAGGTGAATGTAGAACAAATGTGTTCCCCGTCATTTAATGGGATGAAGAAACTGTCCTCATTTTTAGGTTACCTTTCTGTTGGAAGGGTCCATTGATAGGAAAATATTCCTTTAAAACCTTGGTAAGATGTAGGTGAATCAGATGCTCTGGAGAAACTAGTTGCCATTTCCTTACGGAAGTTACAAAAACCCTCGGTTTGTTGATGTAATTGTTAATTGATGTCAGATTTTCACAGGTTTCCTCTTACAGTTTGTATGAAACGTATGACAACGACAAACATCATCTGCATTCTTCATTAACTGATGTAGCTGTTTTTGCTCGCAGCGATAGGCTGGCCACTGCTGCAAACAGTTTGTCATTTTCTAGTATCAGGTTTAAGACTACGGTACTTAATTTTCCAAGTGATTTATTTTGGATACAACTGAATATGGAATAGTTTGCTTTAGTGCAGTTGCTGAATCTTCAGACCCCCAAATGTCCAAGATAGGAGCAAATTCATTCTTCCTTTTTCAGCTGACTTCTGAATTCAGGTGTATCGGTCTTACTTTTTATTCCATCGTATGTCTTTATTTATCACCTTTCCTATAACTTTTCTCTCTCTGCAGGCGGATTTACCTTTAGAGCCTTCTTGGTTTTATTAAAGTCTGTTGACTTTGTCCATGAAAGCTCTCAGCAGAAGAATGAAAGAAAGAAAGGAAGGATTGTTTTGTAATATTTTGTTGCTGGGGAGAAATTGATACGAGATCTGATTTCATTGTTTTGTCGGTATTTAGATCTATAACTACAGCTTTTTCAGTGCTCCTAATTGGTCTTGGCAGGTCTTACTGGGTCATGGTAACTGTAGAAGTCACTAGAATATCAACAGATTTTGTAGTTCATATACTTGATCTTGGATAACTTGATTTAAGACACTGGTCATGGTGTAGATTAGAACTTATCCTGGTTTTTAAATTGATAACTTTCTAGATTTCAGTAGACTTGATGTAGATTATAACTTATCCTGGTTCTTACATTGATTTTTAATCTAACCTTCTAGATTCCAGTAGATTCAATGTAGATTAGAACATTTCCTGGTTGTTAAATTGATTTATAATGTAACACTCTAGATTTCAGTAGATATGTGTAGAGGCTTCCTATGTTTTGGTCTTATGGAATTTCATCTTACTGTAAAGGTGGAAGTTTGCTATTTTTGAATAGCAATGTCAGTCAAGAAATGTACGGAAGATATCTAGTTTGGGATTAAATACATCTTATTTTCTATGGTGGTAGTTTGTGTTTTATTCAAGCCCTTCCTCACAGCACTGTACTTTGGCATTTGAAGTGTCAACTTACGATAATAGTTGTGTAGTATGATAATGTTAAAAGAGTTGTTCCACAGGAAAGCTTAATAATATCTAGTTTATTAAAGGTACGGTACATCATGATTAGATTTTGTTTGGTCTTGTATGGTGGTGTATAGAATATGAACAATACTGTATTAGTTTATGGTGGTGGTGTATGCATTCAAATGTTATTTTATTTGGTGACAATGAACTTGGTATTTGAATGTTAGATGGGTACAGTGGATGTGGTACTCACCAATTTATAAAACTGGTGACAGTGGATTTACAACTCACCAATTTATAGTTGACAGTGTATTTGCTACTTAGCAATTTCTTGGTGACGGCGTAGTTTGGTTTTCAGAAATCATTTGGTAACGGTAGGATCCACAATGGTAGAATCTGGATTACATGATATTAAGTTTTATAGCACAGGATATGTTTGATGGTGTTTGAAACGATTCCATGATTCAGAAAAATGGCCCAAGATCAATTGGAATTCAGGAGGTCTTTGGTCTTTTCGGACTTTCCTTTAGAAAGTTTGTTTTCAGATGGTATGTATGGATTTAGAAAATCTTAACTGTTAAGTCTTTGGTACTTTCAAATTTCAGGATACAAGTTACTTCTTGTATACTGTTATTTTGAAGTTTCTTGTGGTATTTCACATTGAAGAAGTTTTTCCTGACACTTGCTGTTAGAAAGAGTGTTATTGTATGACGCTTCCACTTTTAGGAAGTCTTAATCTAGGAAACATAGTCTGAGAAGGTCTGATTCTTCATGATAACTCTGCCTTTCAAAGTCTTTGTTTTATATATATTTTTTTGCATTCAGGATGTGTTGGTTTCTATTAGTTTAGGGTGTAGAAAGTCTGTTGGTTTGTGATAATCTCCCTGAAGTGATTGTGAAAAGATGGGATATATATTCATTTACAATGCACTGAGATTCTTTTAAAATCTTGTAGCCTTTTAATTTGTACTTGTGTTGCCTTTAGTAGAAGTGTGAGTTAGTCTTGGTGCTTTGGCTTCCAAGGTGTTAGAGTTTTTTACTAAAAAGGCTGTTAGCTTGTAGTGATTTTTTGGGCTATGAAGTCTCTTATTGTGTGACCTGGAGGTCTCTTAGTTACTATTTTTGCCAGAAAATGTTTTTTTGTTCCTTTGTTTTTTTTTGAGGCAGCAAGTCTGCTGGTCTAGAATTTCTTTGGTTAGAAAGTCTGTTGGTTTGTAATTCCTTTGGTTAGAAAGTCTGCTAGTTTGGAATTTTTTTGGTTAGAAAGTCTTGTTTGTAATTCCTTTGGTTAGAAAGTCTGATAGTTTGGAATTTTTGTGGTTAGAAAGTCTGTTGGTTTGTAATTTCTTTGGTTAGAAAGTCTGTTGGTTTGTAATTTCTTTGGTTAGAAAGTCTGTTGGTTTGGAATTCCTTTGGTTAGAAAGTCTGCTAGTTTGGAATTTTTTTGGTTAGAAAGTCTTGTTTGTAATTCCTTTGGTTAGAAAGTCTGATAGTTTGGAATTTTTGTGGTTAGAAAGTCTGTTGGTTTGTAATTTCTTTGGTTAGAAAGTCTGTTGGTTTGGAATTTCCCTTGGTTAGAAAGTCTGTTGGTTTGGAATTTCTTTCTTTGGTTAGAAAGTCTGTTGGTCTGGAATTTCTTTGGTTAGAAAGTCTGTTGGTTTGGAATTTCTTTCTTTGGTTAGAAAGTCTGTTGGTCTGGAATTTCTTTGGTTAGAAAGTCTGTTGGTTTGTAATTTCTTTGGTTAGAAAGTCTGTTGGTTTGGAACTTCTCTGGTTAGAAAGTCTGTTGGTTCAATTTTAGAAAGTCTGTTAGATACCCATAAAGTTAGATATTTTTTGGTATTTTGTGTTTTGTTTCTGCTAAGAAATCTTGTTTGGGAGAGTTCTTGGTTAGAATGCCTTTTTGCCTTCGATGTGTTTATGGGATTCATGAGTCACTGGGTTGAAATATCTTTAATCCTGTTAGTTTTATGACCAGGAAGTCTATTAGTCCTTGAGTGTTTTGGCTTGGAATGCTGTAAATGTGTGTTAAGTTTTTCCAAAAAGTGTGTCAATTCTGGAAGGTTTTTTTTTTTGCATGGAAAAGTTGTTTGTTTGGGAGAGATTCTGCATAAAAAGTGTATCTTTGGGGGAGAATTTTTGCAAAGAAAGTGTCACAGTTTTAGATAGGTTTTCACCTAAAAAGAGTTAGTAGTTGAAAGTGTTTTTTGGCTTTGTGTTAGTTCTTCGGTTTTTGCTTAGAAAGTGTCACAGTTTAGTCTAATTTTTTTTTTACCTAAAATCAGAGTTTTGTAGAGTTTTTTGCCTAGAAAGAGTCTCAGTTTAGTCTAGTTTTTTTGCCTAAATGAGTTTTGTCGAGTTGTTTAACCAAAAACCAGTCACAGCTTTGTATTTCTATGCCCAGAAAGTGTGAGTTGGATCGAGGCTTTTGCTTAAAGAAGTTTGCAATTATTGAAGTAGTGATGAAAGGCCAAGATTTAGAGTATCCTAAATGACCAAAAATATAAAGGTATTGAAACTTAAATTGGCATTAGCTTTTTAAAGGCGAGTTTTGAGGTATAATGTCTAAATTGAAAGTATTAAACATCCAGTGAAGTTTTTCCTAACATCAAAATGATTACTATGAAAAATATTTATAATTCTGTACTCCTTTATAGGTGATCAGTACGAAACTACAGTGTTTTGTGTCTTGTAATCTTACTGTAGTGAGTATGTGAAGGTCGGTTTTTGTAATATGAAATGCCACATTTCATGGTCAGTATTAAACAGCAGTTTTCACTTGTAAGCAAATTTTGCTCATGTGGCCCTATTTTGATAAGTATAACAAAGAGATATCTTGATAGTTTTGTGTTTTGTAAGCAAAATGAAATGGCTATTCATAGTCTGTTGCAGACTTGTTCCTGTGAACAGTACAAAATTGCTTTTCATAGTCTTGTTAAAGCTGGAAGCTGAAAGAATTTGGGAAGAAACCCTAACTTCAAAAAGCCCAAATGAATATACCAATCAGGTGCTGGACATTCCTCCATAATTACCTGTAAATGAGGTATATTTTTGCTCCATAATTACGTGTGAATGAAGCAGATTATCCCCTAATTACGAGGCAGTTGGATGAACATCTCTTCCTAATTACATAATAAACTTAAAAGAGGAAGATTTCTTGCCCAAATTACGTTAATGAAAAATTTTTCCTACCAAATTACCTGTTAATAATTGGTTTCTACCTAATTACAGAATTACTAGTTAGTTAGGCCTATTCATATCCCTAATTAGTGGGAGTGGGATGCATATTTCTCCCTAATTACATAATTATCTTTTAAAGATGTTGTTTTTCTCTAATTACCTGTCAATGTGGCAAAATTAGGTGGGGTTTTATCGAATTACATGGCAATTACTAGTTTAATTAGGCCTATACACATCCCTAATTACTGGCAATGGGGTGGATTCTTGCAAGGAGTATCGCACAGAACCTAAACTGGCCTGGTGGTCCACGTGTACGGTGAAGGCTGACGTTAGTCCGACCTGCTGTCCTGCTGGGGGAGGAAGAATGGGACAGGAGGATATTAGCTTTGCACGTCTCCGACCATTTACCTGACTCAATCACTTACATTGAATGGTGGCATTAGGCCTATAAGATGAAGTGGTGGGAGTGCCTCAAGGCGCGCTTGTTCCACCAGAAGGGGTTTGGGTCACTTGTCTGCTTTTGGGGGACGGTGTGTGTCTTGGTGTAATTAATTGCTTTTGTTGCAACAAGAGACTGGAGGATAACTCTTGTTGATTTGTGCATTGAAGTAATATAGTTTTAACTGAAAATAAAGTTTTTACAATTGAAATAAAGTTAATGAGCTTTTGTTTGGTTTCTTCGTGAAATTCCTGTAAAATTCTTTTGCTAGAAAGACGTCTGAAGGTATAAATTAATATTCCAGACTGCAAATTAATCTTGTGGATGAAAATATCATGTAAACTGAAAATAGCACCAAATTAAACTTATATAACTTGTAAGAGTTTCGAGTTAATGAATTCAGTTTAGAGTCACAGAAAATTAGTTATGAATAGATAACCAATTTGGTGCATGTAATGTTGATAAGGTAGGCCTAAAATTTAGCTAAAATAATTTAAAATGCAGCCAAAGTTGTTAATTACAATATAAAAAAATAACGTAACATAAGTAAAAAATGTGATTTTGAAGAAATACTGAAACCAATCAGCCAAAAAATGCTGTAAAAATGCGTAAATAATTGCAGTTACAACTGAAATTAATTAATGATTTATCTGGTTAAAAATAAGCCCCTCTAATAATGGAGATTGGTACTTTACAAGTTATAATTAAATGTATTATATCACCAAATTTACAAGGAATAAATTAGCCAGGAAAAGCTATTTTAAAAAACGAAATCAAATAAAAATGCTAAGCAAAAATTGCCAATTTCAGTCTTAAAAACTTCAACTAAATCTGAATCATTCGAAAAATAATCGAATTTTGAAATCACTCCTGTAGAACATTTCTACGTCTATCACAGAGCTTATTTTCTGACGTGTTTTGGTATTTTGCCGCCAAATTTGACGTCAATTGGTCAATGTTTATTGCAAAATTGAAGTCTCGTGTTCATATCACGATTATGAACACGTTAAAACCCCAATCTTGCAAAAAATATTGATATTTTAACGTCAAAATTGACGGCAAAACGCCGAAAGATACCGGAGAATAGGCTGTGAGAGACCCTGGAAATTTACAAAGTTATTTTAGTAAAATCCTTATTTAAAGAAAATTACGAAAGTTTTATATATGAATATCAATTAAAACAGTTATTAAATAACCTTATTTATCAATATTTACAAGTAAATTACTCTTTACGGGTCTAAATAAAGAACTGTCTGGTGCAAAGTCGGTATCAAAATGGCTAACACACTCGAGAATATATTTATCGTAGTCATCGTCTCTTTCGCTGCTTGTCCCTTCCTTTTCAATGAGAACGAGAGAGAGAGAGAGAGAGAGAGAGAGAGAGAGAGGGAGTGGGAGAGAAAGAGAGCGAGAGAGAGAGAGAGAGAGTGAGAAAGAGAGTCGTGAAGTCTCGTAATATCACGCAAAATCACGTAAGTGTCAGAATTTAGGTTTTAAACCCGAAGAGTTTTGAGAGAGAGAGAGTCAGAGAGAAAGAGAGAAACAGAGCGAGACAGTGATAGAAAGAGAGACGACTGGACGAAATTCTGGCTTTACATTTCTACACGGATTTTTCACGCCATGTTTCATGAAGACTTTCTCTGCCAAGTTAGACGTTAGCCATGATAGTCGAACGTAAGCTTTAGGTCAAAGTCTCGGTGGGTATAACCCCACACCCCCAACCCTCTTTGGGCTCCCTGTCCCGACATCTTATAAGGCATTTTAAGTCTAAACATTCTCTCAGGGACATAGAAAATGGCCGACGCCATCTTGGAAAATACAAGCGCATAAGGCTTCATATATTCCCATCTCGGCAAAAGTCAGCTGATGTCAGCTTAGAAAAAATCAGTCCTTTTTCGAGTCGGTTTCAGTTGCTGATGACTGACTGACCTGACCTCATATTACCTCTGGCTGAGGACATTACTCCCTCCTGGGGCATTGCAGTGCTGGCTTCGAGGGGTAAAAAAAATATATTTGATTTTTATTATCATTAACATAAGTAACCTTCCCTACTTATAAGATTCTCTTGTGGATCAAAATAAAAGACTTGACGGACATTTAGGGGATTTATTTACTTTTATCATACATTTTATTACAATGATGACGTCACGGCGTTGACTTCCAGCTATACTGTATTTTCCCTATTACAATTATGACGTCATTAGTGTCGTGACCACCTTAGCAACTTGATACGTCTTATTCTACCAATGACGTCATCGTTTCCATTTTCTATGACGTCACCAGTATCATGACGACCTTAGCGACTTCATACGTCACTCATACCACCAATGACGTAATCGTTAGAACTGTTTTCTTTGAGATGTTTTGTTAAGCCATCTCTTATTAGAGACCTTTTTATGGCCATTTTCTATGCATTCGTAAGTTTTAACTGGTTTTAAAATGCATTAACTAGGCCTAATATTAATGTTTTAAAGGCCTTAACTAGGCATAATATTCAGAAGTTTTTGGTGACCTTTAAAAGGCCATTTTTTTAAAAATCTACAATCGTACGTTTTAGGGAAGCCTTTTAAAGGCTTTACTTAGACTTAGTCTATACCCCGAATATGGTCCATAAAACCCTTTGGTTTCACCCTTGCTAAAACCCTTATTTCTCTAGTAAATAAGGCTTATATTAATGGCCCAAACAAAAGGCTTTTCAAGTCTTATTAATGACCAAGCCTTTTATAGCCTCTAAAAGGCTTGAATAAAATTGACTTTTTTTTAGCCATACTTTAAAAATGGCTTACCTTTACATAAGGCCTTTGAACCTGATATCTGTTTTTTCTTTCTCATCACTTTAAAGTTGCAACTCGTGATTGCACAGAGAAAGAGAGAATTCTTTACGAGTGTACCACATACTAAGAGAGAGAGAGAGAGATTCTTTACCAATGTGTGTACCACATACGAAAGAAAGAGAGAGAGAGAGAGAGAGAGATTCTTTACCAATGTGTGTACCACATACGAGAGAGAGAGAGAGAGAGAGAGAGAGAGAGAGAGAGAGAGAGAGAGAGAGAGAGAGAGAGAGAGAGAGAGAGATTCTTTACCAATGTGTGTAGGCTACCACATACGAAGAGAGAGAGAGAGAGAGAGAGAGAGAGAGAGAGATTCTTTACCAATGTGTGTAGGCTACCACATACGAAAGAGAGAGAGAGAGAGAGAGAGAGAGATTCTTTACCAATGTGTGTACCACATACGAGAGAGAGAGAGATTCTTTACCAAAGTGTGTACCACAAATAACCTTGAAAATTACGAGAAATAAGAGCTAGATTAGTTTTGAGAGAGAGAGAGAGAGAGAGAGAGAGAGAGAGAGAGAGAGAGAGAGAGAGAGAGAGAGAGAGAGAGAGAGAGAGAACCATGTTTCAAAATCCCACAAACCTTTTAGCTTTACAAATGCCATTTTTGCCAGTCTTAAGCAGCGAAGCAAATCAGTTCCTGATTTCCAAATGACCTCGAGATTGAAATCCCCAAAATTCCTTATAAAACTGCCCCATCCCCAACCCCTTTTCTTGCTGCTGGCACCTACAGTATAAGGCCACTTCCTCTAAGCAAGTGCCAGGAACGAATTCATACTAATTTAAGGGCCAAACTAGGACCACCATATGGGTCTCTAGATCGAAGAAATCTATCAAAATTAGGCCATAGGGCCACAAGGGGTCAAACTATGACCACCATAGGGGCCTCTAGGACGAAGAAATCTATCAAATTTAAGGCTTAGGGTCAAACTAGGACCATCATATGGGCCTCCAGATCGAATAAATCTATCAAATTTAGGCCATAGGGCCACAAAGGGTCAAACTAGGACCATCATATGGATCTCCAGATCGAATAAATCTATCAAATTTAGGCCATAGGGCCACAAAGGGTCAAACTAGGACCACCATAGGGGACTCTAGAACAAAGAAATCTATTAAATTTAAGCCACAGGTCCACAAAGGGTCAAACTAGGACCACCACATGGGTCTTTGGAATAGCCTAATCTATGAAATTTAGGCTACAGGGTCAAACTAGGACCAGCAAATGGCCACCACGGAGTGTGAACAGATTCTTAACGAGACAAAGTATCCGCTTGGAGTCAATATATTTGGCCTAATGGCAAAGTACAAAAACTAGAACAGTTCTAGATAGCAACAGAGTACTGTGCCATTTCCTTCTAGAGGATCTAGCAAAGAACTACTAGAAGGATCAAAGTTCTAGAAAAGTTATCTAGATCTATCATACAGCTCAAAAAGTCTAGTTCTATAATAGAGCTCCAATGTTTATAGACATAGTACAATGTCAGTTCCTTCTGGAGAAACTAGCAGGAAAAGTAAAGTTTTAGAAAAGTCATCTAGAACTTCTAGAAGTCTCCCAGCTCTAGAAAAAGTCACGTAGTGTTAGCAAAGTTATCTAGAACTTCTAGAAGTGTCAAGGTCTAAAAAATTCACCTGGAACTTCTAGAAGTCTCGAAGTGTTAGATAAGTTATCTAGAACTTCTAGAAGTGTCAAGCTCTAGAAAAAATTCACCTGGAACTTCTAGAAGTCTCGAAGTTTTGAAAAGTTATCTAAAACTTCTAAAAATGTCAAGCTCTTAAAAAATATTTATCTGGAACTTCTAGAAGTCTCGAAGTTTTAGAAAAGCTATTTAGAACTTCTAGAAGTGTTAAGTTCTAGGAAAAAATTCACCTGGAATTTCTAGGTCTCGAAGTTTTAGAAAAGTTATCTAGAACTTCAAGAAGTGTCAAGCTCTAGGAAAAATTTACCTGGAACTTCTAAAGAAGTTCACCTGGAACTTCTAGAAGTCTTGAAGATCTAGAAACGTTATCAAGAAATTCTAGAAGTGTCAAGCTCTAGAAAAAAAATTCACCTGAAACTTCTAAAAGTCTCGAAGTTTAAGAAAAGCTATCTAGAACTTCTAGGAGTGTCAAGCTCTAGAAAAAATATTCACCTGCAACTTCTAGAAGTCTCGGAGTTTTAGAAAAAGTTATCTAGAACTTATTGGAGTATCAAGCTCTAGAAAAAAAAATTCATCTGTAGCTTCTAGAAGTCTCTGAGTTTTAGAAAAGTTATCTAGAACTTCTTAGAATGTCAAGCTCTAGAAAAAAATTAACCTTAAACTTCTAGAGGTCTCGAAGTTTTAGAAAAGCTATCTAGAACTTCTAGGAGTGTCAAGCTCTAGAAAAAATTCACCTGAAACTTCTACAGTCTCGAATATTTAGAAAAGTTATCTAGAACTTATAGAAATGTCAAGCTCTAAAAAAATGTCACCTAGAACTTCTAGAAGTCTCAAGCTCTAAAAAATTCACCTGGAACTTCCAGAAGTCTCGCAGTTTTAGAAAAGTTATTCAGAACTTTTAGAAGTGTCAAGCTTAAGGAAAAATTTCACCTGAACTTCTATTAGTCTCGAAGTTTTAGAAAAGTTATCTAGAACTTCTAGGAGTGTCAAGCTCTAGAAAAAAATCCAACTGGAACTTCTAGAAGTCTACAAGTTTTAGAAAAGTTATCTAGAACTTCTTGCAGTGTCAAGCTCTAGAAAAAATTTACCTGGAACTTCTAGAAGTCTTGAAGTTCTAGAAAAGTTATCTAGGACTTTTAGAAGCCTCGAAGTTTTAGGAAAGTTATGTAGAACTTTTAGAAGTGTCAAGCTCTAGAAAAAATTTACCTGGAACTTCTAGAAGTCTTGAAGTTCTAGAAAAGTTATCTAGGACTTTTAGAAGTGTCAAGCTCTCTAAAAAATTACCTGGAACTTCTAGAAGTTCAAGAAGTCAGACTAGAAAAAATTCACATGAAACTTTTAAAGTCTCGAAGTTTTAGAAAAGTTATCAAGAAATTCTAAAGACTCGAAGTTTTAGAAAAGTTAAGAACTTCGAGAAGTGTCAAGCTCTAGAAAAAAATTCACCTGAAACTTCTACATGTCTTGAAGTTTTAAAGAAGTTATCTAGATCTTCTAGAAGTGTTCTAGGAAAAAAATTCACTGGAAGTTCTATTAGTCTCGAAGTTTTAGAAGTTATCTAGAACTTCTAGGAGTGTTGAGCTTCAGGAAAAAAATTCACCTGGAACTTCTAGAAGTTCGAAGTTTTAGAAAAGTTATCTAGAACTTCTTGGAGTGTCAAGCTCTAGAAAAAAATTCACCTGGAACTTCTAGAAGTCTCGAAGTTTTAGAAAAGTTATCTAGAACTTCTAGGAGTGTCAAGCTCTAGAAAAAAATTCACCTAGAACTTCTATAAATTCACCTGGAACTTCTAAGGTCTCGAAGTTCTAGGGAAGTTATCTAGAAGTTCTAGAAGTGTCAAGCTCTAGTAAAAATTCACCTGGAACTTCTAGAAGTTTTAGAAAAGTTATCTAGAACTTCTAAAGTGTCAAGCTCTAGAACTAATTCACCTGGAACTTCTAGAAGTCTCAAAGTTCTAGAAAAGTTATCTAGAACTTCCAGAAGTGTCAAGCTCTTGAGAAAATTCACCTGGAACTTCTAAAGTCTCGAAGTTCTAGAAAAGTTATCTAGAACTTCTAGAAGTATCAGGCTCTAGAAAAATTCATCTGGAACTTCTAGAAGTCTCAAAGTAAGTTCTAGAAAAGTTAACTAAAACTTCTAGAAGTAAGCTCTAGAAAAAATCACCCAGAACTTCTAGAAGTCTCTAAGTTTTGGAAAAGTTATCTAAAACTTCTAGAAGTCTCAAAGCTTTAGAAGTTATCCAGAACTTCTAGAAGTCTCAAAGTTTTAGAAAAATTATCTAGAACTTCTGGAAGTGTTAAGTGCTAGAAAAATTATCTAGAACTTCTGGAAGTGCAAAGCTCTAGAAAAATTATCTAGAACTTCTGGAAGTATTAAGCTCTAGAAAAATTATCTAGAACTTCTGGAAGTGTCAAACTTTAGAAAAATTATCTAGAACTTCTGGAAGGTTAAGCTCTAAATAATTATCTAGAACTTCTGGAAATGTCAAGCTCTAGAGAAAATTCACCTGGAAGTTCTTGAAGTCTCGAAGTCATGTAGAACTTCTAGAAGTCTCAAAGTTCTAGAAAAGTAATCTAGTTGTGTCACAGGGATCAAAAACCTCAGTCATAACTAACAAAAAGGTGGACGCCTGAAACGTATCCATTGACCACAAGTACAACAGACTTCCAAACCTCAATCACTTGAGATTAATACAACCTCTATAAACAGACCAATCCCTTTAAAAATCATCTCTTTTGTTTCCTGAAAGCACAAACAGAAAGACCCATCATGCTCTAACAATACTGGTCATAAGAACAACAATCATACTGGTTATGGGAAGACCAATCACCCTTTATCAATACTGGTTATAGGAAGAACCACCATTTGACAATACTGGTGACCACCTGAAGTTGCAAATCAGAAATGAAAATGGGGGTGACTGAATATCCTGTCACTCTCCAGGACAAGAATCAAGATGATAAAGCAATACTGATAATGTAAGGAGTTAGGAGAGACAGAGTCCTGGTCCCTGGGCATCCTAAGGCAAGGAGTCTCAGGCCCTATGGAAAAGTCAAAAGCGTTGGTCCCAGTATAAAGTAGATGCTGTACAAAACAGATTCCTCCATTCAGCACAGACCTGCACATCCCCAGTTAAACACTGGAAATGAGAATTTGATTGCTATCATTGCTAATAAACTATTGACAATGATTATGCAAGAAGGCAAAAAGGTACCAACAGAATACAATTACGAGTTCTAAACAATTCAAAACCCATGATGGAAAGCAGTAAATAAACCATACATAAATACTGTTATTCAGAAGATGAAACCTATTCATACGGAACAAGCCCACCAAAGGGGCCATTGATTGGAATTCAAGCTTCCAAAGAATATCTTCATTAGGAAGAAGCAAGAGAAGGTAAGGTAAATACAGAATGAAAAGTAGATCAAAAGCTGCAAGCAAGGAGCATTATCCAATTGCAAGGGCAGTAAGAACAATAATATAGTTTGTTTCTGAAGCTTATCTAGACCAGCCAAGCAGGGAACCTCTTAATACACTGAAATACTATTACCACGGCTGGACAACCGCAAACTCCCAATTCAAGCCACTTAATCCCAATGAAAAAGGTTCTTGCGGCTCTTGTCATCCAAACTGGAGAACACTACTCGATCCGTGGTCAAACAAATGACCTGATGTAGGAAATTGTTACATAGCATTACAAATCACTAAGTAGTTCCTTTGCAACATTCAAGTGTCAAGCATTGCCAGGTGCAATGTTTGCAGTCAAAGGCAAAAGGAAATACTTCCTGGCCTTGGATACATTAAATGCAATGCTTTCAATGCTGAGAGAACCAGGAAGTGTATATATATTACATCCAAGTGCTCAACAATAGTCTTGTCCTTAAAACTTGGCTTCTACAGCCCAAAGTATTCTGCTAAAAATCTGTCAAAACTAGCAGACGCCTTTTTACATTAACGACACATATTGACAAAGACTGTTGTATAATCTTGTACAATACGCAGTCAATAGCACTGTATTCAAGGTGTACATGCCGGCGCATCCCTGGGTATCAAAACTTGCACTCAAGGATTGGGCATACTGTTACTGAGAGGGGCTTGCAGCACTAGCAGTCAAAATTAGGATTATTGCTTCACAGTACTGAGTAGTGCAAAGGTAAAATTAAAAAGGGGGTCCAATATAAAAAAAAAAAGATATCTGGAATGAAGCCTGGAACTATAAGACAACACTGTTCACAAATAGCCTATTAGCTGAACTAACCAGAAGGCTACTGAAAGTCTCAATTATTTTGCAAAAACTTTTCAGTACAAGAGACTAAACAGCCTTGGAACCATTCAAGTTCCCAACAATCACAGAAGCTAACAGATCAGGAAAGTTGTTTTAGGTAGTGTATATCTTTGCAAATTGTCAAGTTCTGCAAGTGAAGACATATAACATTTCCACAATTGCCCAAATATTTAAAAGGTCCATGGGATGGTGAAATGCAGTGCCTACCCACTTCACAATATTCCCAGACAGTGGGGATATGGCCTACAGAGAAGCCTAGCTTGACTGGCCTACACGAAAGTCCTAACCATTCCTGGCTGTTGATGTCTGAGGGAACTGCAACAAGATTCTCAGGTAGAAAGTCCTAAAGCTTTTGACTGGTCTACTAGTAAGGTCCTCCAGTAGAGTCCCTAAAACATTTGCAGGAACTCTAACCTCATTGAGCTGGAAAAGGCTACAAAATAAAGGTGCCATAAAATATAGGAACCCAATTTCCAAAACATGAGGAGCAGGCATTGTAGGAGGCACTGCTATTCTAAGTAAAGAGAAGTTATACTGCAAACAGTATAAGGATGTCCACTTTTTATGACTAAAAATGGACATTTAGACACAAAAATCAACCATAAATACAAGCAATGCACAAGATTGTAATGTCTAATGTCTAAGAACATGAGAAAGTCCAAAAGATAAAGCAATTATAAATACAGCAGAGAATTCATAAAGGCTACCATAGGTAAGCTGTAACCACCGGCGTCAGTGCAGTGATGGTTACAAATTAATAACACTGCAACTTGGAAATCAGGATAATAGACGTGGACTGTCCAAGACAGGCAAAAATGGCATTTGTATAATGATGAGTTTGTCATTAGCAAAAACATGGATATGAGAGAGAGAGAGAGAGAGAGAGAGAGAGAACCTTTCTTGTATAAGACAAGACCTTACTTCAAAATTCCTACACAAAATAGTAACTGACAGCAATATACAGGATCCGTAGATCTGTATTTAGTAATCAGCCTCCCAAAATACAGTCATTCAAATTACTTCCCCTGTAACATACTTATCAAACGAGATTAGAAAGTTTACTTAGAAATTGTGCAAGACACAAGATGTAGGAGACAAAGACTTTGAAGTTACAGCTGTAAAACTGTAAACTTATAACAACTGATAATCTTCATTGAGATACAAAGCCAGAGACTGTTTTTGAGAACTGGAGGAGATTAAAAAGCGAAAACCCATTAAAACAATGACTGATATCTCGTACCAACCTCATGAAATTGCTGGGAAAACTTAAGACTATGTCAGGAGGGCGAAAAAGATGTTAGATTTCATAATGCAAAACCTGGAGAAAAGTGGAGAGTTGAGTGACTAGAAAGGATACAACTTGGCAGCAGGTACTAGAAACTCCTCCAAGATGGAGGTCTCTTAACACTAGAATGCCCGATGGAGTTATTTTGACCCCTTATCACCATTCAAAGTGCCCCCGACTTCTATGACTTTTAATGACTTGAGTATATCGCATCATGCAACTGTAGAAGAGTAGGTTAGATTGCTTTAGACATTAATTTTTAAAGTTTTTTTTAATGGATGTCCAAGGGGGTCATTTTGGCCCCTTTCAGCAGGACTCAAGTAAAAAATGCAAGTCTCGTTTCCTAATCATTTTTACACATTACGTATTCAAGACTAATATAACGGTTGTTTCATTATAGGCCTACAGATTTCTTCCGTCCAGAATTCCTCATTTTTTCGAGTCATTTTCCTCACGTGCAACATTTGAGTAACATCACACTTGAACATTCCATTATCCTTGTACAAATACAATATTCATATGTCAGGCAACAACTGTTTGTCAGTGTCACCGCGACATTCTAACTGGTATTCCTGATGATGCAACTAATGGAGCCCTATTTGAACAAAGGGAGAAATGTCACAACAGATAACTATTTTACATCTGTCAACTCAGCCAAGTAATTGCACTGCAGAAGTCACGCGCATGTATAAAAGATGTGATATTGTGACGCAGACTCAAATTTGTTTTTATTTCGAAGGTTTCTTTAGTTTATTCATGTTCGCAAAAATTGGAATACAAAGTACATTCCCAAAATCATAACAAAAATAAGTTTATGATTTTTACCTGGGACCAATGACATGAGAATTATTGTGCAATAAAATTACACTGTTTGTATACGTGATAATAACGAATGTCAAAAATTATAATGCAATTAAGATGTTTCAATATATATTAAAAAAATATATAGGGGTCAAAATGACTCTGACTAGGAATTCAAATGCACCACTAAATTTAAGCGTCCTTAATCATAACAAAAGAGCATCATATGCAATAATATTACATTGTTTGTATACAAAAATGTAAAGAACGTGAGCAATAATAATAAAATGCAAAATATTTCGGGAAATAACTATAAAAAACATAGGAGTCAAAATGACTCCCTTTGGGCATTCAGGCACATTGCTAGATCTGGGCATCCTAGTGTTATCTGCACGCTAATTGAACGTTACCAAAAATATGTCTGATCGAAGAATAGTCACTTAGATAACACGGGAAAACCAACGATTACTGTATGAGAAGCAACATCAAATTATAAAATATTGCCAAAACAAAACGAAAAATGGCAAAAATGAATGGAAATGTGCAGCACAGATTAGGAAAGTCGTCAGCAGTGTATAATTTGCACTCAACATCCCCCAAAAAGCTGGCAATTATTCAAAATGAACATAACATGACCACATAGAAACCACGTAAAACAAAGACATTTCTTGGGTTTAATTGCTGCCAATTACCACTTACCTCAAATTCTGAATTGAGAAAAAGGTCTCTTCATCTAGAAAACAAAGTAAAGTTGAGAGAGAGAGAGAGAGAGAGAGAGAGAGAGAGAGAGAGAGAGAGAGAGAGAGAGAGAGAGAGAGAGAGAGAGAGAGAGAGAGAGTGGTGTTAACAAAACAAGCAAAAATTTTATTCAAACAAAAAATGAGATATAAAACACACAAAAAATCAAATTACACGCAACACATACAAAATAATCCTTCACATTTCCACAACAAAATTCTCTTCTTTTCATGTTCGCTACATAATTCATTACCACCCATTACTTCAATCTTTTGTATCTACAAAGGAAGGAAACACCTCGCAGAAGCAAATCCGTGCACATTCAAAGTGCGAACAAGCATTTAACTCTTTGCAACTTGGTGTTCCCTGTCTTCTTCTTCTTCATTCTCCCACTGATCAAAGTTCCTTTAGATTCAAACATAACCAATCAGGAAGTGTTAGACATTATGGGAAGGGAACATGTAAGATTTAGGTTAAAGGCCAAGTGCTGGGACCTAGGGAAGCTGCAAAAAAAATCTAAGTAATGCCTACAGTGCCCCTTAGGTATTATATCTTAGTTCCAAAACCTCACACCACTGGGTTAAATTACTTAACTCTCAAAGTGACGGCAAAAAGAGTTTGTCTTCAGTAACAGAATCAAGGGTTTTTCTAGCCTGAAATTCTTTAAAAAATAATTGGATAAACTGACAATGATGATGATTCTGTCAAAGAAAAATATGAACACGTATTACAGCAGGATAGGGGTCAAAGTTATTCAACGTCGTAAAAAAGTACAATGCATAGCCTGGAATGCACGAAAAGCCTATAACATAAGGAGAGAGGTCTTGCCTCAAGTTAAAACAATGGTAGAACGGCAAACACAAAATGAGGACACTGCTCCTCGGTGGAACTATCTCAAAAAGTCTAAAGCAAAGCCAATTCTGAACAGGAATTACAGGGAGACTGACTGCTTGGAGAGGATGAAACCAGGTCTTGAATGAAGATATGACTAGCCACAGGGAGCTTTGGCTATATTCTGGACTTGTGGTGGTGGTATATCTACAATACATCTATCACGTGACCCTTTTTTGGCTGTGAATACCACGATGAAACAGAATTTTTCCTGTGCTAACAAAGGTACTGGAATAGTTTCAAGTAAGTAAATGAGTAAAGTCTCCAATGGGGATGGAAGATCTTTGACAAGAAGTATAGTTAGTTATAAATGATTTGTTTAACCAGACCTCTGAACTCTTTTAGGGTTCTTCTCGGGCTGGGAAAAGAAGGGGGGAAAGAGTACGTAAAAAATGAAGTCGTTAAATAAATAAATAATAAAAAAAGGGGGGGAATTAGGAAAAAAAAAATCATGAGGGAAAGAAAAAAAAATTAGGGGAAAAAAGGAGGAAGATTATATTTTACTTATCAATTTAATTTTGTTTAAGAGAATGATATTATTAATTGAAAAGTTATTACCTTCTGCTAGAATATCCTTTATTGATTTATTTTGTAAATAAGTCTTTCTTTGCTTACACAGTTACAGAAGGCAATTAAAGAAAGTCCAACAGCTTTCTTCAAACACTGGCAAAGACTTGGTATGGAAGAAATGAGGAGGTTACCTGTAGGAATATATCAGAATATGACATTGAGGCCACAGGCAAGCAATGGGACCTATGAAGAGGTCATTCTAAGCTGAAAGGGAAACTGAGAGGAATAAAAAAAGGTTTGAAAGGTGTACCAGGAGGAAAAATCTTTTGCAGTTGCACAATGAAACATTTGTTATGAGAGGGTTGAGGAAAGTAAGATGGAAGTGAGAGAATTTGAAGGGATGTACAGTAAAAGGAGAGGCCTATTAGTGAATGAGGAGGCTGAAAACACGTATGGGGTGACGCAGTTAAGAAAGCAGTAAAAGGCGATAGAAAAATAACAATTGTAAGATGGAGGCGGCTGTGCTTTGATGCTTATCTGTGAGGAGAATCAACAAGAACTGGAGGATGCTGGTATGACTAAATGGACAACAAAATGAGGCGTCTGAAGGCATCAAGGGAGTGCTTCCTTACATCACACTTTCACAGAATAAACTTAAGACACTAATTGCAAGGTTGATCAAATACATTATAGCTCAAAATGAATGAGTATTCATTTGGAACAGATCTGTGAGGCCAAAAACTCTCTGGCAAGTTTCCAGAGGACAAAATCCCCATTTGTGCAGTTAGTTAGTTAGTTATAAATGATTTGTTTAACCAGACCTCTGAACTCTTTTAGGGTTCTTCTCGGAGAGGATTTAATCGTAACAAGGACAAGACAAGAAAACAAATACAAACACCAGAAAACCTAAAGCAACTGTGCAAGGCACTTTGATGATGCATCTTAAGAGAAGTCACAGACTGGAAACACAGAGGATCAAAAATTGGAAGCATGATTTAAAAGGAAGTCGGGACAAGGAGGAGGAAGGTAGGAAAACATGTCTGAAATTAGCGACTCACAGTTTGGCTTGGCTCTGGGGAAATCAACCACTGAAAATATTTACTAAGAGCAAATGCCATGAAGAGAAGGATATAAATACATAAAAACCAAATCTATATATCTTCTAAAGGTGTTCAAAGGGCAAAGAGTACCAGAAGACTCACCGATTAAGCGACAATGCTAATACAAGACAATATCTGGAAAAAAAAACAGCACTAAACACATCTCCGGAATCTGACAAAAACATTTGCGTCTGTCATAACATTAGAGGAAGTTTCTAAGAAATGACAACAGGGAAGAGGCTCTTTGTAGCCTCAGTATGCAGACCTGGTGTCCATCTGTCATAACATTAGAGGAAGTTTCTAAGAAATGACAACAGGGAAGAGGCTCTTTGTAGCCTCAGTATGCAGACCTGGTGTCCATCTGTCATAACAGAGGAAGTTTCTAAGAAATGACAACAGGGACGAGGCTCTTTGTAGCCTCAGTATGCAGACCTGGTGTCCATGTTAAGTTCGAGAAAGGCCTCAGAAAAACACCTGAGAGATGGGAGACTGGAAGAGATCAGAGCTAGAAGTCAAAGCAAGTAAAACTAAGAATACGATGACAGGCAGGAACCAAAGGAAAAGGTGTGGGCTGGAGACTGACCAGGTGGATGCTGTATGCATGGTCTTGTAAACTGTCATATTATGTATCAAATGTAAGGGAATTTTAATGCCTACTATACACAAGAGCTAATATTTAAGACATGGAGGCAGAAGGATTACATTTAAAGAGTGTCAACATCTCAATTGTTATAAGTATAGGGTCAGAAAAGCCTACTCAAGTGGTGAAAGTTTTCTAAAGCATAGCCATGAATTGCTATTGACATTAAAAACACATTTGACTTTATATATTTTCACTGGAAACCCAATATTTCAATTAAAAACAAAAATATGTGGCACAGTTTTTGACCTGCACTGGTCAGCATAGGGGATTTAGAATGTCCCGAGGTCACTTGACTGGCTTAATCCTAAAAAACAGTTGCCCTCAAGCTGCCAATGTGAGAGGACTGTATGGAAAGCCAAGATGGTAACTGCAGGACAAGGAAATACTTCATTCTGATAAGCAACAAGTCCTGTAACTGATGTTTTGAAGGCCATTGCTGGAACAGCTGAGGCGACAAAACTTTTTGAAGAGTCTACTGGTTGAATTTCAAGTGTGAAGATGATGAAATCAGAAAGTGCAATCCTGACAACAATTAGTAACTGCTAGAACGGAAAATATAGAATGAAATTGGTTGAAAAAATATTCCAGAAGACAGACCCATAAAAATTTAACTGCTTTTGTGCATGTTACCATTCAAACATTATTATTATTATTCCTTTTCTCAAAAACTTAAAGCCATTTCTTAAAAATAAGAAATACGGCAAATGACAGGTCTCAGGAAAATTCACACAAACGAAAGGAAAGATTTAAATGACTAAATATAGAGATATGTAGACAGGTTTTGGCGAGCAGATGATGGCGATTGAAAATCTCCAAAATATTGTTTGGTCACCTGACAAAAGAGGAACAATGAGATATCAAGTGATTGATGCAAAAATGGGTGAAGCCCATGCATGGGAATTCCGGCTGACAGGAAAGAGACACTTTTTGATATGTAGCAAAGTCCATTATGTAACAAAGACTATATTATATCCAGCACTTGATTATTTTCTAGATATCTTTCAACTATCAGACTGGAAAATTAATTGTTCCCTAAAAACCAAACCATTTGCATCTAAGCCTTGTTTTGTTGCTCAACTAAAATTGTGTTTTGCTAAAACACATTCCCTGCCATGTCTAACACTTCCTTCAAAGCTGTACCAGATTTCATTAAGCCAACATTCAACACATTGTCTCATTTACAATAAATACAAAAATAGTTTTACAGACTATCTTTAATTTATGTGAGATTTCATTACTTGGGAGCACTGGTAATGTAATCTAAATTACAATAAATAAATTTATTTTTGATATGTAACTTACAATTCAGTAAATACAGAACTGTATTTTTTCAATCTAATTTACAGTCGTACAAAAATGTATTTTTGAAATATAATTACAATGCAGTAAATACAGAACTGTACTTTTTAAATCTAATTCACAGCAAATACAAAAATATTTAAGTAATTTCTTCTAAATCCTGTTCAATCTACTGATATTTCAAGACTGAAGAACCAGTAACCTTGAAAATAACCATTGTATTTTTGAAAAGTAAACTATCAAAATATACCTGAAACTTCTTTAGAATTTTTCACATATTATTTTTAGCATTATACAGAACATTTTTGGACTAACCATACAACATTTAAATTCAGTAACTCATGTACATTATTTCAGAAATCTAAAGAAATCATATACACCCATTTTACCATTACACACGACATTTACGAATTGCGACTTCACAAAACCTTTAAAATGGCAATTTAATATGTATACCTATCTGGTTATTGTTTAAAGAAAACAAACCTCTTCATTTTTGCTTGTGCCCTGACAAATTTGTCAAGAGCAGACAAAGTAAATGGTTATTTTTGGCTACGGGAAAGAGAAAATTTACTGATGGGTGCTGTCTCCACTGGAAGGTCCCTAATTGGTCTACAGATGGCCCTCCTCAATAAACCACAGGATTTGTAATCCTTGAACACACACTGTGCAAAGCCTGATGATGGTACATACATGACCCAAACACAAGCACAATTATGCGGAAGGCTAAAGATTGCAATAAAGAATATGGCATATTTTCAGACCACACTGGCAAAAATGATATACAGTAATAAACAGAACTGGAGGACAAAAGGTGACCTTTACAGTGTAATGGTGGAATACTGAAAACTATTTCCTGAATAACATGTAAGACAAGGGTCAGAGCCTACTCTACAAACCACTCACGATTAGCAAAGATTACAAAACCAAGCAAAATACAAAATGAACCCTAATTAGCACCTCAGTTTCACAGATACTTAGGGGGTCTGGCTCCCCGATAAGTGACAAAGTCTGTTAAGTAATAAAGAACCAGTATCAGAGCCTGCACTTAATTTCCTAGATACTTACAGTTCACAGCAATGCCATACAGTTCCTAACCCAGACTAACCTGTAATTTACATTTACAGTAACATTAAATTTAAGAAAGTTCACAGCAATGCCATACAGTTCCTAACCCAGACTAACCTGTAGTTTACATTTACAGTAACATTAAATTTAAGAGAGTTCACAGCAATGCTATACAGTTCCTAACCCAGACTAACCTGTAATTTACATTTACAGTAACATTAAATTTAAGAGAGTTCACAGCAATGCTATACAGTTCCTAACCCACCCCTGTGATGTAAAAAAACCCATTTTTTTTTGTTATGTGGGAAAAAAACCGGTATTTCTCTGTTTTTTTCCTAATTTTTCCGGTACTTTTATAATTTCTTGTCTTATTTGTATCTCAGAGTTGCCTGCTAAAGAATGAATTCTTGAAGTTAAATTGTTTACATTAATTAATAATTTCAACAACTGGCATATTATCAGGCTTACAAATTGATAATAAAGTGTCCATTATCCTATGTATCTACTACATAAGTAAACTTATGTCCATTATCCTATGTCCATTCATGAGTGGTCTAAATGTTATTTAGAACATATCAACTGCAATGGACTAATGATATACAGTATGTATATAAACATACCTGTTGATGGTATAGGCCTATAGAAGAACCTGTAATAATTCTATTATGTCAATTTTAACTAAGTTTTTGTTTATTTAACACACAAACAGCTTGTTTTCCCATTTACGTCACTGACCCAGACTAACCTGTAGTTTACATTTACAGTAACAATAAATTTCAGGGACTATCTGAAAGTGTAACACGTCCAAATTGGCAATATAACAAAAAATAATCAGAACACTGCTGATAATAAGTACAGTAATAAGCTGTGACGTCACTGTAATACAGTGGTACTGAGTATGCCATCTACCCAAAGGGGAAAAGGCACGGAATTAGACAAATTTGCCGAACACCACACCTCAAAGAGGACCAAAATGAACAAAGAAACGCATGAAAGGTACCAAACGAATGTCACGTCGCAATACTGGAAAGGACATCGAAGTAGCATAACCAATTCTAAAGACACTTGAATTCTGTGCCAGCATACACTGTGGAACTGTTTCCATTTTCAAGTTAAAAAAAGTATACCTTAGTTTTACCAGACCAGGCCTCGTCAGGTAGCGCAGCTGGGAAACGTCTAAATAAAGGATTATTTTGTGGGGTTCGCAAGAACAAGGACTATAAGGTAAAAGGAGATAAAACAAGGAACACTAGAACATCAGCAAGAGAAAATGAAAGAGATTGTTGGAAGTGGGACATACAGAGAGGCGGAAAAGAGTGGGTGACAGAACAGAACCCTAAGGGACACTGCATGATTTGGGAAACAAAAACCAACACTGACAAGATTAATGATGGAAAGTAGGAGGAGGCCATGAACTTTGGGTCTGACAAATCCTTTGCATGACAAACGAACCACAACATCAAAAACAAAAGTCAAAAACATGTAATGCAGTACCTTGGTATGAAAGATAATGCATAATGAAAAGGAAGACATTTTATGTTATCACTGTTACAGAATATAACTGAAGTTTGAAAAGGAACAGAAAAAAAATGGAACTGGACTGGAACATATAAGACTGAGGCCAAAGGCCAAGTAAACTCAAAAAAAGGAACCTATTTTTGGGAGGTACTCGAATCTAAATTGAGCATCTAACATCACTTGTGCCGAGACAGTGAACAATTAGATATACAATCCTTTAAGGGCATTAATAAAAGAACCTCTCGTAGGAGAGTTTGTAAGTGTGTGAAGTTGACAGGCGAAATGAGGGCTCACTCTAGCCTAGCAATGTCTCAATGGTCGCTAACAACTTTACTATGAGATACATGGAATGTCTCCCTATAGCAAATTTATAGTCCTTATTTCTCACCTTTACCATTCCGAAAGACAAAGCAGGAATTCTTACCATTATTTCTACCATTTGCTAAAGTCAAAAATTCATGTTAACAATATCAGGTGGAAAAACATTATGCACAGTACAAAGCTATACATGTGGCCCCAAGGGGTCAATGTTGCACATGCAGATAATTACATAGCATCAGCTTACTAGGCAATATTACGTAACATAAATTATTAATATTTATCCATTAAATAAAATTATGGCGAAACTGCACACACTACCTAAATCCTATATTTAAAATTAAATGAAACACGACTTATTATTACATGAAACAAAAACACACTTATCAATATGAGGCAGAAACATAATAGTTAATAAATAACATCTCTCTCAGTCTCTACAGACCTGACATTCTCAAAATATAGTTTTAATGAAAGCATAAAATCTGACACCACTCCTGGTCAAGATGGCCATATAGAGGGATGAAGAAATTTGTTTTATTTAGCATTTCCCAACGTTTTGTGAGAGAGAGAGAGAGAGAGAGAGAGAGAGAGAGAGAGAGTGTAATTGTCGTTGTGAGTGGTTCGGTTGTTGGAGTTGGTTTTATGGCTGTCTCTCTGTCGGGAGTTTTTCGTTTTTTGGGGAGGTCTTGGGCAGTTGAGGTCCAACCTTGAAAGTGAACGGGAGTTCGTCTGTTCTTTTTGGTGCCAGCATTAATGGTTCATGTGTCTCTTCTTTTTTTTGTTGTTGGTTCGTTGTTGGTGGAGGGTCGGTTTAAGTTTTTTTGTTTCGTGGGTGTGTGCTGTGATTGGCGACCGTGGACCTTATCCATCTCCAGCAACCGAAGATCAGGGTGAGTGTTGTTTTGTTTGAGGGTTAGAATTCCGCCACATAATATTTGGCGCCCAACGTGGGGCAGCTGGTATTGCAGCTGCAATTGAGGTTGGTGGCTGGTAGTGTGACTGAAGAGAAGGATGGAAGAGGAACTTGTAAGGTTGAGAGAGGAGAATACGTGGTTGAGGGGTGAGAATGAGAGATTGAGGAGTCAGTTGGAGGAGGTGGAGGGAATACTAAGAAGTGCAAAAGAAGAAATGAAAGGGGAGATGAAAGAGTCAGAAGAGAGAATGGAAGAGAGGATGGAAGAGAGGATGGATAAAAAGTTGGAGGGAATGATGAAAGGTGTGGAAGAAATGGTGAAAGGTATGTTCAAGGGTGTTTTTGGAGAAGGGGCTGTTGGAGGCAGGTTCTCTGGAACGTGTGAAGGGGCAAGAGAGAAAGAAAAGGAGGAAGAAGTGAATGGAAGCGTGAGTGATGAAAGTGATATGGGAATAGGAAGTAAGAAACGAGGGAATGAGAGGCAGGGTAAGGAAAAGGGGAATGAAAAGCAAGGGAAGGAACAGAGGGAAAGTAAGGATAAGTCAGGGGAAGAAAAAGGGAAGAAGGGAAAGGGAAAGGAAACTGGTAAGAAGGGAAAGGAAGTGGGAAAGGCAGGAAAGAAGGGAGAGGGTGAAGGCAGTAGTGATAGTGAGGTGGATGGAGGTGAGTGGATAAAAGTGGATAAAAAGAGGGGGAAGAAGAGTGTAATGAGTAAGATGAATGTAAGTGCAGAAGTGGACTCTTTGTATTCGGAAGAGGGTATGAAAGGACAGAGCGAAAGTAGCGAAAGTGAGAGTGAAAGTGAGAAAGAAGTGAGAAAGGCTATGTATGTGAGGGAGGTACCCCGGTGTGAAAAGTATAATGAGTATGGAAGTAGGGATGTGCATGATTTCTTTAGGGAGTATGAAAGGTTTTGTCAGGATAAGTATGGGGAAAGTAAGAGAGTATGGGCACGAGAATTAGGAGAGTATTTGACTGGGTTTTTACTTGACATGTATAGGGTTATTATGAGTGTGGGAGATGTTGAGTATGACAAGGTGAAAGCTAGATTAGTTGAGCAAGCGAGGCGTATGAAAGCGAGTGTTAAGTATAAGAGGAAGAATGAATTTGATGAGGCAAGAATGAAAGCTGGGGAAACCTTGTCACTGTATGCTTGTCGGCTGGAGACGTTGGCAAGGAAGAAGTTTGGGGATGATGGGATAGATGAATGTAAGGAGTTAGTACGGAAGTTGTTAGGGACAGTGCCAGATGGAGTTAGAGAATTTGTGAACTTGAAGCGGAAGGAGAAGAAAAGATGGACGAATGAAAGGTTGACTTGGGGAGAAATTTTGGAAATTGTAGAAGATTATGAGCTTGACAGGGTTATAAAAGAGAGCAGAAGTGTAAGTGTAAGGGCTGGGGTAGATGAGAGGGTACCAGAGTTCGGAAGCTTTAGGGATGCAGTGTTGAGGGGCCCAATGAGAATGGCCGATAGTGTAATAGATAGGAGTGTAAGAGCAAGTAATGTGGAGGTGCCAGGGAGGACGAATGATGGGTTTGTAAGGGAACAACGGGTTGGACGGGTTAGGGATAGTAGTGTACAAAGGGGAAGGTCGATGAGTGGAAGTCGAGCGAAGTGTTTTAGATGTGGAAAGGAAGGACATACAAAGAATGAGTGTAGGTGGGCTTTAGGAGCGTGTTTCGGGTGTGGGCAACCGGGACATTTGGTAAGGGAGTGTACGAAAGATAGGGGGGTTAAATGCTACCGGTGCGGACAGATGGGTCATGTTGCTAATGGTTGTAGGGGTACCCGAGTGAATGTAATATGTGGTAACTGTGGTAAGAATGGGCATTATGCGAGAATGTGTTCAGAACCGAGAGCGAAGTGTGACGAATGTGGAATGGAAGGGCATGTATCAAGTGTGTGTAGACGAAAGAGGGTGACTGTGACAGCGAATTCGGGAAACTGAGTGGGAAGGGGGTTCAAATGGGTGGATCCTCCAGGATGCAAGCGGTGCGTGTGATGCATGTACGTGAGGGGTTGTTGCATGAGGGAGGCTTTGCTGGAAAGACTGACGAGTGCATGAAGCAATTTGTTTTGATAGAGTATGGTAGGAAACGTAAGAAAGGGAAGAACGTAAGTAAACTGAATGGTCGTAAGTTGTGTGATAGGGGTGTGAGTGCCAAAGTGGAAATGAATGATAAAGCGTGTAATACGGATGAATGGGATGGTATGGATAGAACGTATAGCATATGCGGGTTTGATATAACTGATTTGACTGAACGTGTAGGGGTTAGTGAACGGTTGGAGGTGAGCGAAAGTGTAAGAGTAAGAGAGCGTAGCAGTGATAGACGAGTGATTGAAAGCATGAATGAATCGTTGCAAGAATTGGAAAGGTCAATGAGCGAATGGGATGGGTTAGTTGAAGAATTGGGGGAGGTATTTGGGAACGAGTTAGAGGGTATAGATGAGATTGTGGATGAAATTGAGAGTGGTAATAGTGAAGAAGATAGTGTGAATCTGAGAGAGAATGGAGGAGAAAATGTAAATCTGAATGTTGCTGGAAGAGAGAGCGAGTCTGAGAGAATGATTGCGTGCCCGCGAACGCGATCTAGAGGACCTGCTAGTGAGCATCCGTGGGTGTTGCGTAAGGCGATTTGAAAGGGGTGTGAAAGGTGTTGGTTGGGAAATGCTAAAAGGGGGGAGAAATATAGAGGGATGAAGAAATTTGTTTTATTTAGCATTTCCCAACGTTTTGTGAGAGAGAGAGAGAGAGAGAGAGAGAGAGAGAGAGAGAGAGAGAGAGAGTGTAATTGTCGTTGTGAGTGGTTCGGTTGTTGGAGTTGGTTTTATGGCTGTCTCTCTGTCTGTCGGTCTGTCGGGAGTTTTTCGTTTTTTGGGGAGGTCTTGGGCAGTTGAGGTCCAACCTTGAAAGTGAACGGGAGTTCGTCTGTTCTTTTTGGTGCCAGCATTAATGGTTCATGTGTCTCTTCTTTTTTTTGTTGTTGGTTCATTGTTGGTGGAGGGTCGGTTTAAGTTTTTTTGTTTCGTGGGTGTGTGCTGTGATTGGCGACCGTGGACCTTATCCATCTCCAGCAACCGAAGATCAGGGTGAGTGTTGTTTTGTTTGAGGGTTAGAATTCCGCCACAGCCACCCTTTAAAAAAAATGATTCTTGTGTTCCTTTGATCTTAAAAAGTTACAATGAGCGGTTGCTTCCTGTTCATGCTGACGTTGGGTCCTTTTCGTCAAATCCGTCTGGAAAGCAGAGAATCTACTTTAGTATACGATGCAATGTATGTCTGTCACCTCAACAGTGCAATTTTCTTTTTCAAAATTAACTATGAAAATAAAAATTCAAGGTATGCACTGTCAAACCTCTGTCTACAAAGAGATCAACAGATATATAACTCTACAAGAATAATGCTTAAAAATTTGCATGCTGACATGACCTTGGGAGAAACAGACAGATATAGAGAGAAATAACAATGCAAAAACACACACTGGAAGTATTAGAAAAGGTTCTGAGGCAGCTGAGAAAAGGTTCAAATTGCCATATGAGTCTGGCATTGTACCGGAGAAAGAAATGACGACACCACGTGTCTGAATAGAATAGAATAGAATATAGAATGTAGGCCACAGGGCAAGCACCGGGACCGATGAGGTCATTCGGCACTGAAACGGAGACTGTAAAAATGTTTGAAAGGTGTAACAGGAGGAAAACCTTGCAGGTGCACTATGAATCAATTGTTAGGAGAGGGGTGGAAAGTAAGATAGATGACAGAGAATATAAACAGAGGAACAGTAAAAGGAATGAAAGGTGTTGTAGCTAGAGGTTGATGGGAGGCTGAAAAGAACCTCAAGTAAGGACGACAGTGCACTGCGTGAGATGCACTGAGGGCACTAGCCCCCTACGGGAATCGTGTTTGGGACCTTGAGAAGGATTCTGTGTCCTCTGGGGAGGCCAAGGATATCTTAAAGAGAGGACACAGCTAAATTCCTACACCAGAAGGGAATCGCCAACAACTAGTTATATTGGTCTAATTCATAATGGCCACAGCTTTGCAAGCTTTGTCTGCACCCTCATTTAATACCATAATTAATTAATACTTCAATTTTCCACTTACAAAAGGTATAAATTACACGCAAATCCATACTTACTCAAAAATTATAAAAATGAACACATCCACACAGTGTGCTTGTCAGTCCATTAAAATCCCTATCCTTTTAAGGGACTGGTCAGAAGGTTCTCTCTTGTACGAGGCAAAAAACTGCATCTGGAAAAGGAGAAGCAAGTTGAGTTTCATGCTAGATGAGAGCGCAAGCAGTGATAGATAAATAAATTACTCTCAACCAATTATGAAAGGTCTGGGCAGCTACTACCCATACTACAGAACATTGAAAGGTGTGACACAATGACCATGAATCTTCTGATAAACGGAAACTGATTAGATATTTATTGAAAATGATATGGAAAAAGGGTATCAAATAATTATTTAATAACTAAATTTATTGGTAATGTTGCAAAGGATATGAATAAAACTTATACCTATCAGAAATCACCAGATAGGCCCACAGTCATGCAAGAAGGTCCAGGAAAAATTGATGTAAAGGTGTTGAATTATAGTGTTAACAACAAATATAAAAAAATGTAAAAAACAGTTTTAATCATAATTACCTCTGCTGGCAAAAAGGACAGGGACTTCTCTAAAACCATCTGGAGATGATAATGTGATATACCGGTACTTAACAGGCTCATTTCTCAATTCTGAAAGGAAAAATACAATATCAAAATGAAATCCAACAAAACGTATGCAATCAAAGCAGAAATACTATTGACACCTCAAATATACAAACTCTTAAAAGTTTCAGGTACAAACTACTGACTTTCCCCTCTGCCTCAACACCCAGTTACATCAGTCATGACTAAGCGGTGTGCACAGATATTAAGACAAAGAATACTTGATGTTTTTAGCAAAACCATCCCAGGAATCCAAGCACTCATTTGACGACTGCCTCAAGAACACAGGTGTGGGCACCAACAGGAATGGACTGAACGAGGCACCTCAGATATTTGTGCATGCCAAGTGTAAAAGTTACCCCTGAATGCTTCCGCATTCATTCCAACCCTCTCCTTACATTTACTCATGACCAATAGCCACTCAGAAATTGTAATTCAATTCGCATTGGTAATCTCAACTCGGATCCATTCATGCTTAGCTTTAATAGGAATGGAATGGTATATACAATTAAAACTTAGAGCCAAGATTTGAAACCTACGACGTGGTCATTCAGCGCTGAAAGGGAAACTCCGAGGAATAAAAAGGATTGAAAGGCGTAACAGGAGGAAAACCTTCTGCAGTTGCACTATGAAAAAACTGTTAGGAGAGGTTTGAGGAAAGTAAGACGGGAGAGAAAATATGAACAGAGGTACTGCCACAGGAATGGAAGGGGTTGCAGCTAGAGGCCATGGACGGGATGCAGCCAAGACCCTTCAGTAATGCCTACAGTGCACTGACAGAACAAACCCCATAAGGGGCATGACCTTTAAAGTCTTGTGAGCTGTAGAACTATACTGGAGCTATGACACTCAGTCTTCGATTCATTAAACATCCCACTGAAACTGACAAACTACAACTGTATGATGTAACGCTATAATTCAGTCATACCAAAAGATACAGGAATCAAGAAAGAAGTTCGAACTTCTTTCCCACTTACTCAAAGGTTAATCCTGTTCTGACAATGATTTTCAGGTCCTAGAATTGAATTTTGGTAATGTGTGTGTGTGTGTGTGTGTGTTTTCTTGACGCAAGCACTGGCAAAATTGGGTGTGATAGTCTTAATATTCCTAAAGCATCAAAACAACAATAAAAATAGGCTACCCCTGATTTGATAAGAGCAACACCAGCTGCATAACGTCAAACATTTTTTTACCACAGTGCAGATCAAATACAATCACTACCTGAATGCTGTACATCCCAGACATTTCATTCTCATTCAGTAATGTAAATTACATTTATGACTAATACAAATGTGGGAAAAAGCAAAAAATGAATTCGTTTGTCTGTAAAATCAAAACGGCTAACTAACGAGTTGGGTGAATGGACCTTTTTACAAACAGCATAATTCACAAACATGCATCACATACATACAAAAATCACAAACCAGAACCACTTGGCACCATGACGACACTAAATATATTTGCAAAAATCATAGTAACAAAAATGGAAATGTATCTCAATGAGGAAATTCTCCATGAATTCCTCCACTCAGGACTAAACACCTTAAAAGAGGCTGCCTCTAGCATGTAAGCCAAAAGGAATTCCCCCATAAAAGGGAGACTCAATCACTGGATTTAGAGGCCGTTAAGAAACTTGTTGGCCCACAGACCAAGTACCTGAGGATTTAGGCAAGAGCGTAAGGGCCTGCAATGTGTATGAGCATGCCATGTCCATTATATCTTAGCCAGGAGAGTTTCAACACTGAGGCCAGTCACATAACTGGATAACAAGAGTTGAATGTACAGCAGAGCCCTGACAGCCACAGCGTAAACAGCAAATATACCAAGTACATGATAACAAATAAGTTCTTGGAAGCACTAGATCATATCAAATCAAAGAATAGCAGACGTCATTCTATATAATACATCTTTGGTCATCAAATAAAGAAAAGGAAAAAGTTTCCTAATGTGTGTATATCTTACAAAACTGGACAGAAAGCAGTAAACTTTTCCCTCAAATCCAATCAAACTGTTCACATGACACCACATAATCAATAATTAACATGTTATAACTCAGGCAGTTTTTTTTTAACCTGGGATAGCTGACGACGACACTACAAATATATTTCAACTTGTAGAAAGTGATTTATAAAAGGAATTCTACCGGCCCAAACGCTCTTACGTTATTTCAAGTAAAATATTAAAGCCAAAAAGTGAACTAACATGTCACAAGAGGGTAAATCTTTATGTTTTCTTATCTATAGTGGAGGGAGAGGAAAAAGAATTAGTGTCAGAACACCAAGATATTGGAGAAACAGCACTGGATTTGTGCAGGTCTACTGTGATGGGGAGTCAATTTATCACTTACCAGGAATATGATGAAAGCATCTCATTTCACTTTTCATAAGGCAGGTACTAGTGACAACTGTGTAACTGTATGGCCTTTTCCCATCGTGAAATGAAAAATATGGAATTAAAATGAAATTCACGAAACATGTAACAGAAGCGGAAAAAACAAATGACACCAAAAATATTCACGTACAAAGCTACGGGTACAAACACCTTACTCTTATCTGCCTAGATTTCCAGTTAGGAAGTGAACAGTCCTCAAAACAAAAACAATTATGATTTTAGACAAGACCTCCCCAGGAAAGAGAGTTCAAATCTCATCTGCTGAGCAAGCATCTGACTGCCTCCAGCATGCAGATGTGGGCACCAACAGGAATGCATAGAAACAGGCACAAGTGATCATGATATTTATGTGTGTCAAATGCACAAGTTATCTTTTATCCTGGATGGTTTCATATTCAGTTAAAAACTGAGGAAAGAGAACTGGTAAATGGAGTTGATATATATCTGCAATCTCTACTCAAACTGCTTTCTGCATAACCTTTGCAATTCTGCACACTGTGGGAGTACCTTGGAGCTATAGTGCACAGTCTTCAACTCACACAACATCCGGATGAAGTTTGCTGATTACAACTGTGTTATGCTGACTCTACAAGTCAGCAACATCAAGAGAGACAGAAATCAGATTAATTTTGAACCTCTTTCCCACAAACTAAATGATTTTCTCGCTAGGCGATGGGCAGGGTTGAAGACGAACCTCTCCCCTTTTGTAAGTAATCTTAAGATCTTTGCATTGTATGAGAGAGGTCCTCTTGCATTCAAAGACAAACCTTCTACAAAAAAAAGTCAAAACAAATAGTACATGCACTATCCAAATCACATAACACTTCCAGTAAAACACAGACAATCAAATGTAATTACGTTTACAAGTAGAAAACTAAAGTGGAAAAATTAACATTACATAGTATGAATTCCACTTTTATACTCCTTTAGAGGCTAAGTAACATTGGTGTGTTTTTTACTTGGTTAAATCCCATTGTTGAATTAGTGACCAACCACTGGATCAGACAATAAGAATTCATCCTCCTGTCCTGTTCCTGGCATCTTCGGCTGATTGCACCTTCCAAGTTTGGGCAGTGGGTTTGTGACACCCTTAATCAATGAACACAAGATGCAGGAAATTTCTACTTGGTGATTAACCATCAAATCTCATTTGGGGTTAAGAAAATCTAAAAAGAAAATTCACCGTATTCCTTTTTACTTTGATTCTGACTAATCTCAAAAGTGTTTAAGGGACTGAGGATTCAACTGAAATCTCGGTGTATGCCACATACACTGGATTCAATTCTTCTTTCGTTATTCTTCCAACTTTTAAATCCTCAAACTCTACGAACTTTCCTCCAGTAAAAGTTACCAGGTCCTTCAAATATACTCGTACCCATCAGGTATTGATAAAACTTCTATACTGTGTGTGTGTCATTAAAAAAGTCCTTTCAACTTTTGTCATTTTTCATATGATTATGGACTTTTGATGTCAATATTTCCTCCACTCAGTAAAGAGACTAACATTCCACCTAAAGCATGAGTCTCTACGTTCCCATCCTCAAAAGAAAAATCAAAACATTACTCAAGTATAGTCAGTTTGAGTAAGACTGACAAAACTCCAATGTTCCTAGCTTTCCTAAAACTGGCCCAAGGGGTTATCAATCATTTCTGCTCTGAAGAAAAGACACTTTATTACAGTAAGAGGACCTCTTGAATATCTACGTAACCCTCCGAGTCATACTGGACTGTCTTACTATCAAGAAACTTAGTACTAAGAATGGAATGGAATATAAAATTTAGGCCAAAGACCTAAATTACAACCCTTGAGGTCATTCAGTGCTGAGAGGGAAATTGAGAGGCATAAAAATGTTTGAAAGGCATACCAGGAACAAAACCTTTTACAGTTGCACTATGAAACAATTGTCAGGAAAGGGGTTGAGGAAAGTACGATGGAAGAAAGAGAATATAAACAGAGGAAAGAAAGGGGTTGTAGCAGCTACGGGACGATGGGATGCCGCCAACAACCTTATTAAGTAATGCCGACAGTCCTCCGTGTGAGGTGCCCTAATGGCACTAACCCCCCCCAAATGGGGCTTTGTGCTAAGGAACATGTACAGCACCCAGTTCTAGGAGTTAAGAAGCAGCATACCCACCAATATCTTCCTTCAAATCTAATGGATATAACAAAACACTGCACAATTCCTTGGCATTCATTACTGAGAGAGTTATGTGACTGAACAAGGACAGGAGGAACTAAATGAATTTTGGCCTCCCTCACCCCAACCAAAATAACAAAGGTGGAAGATCCAGGATAAATATACAAGGCATACAAAATAAATTGAAGATATCTAGTGAACGAAACACCACCATTAATTCCTCAAAATATAAACAACAAAAATCTACTGGTCACTTTTAATGAGGGCATTGTGGTTATTACAATTAGGACACAATACCAAGTTTCAAAGGGCATTCTAGGAAGACCCTCACTCCTTTGAAAGGAAACAATAATTCTGAGAGTTGCAAATCACTAAAGGCTATCATAAACAATCTAAAATATACCTTAACAAGGGAGAAATGAACAGTGCATGCGATACTCACAATGCATGTAACCTGAAATGACCAAATGCTTTCAAGAACCTGGATCCAGATACGATTATAATTCAAAATAGTGACAAGATTCTCTACACGTCAGCAAAGCAACATCACCTAAGCTTCCTTCTTCATACAATTCTCCTCAGCAAAAGTAATACAATTAAGCCCAAATTAATGTGGTCATTAGAATACTAATATTAACATCACCCTTCAAGTAATACCACGCAAACTACATAATGCAAAAGATAGTCAAGTTAGTTCTTGATGCTCCCAATCACAGACTGATAACAGATTGGAGAGTTCCAGAAACTCTCCACTGGGATATGTACAGCATAAAAGCTATACTCCACGGATAAAGTCTGCATTTTGACTGGTACATCTGACAGTAAAGATGAGGCACAACCAATAACTTGGGGTCGCAGAGGGAAATGGCTCCTAGGATGTTAGTGTGCTGAGAGACAGATCGTTTACCAGTCCTCAAATTAATATTGAAAAAATGCAAATGATACTAAAATCTAGCAAGGCAAATATTTTCAACAAATGACAACGCACCTGGAGGAAAATACTTATAAGCCAGGGAAAACTCACAGTTGCTACTGGGTATGGCAATAGCACAGAATGGAAAGCTGTGGCAAGCATTCACTCAACCCTAATGCATCCTTTGGATGCTGCATTAATTGACTAACTGATTATCAGTTTCCCCTTCGACTGATCACATCATGAAACTATATGAATTAACTTTCCAAGAATAATGTATACACTTTCAATTCCTAATATGAATTCCCACTCACTTCTATATAACCAAAGTAGTTGCAATTCCTCAGTATCATTCACAATACCTTACTTTTCATCAAAAATTTACTAATATATTTTAGCAAAATTTTGGCTCAAAATGTCACAGTAGTTCCAACAAGCCCAGGAATCACATTCTTCACTGAAAGGTACAGAACAGTGAAAGGCAAAGAACTTGAAAGGCTGTAGAGATGAAAAAGGCTAATACAAAGTACAAAGCAATACCTTTGAGAGGCTGAAGGAACGCTATTTGTGTTTACAGTGCACCACATGAAAAAACTGCCGTAGGTGACCCCATACAAAGTTAAAGGAGCTGAATGACTTAAGCTGAAGACATAACCACAAGTTGCCAACAGTCTGTACAACCTACGGAACTGACATCTATAATGTTAGTGCTCTCAAAGTATTATATGAATGGAATGGAATATAATAGCATTGAGGCCAAAGGGAAACAGAGGAATAGAAAGATTTGAAAGGTGTAACAGGAGGAGGACAACCTTTTGCACTTGCACTATGCAACAACTGTCAGGAGACGGATGAGGAAAGTATAATGCAAGAAAGAGAATATGAACAGAGGTACAGTCAAAGGAATGTAAGAGGTTGCAGCAGCTAGTTATTATTACAACTGTATTTAAAATAACACTTACCAGAAAGGTGTGAAATTAGGGCGCCCCCTGTTAACGGCCATGCGGAATAAGGTCGGGATTGACCTGAGCTCATCTTGACCTCCTCCAACATCTGTTTAAAGAAAAGGAAAACTGTTCTCATTCCAATCATTATTTTAGCACTCAAGCAGACAGCCAAAAAATAAAGAATTATAAATCATCACAAAACTGGAAAAACTAAACGAAACTCACTTCTTGAACACGAACCTTTCAGGCCATCACAACTTTAGGGCATGTGATGTAGAGACCGTAAGACATGGTGGAAGCTCCTTGGCATGCCGTGTTTAGGACTAGCCCCTAAAAGTACCCATTTTGGCCGTCTGCCAGTTTGGATGTTGCTTTGGGCCATCATCTTGAGGGTGAAGTACAGAAAACTTTGGCCTTCCCCGACATTCCTGCAAATATTCAATAAAATGTTCAAAGAACGGCCTCAGAACCTTTTCAAGAATAACTATAGCAAAAGAATAACAATAACAACTGTGCATCTTATACATTTGATTTTACTTCCATCATCCTTAAAATATTTTGTGTATTTAACAATCAATGTAGACACTTGCATTTTTCAACTGAAACATTTATGAAGCTGAAAATGTTTCAAATCAATAAACGTTCTGTGTTTTTGTTTTGTAAATGTGTATCAATGAAAATTGTGCTGGAAAATAAACCTCAAAGCAAAACCTCGTGAAGAAAAATTCTATTGGCACTCACTCTCTTTAGTAATGGTTGTGGATCTTGTAGGTGGATGGCACCCATGGGTGCCACTTCAAAAAAAAATCATATCCATCAACTCTTGTGTCAATCAGGACAGATAAAGGCACACTGAGTTTTGAATAATGAGGCCTCAAACACTACTACTGTATACTCCAAGTGTTGCAGAAGCTGTTTATGGGAAGTGATGCCTGAAATGAAAAAATAAATATATATATTTATCCTAATGAAGCAATTTTGTATAAGTCATAATTTAATAACGATATTCATTAATGGTTGGACATGCTCACAAACCCACAGACATACAGGTTAGGTTACGTGATCAGTTTTTTTTAACTCATTTTACAAAAACATACTCAAGGAAAGATCCACTGTGATATCACACAAGCAGCAATAAATGATTCGTAGCCTAGAGCTCTCAAAATTTCCTCTGGTGTTATAGCAATAGCTCATGTACTTACGAAATGTGTAAGGGTTAGGTGGGGAAAATGAGGGCTAGAGCTGTTTAAATGGGTTTGAAATATTAACCTGTAACGAAACCAATACTATTTGCATATTTTGTAAAGGTAAAATTCTACTTTAAACCATTATCACACTTCTGACTTGAAAATACTGTCTTATCTTTTAATGTGTGGCATCAAACATTTCTGACATTCATGTCTTTCGCAAATGACCTAACCGACCAAACAATATCATGGCCTAGGGTAAAGACCTGATCCCACAGGTTCGGTTAGGCTAGGTGTGGTCGGTTAGGTCATTTGCAAAAGAAACCAATGTCAGAAAGGTTCAGAACACAAATTAAAATACAAAGAAAAACTATACTTCCATATAAAAACTGTGATAATGGTTTAAAGCAGAATTTTACTGCCATTCCAAAGTCAATGACTGACAATTCTGAGGAGGGGGGGAGGGTCGCAGCCCCCTTACATAGGGTGCTGTGCCCTAAACCTGGCTGGATAAGGAAACATTATTATGGATAAGGAACCATATTGCTATGGATAAGAAAATATTATTATGGAAAAAAATATTATGAAAAAGGAAAATATTATTATGGAAAAGGAAACATATTGTTCTTATGAAAAGGAAACATATTATTTTGAATAAGGTAACACATTTTACCCGAAAAGGAAACACATAGTTATAAGGAAACATATTATTAAGGAAAAGGAAACTTATTGATATAAGGTGATTTAAGACATACAGCCTAGCCTATATTATTAAAGAAAAAACAGGTCATAATGGGTTGACATCTAGTTCAACTGACCCTAAACCACTCAATGACCCAAAACCCTGACCTTGCCCAATGCCCAAAGGTTCATGGTGACCTAAAACACCCCATATTGCTATGCTAATTAGGCCAGCCTTAGCTCACGACCCTAAATGACCTAATAAAATAATTAAGATATACAACGTTCTATTGGAAGGATTCCCATAGCAAGACCCTGTCCTACAGAAGGATGCACTCCTAAAACCCATCCCAGATTCACTCCTGAAGGTGCAGGAGGAGGATTTCCTTCCATCCCACGACCACCAAAGGGCACCTAGCTTTTATTTTAGCCGCTGTTAATTTTAAAATGGCGTTATTTAATATTCAGATGCCCTTTGGGGGTCGTGGGATGGAAGGGAATCATCCTCCTGCACCTTCAGGAGGGAATCTAGGAGGGGGTTTTAGGAGTGCCTCCTTCTGTAGGCCAGGGTCCTGTGAGTGTGCCGAGTTTCTGCCCTATTTTAGACGTTATTTACGTTACTTTAAATTTAATAACGTCTAAAACTGAGCAGCAACTCGGGACACTCACACAGGACCCTGACCTACAGAAGGAGGCACTCCTAAAACCCATCCTAGATTCGCTCCTGAAGGTGCAGGAGGAGGATTCCCTTCCATCCCACGAACACAAAATGGCATTAAGCTATATAATAACGTCATTTAACATTAAAATAACGTCTAAAATAACGAAAAAAATGTCTAAAATAAGCAGCAACTCGCCATACTCACGTGAAAACCAGCAGGAGAATGTTCAATGTTTGTTTACATTCGGGAACTATGGGTAAGAAATGGTTGACCAATCAGAGCGCAGGATGGCTAGTATCTGGATTTTCATTGGTCGAAAGCCATTGGTAACAAAGTCCCCTTAATAGACAGAACACAATTGTAACTATAAGCGCGGGAAGGAATTGACCAATCAGAACGCAGGCTGGAGTGGCAGTTGGATTCTTATTGGCTGAAATACGTCCTTTTCAAAGCCTACCAGACTGATAGGACACACTCCAAACACCTACGATGTCTTGACTGTTAAAAGTTTGAAATTTTCAGACAAACTTTCAATTTTTTCTCATATTCAAAATCGATTTATATATAACATTCTATATAATTTTATTCAGCATTTATTCCTCTTTAATTTGATATATAATTATAACTCCCATCACATACAGAAGATATAAAAAATTGATAAAAAATACACAAAAGTTAAGCAATGAGCTGGCTTGCAATTGTATCAGGTAATAATCTGGGAGTGTAAAGAGACCTTTATGCAATTAATGCTTTTAAGCTGATTTCAGCCTCTCATAATCTAAGGGTTTACGCCTTTATGACACAGTTACTATCTGATACGAGTTAGTTGTTCCTTTTAAATAATTTTATACTAATTCCTTGGAGAGAGAGAGAGAGAGAGAGAGAGAGAGAGAGAGAGAGAGAGAGAGAGAGAGAGAGAGAGAGAGAGAGAGAGAGAGAGCATGGTTGTGGGCAGAGGGGTGCATGTGGGGGCTGTGGGAACAAGGTTGTATATGGAGGTTCTATATTGGGTTGTGGGCAAAGGGTTGTATATGGGGATTGTAGGTAGAGTTGTATATGGGTGGTTGTGGGAAAAGGGATGTGTTGTGCATTGGGGGTTGTAGGAAAATGGTTGTAACGAGGGTTACGAGAAAAGGGATGTATGTTTGGGTTGTATAATGAGGGTTGTGGGAAATGATTTACATTAGGGTTGTATTTTAGGGGTTTTGGGAAAAGGGCTGCACATGAGGGTTGTGGGAAAAGCAATTTTTATTTGTGGGTTGTATTTTAGGGGTTGTGGACAAGGGGTTGTAGGTAGAATTGTACATGAGTGGTTGTGGGAAAAAGGATGTGTTTGGGTTGTATACTGCAGGTTGTATGAAAATGGTTGCAAAGAGGGTTGTAGGAAAAGGGATTGATGTGTGGGTTGTATATTGGGGTTGTAGGAAAAGGGTTGTAATGGGGTTGTGGGAAAAGGGGTAAATATGGGGGTTGCTGGAAAAGGGATGTCTGTGTTGGTTGTATATTGGGGTTGTGGGCAGGGTTTATATCTGGCGTTGTAGATAGAGCTGTATATGGGTGGTTGTGGGAAAAGGGATGTGTGGGCTGTATATTGGGTTGTAGGAAAATCAATCGTAAAGAGGGTTGTAGGAAAAGGAATTTATGTGTGGGCTGTATATTGGGGTTGTAGGAAAACGGTTGTATATAGGGGTTGTGGGAAAAGGGATGTGTGGGTTGTATACTGGGGTTGTGGGAAAAGGGTTATATATAGGGGTGTAGTAAATGAGATTTAGGTGTGGGCTGTATATTAGTTGTGTGAAAAGGGTTGTATATAGGGGTTGTGGAAAATGGGAATTATATGTGGGTTGTTTTTAGGGGTTGTGGGAAATGGGTTGCATACATATGGGGGTTGTGGGAAAAGGGATGTATGTGTGGGTTGTATTTAAGGGGTTGTAGGTAGATTTGTATATGGGCAGTTGTGAGAAAAGGATGTGTGAGTTGTATATTGTCGGCTGTAGGAAAATGGTCGTAAATAAATTGTGGGAAAAGGGATGTGTGTGGGTTGTATATTGTGGGCTGTAGGAAAATGGTTGTAAATATACATTGTGGGAAAAGGGATGTATGTGTGGGTTGTATTTTAGGGGTTGTGGGAAAAGGTCTGTATATAGGGGTTGGGGAAATGGGATATGTAGGTTGTAATTTAGGGGTTATGGGAAAAGTGTTGTGGGAAAAGGGATGTACAGTATGTGTGGGTTGTACACTGGGGACGTGGGAAGTGTTGTACATGGGGGTTGTGGTAAAAGGGATGTATGTGGGGGTTGTATACCGGGGATTGTGGGAAAATGTTTACATATTAGGGATTGTGGGAAATGGGTTGCATGTGGGGGTTGTGGGAAAAGGGTCGTAAATGTTCTGAGAAAGGGGTTGTACGTAGGGGTTGTAGATGGATGATTGTTTGAGACGGAGATGTGACACTCAAAGCAACATAATAATAATAATAATAATAATAATAATAATAATAATAATAATAATAATAATAACAATAATAATAATAATAATAATAATAATAATAATAATAATAATAATAAAAATAATAAATACTGTTTTAATGGATGAACCAAACTGAATACCCTATATGCACACAAACACACATATGCAACACTGCTTACAGTGAGCCGTCCAACATATGATTTGTATATGGTGCACACACACATACACATGTATATTATATATGTATGTGTATGTGTGCCAAATTTGGTTGAAATTGAAGCAGTGGTTTTTTATAAAAATTAAAAATGTCATTTTAATCCAATTATAATGATAAAATCTCTCTCTCTCTCTCTCCCCGAAGTTTGAAGACCCCTGCATAATAAACAAATTCCTGCCAATAAGACAAATACATTTAGATTTATTCAAGTCAGAAATATTACTTCACAAAACTACCAAAGAAATTATATATATATATATATATATACAGTATATATATACAGTATATATATATATATATATATATATATATATATATATATATATATATATATATATATATATATATATATATATATATCTAAATTAAAGAGACATAATAAGTATTTCATGAGATTATTCGTCTAAAAGGAATCCATTTTGAGAGAGTGGCAGAGAGAACCTCCCTTTGCTTGTAATATACAAAGCATTTATTTTTCTTTAAATATGCATTTGATATTCCTGTACATGGTCATTTAATCTACACTTATTAATGAGAGAGAGAGAGAGAGAGAGAGAGAGAGAGAGAGAGAGAGAGAGAGAGAGAGAGAGAGAGAGAGAGAGAGAGAGAGAGAGAGAGTTAATAAATAAAATGTAATAAGACAAACCTTTCATAGAGTTAATTATGAGATATAAAATATGGTGTAAGCCGGCACAATACTTCTTGCAATATTCATTGCAAAATAGAAGAAACTGCTATTATTGATTAGTGATGGCAAACTGGCCTTATGCCAGCAGAGTCCGTTAGCCCTTGAACTAAATGTAACTTAAAATAATAATAATAATAATAATAATAATAATAATAATAATAATAATAATAATAAATATACAGAAACAAAGCATTTTAGATCGACGGCATAAAAAAAATGACTATCATTTAACCTCTAGCCAACCGAAAGCCGATAATAATAGTAATAACAGTAAAAATAATAACAGTGATGACGACAGTCAGAGAATAATGAAAATAGTGAAGAATAATGAGCGATAAAGACGGGAAATGGAGATAAATAGTGTGAAGTCAGGACGAAATTGCGCTCTTTGAATGAATTTAAATTAGATTAGAAAGGGGTTTTTAATTTGGTAAATCCGAGATTTATTACTGGATTAATAGATTAATCATTAATATGGCCTTAAATCCGACTGCATTAGTGACTGGGGACGAGAGAGAGAGAGAGAGAGAGAGAGAGAGAGAGAGAGAGAGAGAGAGAGAGAGAATAATACCAGTGTATAATCCATTACACAATCAGCTGGATACGACAGAAAATTGATATCCTGGAGTTAAAAACTTATTATTAATTAACCTCTAGAGCCAAAACGCAGCCGATAACAATAGTAATAATAGTCAAAATAATAACAGTAATGATAACAGTATCTCTGACAGTCAAAATAATAAACAAAAAACCCGAGAAATGACGAGTAAGAAGAGAGTTAGGACGAACTCGCTGTTGGAACGAGAGTTTAAATGGCCGACAGTTCCGAGAGCGGCCGCATGGCGGCGCCGCTGGCTGGCTGGCTGGCCGCCAAAGTGAGGAGTCCCAAGCGAAAGTGAGAGAAGTGAGGGAAGAGTGTGTGCGTGCGTACATGTGCGCGCGCACACGCATGTACGTTTCTGTGTGCGAGCGTGCGTCGAGGCGTGCGCGCGCTTACGTGTGTGTGTGTGTGTGTGTGTGTGTGTGTGTCTATACGGGAGGGTGAGGGTGGGGGGAGGGACTAAGCCAGTGGTGGTACAGCTGCCGAGGCGAGGGAGACTGACTGGAAATGGAAGAGCTCAGTAGGTCGGTGGCGGCCTTCGAGACAGGACGTCAAATGTTATTCTGAGAGATTCAGAGGATAGACCGATGTCTCGACGATTTAATGGAATTAAAACATATTGTTGTTGCTTTTATATTATTCCATATCCCCATTTTTATTAACAATGATTCCCTGTTAAGTAAAGAAACAAACTCATGAGCTCTGAATTATTCAAAAGATCACAAAAAGGTGTGTGAGAGAGAGAGGTTATTAAGAATAAATTACCTCACCTCTACAACCCCCTCCCCCTAGCTGTAAAAATTGAGAGAGTCCATTGTTGCGGACATAAGACATTACTTTTATCAATATAAAAAGGCAAGAATTAGACACTAGCATCTTTCAGCGTCCATGACAGCAGATATGGAGGCTGTATTGCAAGACGACAGAGAGAGAGAGAGAGAGACTTAAACACCTCACGCGGTGCACTGTAGGCATTATCTGAGGTTCTTTGCGGTGTCCCTGCCATGGCCCCCGAGATGCAAACGTCTTTTGTTCCTTTTACTCTACCTCCTTTCATATTCTCCTTCTTCCATCTTACTTTTCTCAGTCCTCTCCTGTTACTTAACCTTTCAAACCTTCTTACTGTCAATTTCGGTTTCAGCACTGAATGACCTCGTAGGTCCCCAGCTTAGCTTGGCCTCTGGCCTAAATTCTCTGTTCTGTTCTGTTCAATACAGAATTGTGGACTCGTTTCTCCATTGTAAGACTTATGCTACTTTGAGTACTTTGAATAATAATAATAACAATAATATAATAATAATAATAATAATAATAATAATAATAATAATAATAATAACAATAATAACAATAATAATGATCTCATGATGATGATGATGATGATGATGATGATTGAAGAAGAAGAAGAAGAAGAAGAAGAAGCCTTTACCTATATACAATTCTTCTTGTGAGGGAGGAGTGAGAGAAGGGGTCGCCTCACGGGTGCTACAACAGAAAGAGACGCACACAGAGACTCTTCAGAGACATTTTGAGGTTTTCAGAGAGAGAGAGAGAGAAGGATTTGTCTTGTCATTTGCCTTACAAGCACAAAATGAGGACGCTCAAGTTAGCAACAGTATCTATCTTTCTCTCTTGATTCTTTCTCCCCTTTTTTTTCTTTCCAACCCCTTTCGTTCCTTTTACTGTACCTCCTTTCGTGTTCCCTTTCTTCCCATGTTAGTTTCCTCAACCCCCTCCTGTTACTTTACCTTTCAGACCCTCTTACTGTCACTTTCCGTTGCAGCACTGAATGACCTCGTAGGTCCCAGCTTAGCTTGGCCTCTGGTCTAAATTCTCTGTTCTGTTCACTACAGAATTGTGGGTTTGTTTCTCCATTGGAAGACTCATGCTACTTTGAGTACTTTGAATAATAATAATAATAATAATAATAATAATAATAATAATAATAATAATAATAATAATAATGATAATAATGATAATAAAAATAAAAATAATAATAATAATAATGAGAAAGTATGCATCTCTGCCTGACTGACCCTCAGGGGCTCTCCCCCCCCACCCCTCCCTCCTACTATACTCATACTCTGAGAGTATCTCTCTCTCTCTCTCTCTCTCTCTCTCTCTCTCTCTCTCTCTCTCTCTCTCTCTCTCTGAAGTCTTCTTCTTCTTCTTCTTCTTTCTTCTCTCTCTCTCTCTCTTGGATAGAATTCATTCATATTCATTATTATTGTCATCAAAAATATTCTATATTATTTTTAATAATAATAATATTAATATTAATATAACAATAATAATAATAATGATCTCATGATGATGATGATGATGATGATGTGATGATTGAAGAATAATAATAATAATAATAATAATAATAATAATAATAATAATAATAATAATAATAATAAGAAGAAGAAGAAGAAGAAGAAGAAGAAGGAACCTTTACCTACATAGAGTTCTTATTATGAGGGAGAAGTGAGAGAAGGGGTCGCCTCATGGGTGCTACAAGACAAAGAGACACACACACACACACACACAGACACACAGACAGAGAGATTCAGAGAGACATTTTCAGGTTTTGACAGACAGAGAGAGATTCTCAGGGAGAGAGAGAGAGAGAGAGAGAGACCTATACAAACTCAGAAAGGGAGACTCTACAATAACTTGTGTTCAGACAGAAAGTGCGCTAGATTAGATAACAGCAGTGAAGCCTCAACTCGCATCTAACCCCAAAGAAGAGAAAAAGTGACAAGATTTACCGATATGAAAGCCAACAAATTCCTCAACGACTTAGAAGTGAACCCTTGGTTCTCTTCGGTCGCCTTTCAGCACGATATATTTCGAGCAGCGATTGGTGTTTGAGCAGCGAGATGCTTTGTGCAACAATGACGGTCTCGGCAAAGATTTCAACGCTGGTTCATTTCAATGCAACAGTCTAGTGCAGAAACACAATACACGGGGTTTACTAAATGTCATTAGTCTTTTGTCCTAACATCTCGACTGTCTACTTGTCGGAGTTCAGATCATTTCCCATGGAAGTTTAGACTAGTTTGTACAGATTACTGCCTGTGTTTGAACTTGGGATGGTTTTCATTATACATATGTTCTTTTTGAATAAAATTTGTATAAAACCATGACTAGACGTGACACATTCCTTCATATCCTGATGGTAAAATGGCGGACTTCAGTATTGACAAGTGTTAACTGTAATAAGAATACAGTCAGCCCCCTGGATTCACTGGCTTATAATTGCCTATTTTGATAGTTCAAAACAACAAAAGACCCTCTAAAAATGCTTATACCTGAATATTTTAATAAGTTTTATCCCAAAAAGTGCATTCAGTCACAAAAACTATATGAAAATACAGTAATTTGTGAATACTTCTCTATGAAAAATACGAGTAATGTGGCGGGCAGCTGGTATTGCCAGTTTTCGACGCTGATAAAGGTTACGGCCGCTGGAAACCAGAGCCGAAAGCATGGCAGCTTGTCGCAAGCACCGAGGAAAAGAAACAAGCTGCGGTCGCTGCCACGTCGTTCCCAGAAGGAAGCGAGATTTTCAAGGAAGTGGATATTGAAGAGTTGATAGTCGAAGATGGAACGAAAGTTTTGCTTCAACACTTGGACAAGTGGTGCAAGAAGGATGAGCTGTCAGCATCGTATGAGGCATGGACAAGGTTTGACAACTACAAAATGGAAAAGGAACATACGACGGAGAAGTACATTTTGGAATTTATGGAGAGAAGTGCAATTCTGGAGAGGTACAAAGTATACCAAAATATATTTTACCATTTAAGCTACTAGTTAGTGCAGGGCTAGAGGTTAGAAACAAACAAATAAGTGTTGACAGCAATGTCCTTCAGTGAAACTGATAAAATGTCTGATTCCCTGCAGCAAACCCTTAGGAAATCTTACGGGGGTCAAGAAGTGTTACCATCGGGTGCAGGGTCATCGGCAGAGAAACTCAGATGACATATATGGTGGTAAGGTTAGGAAATGTTATGGGTGTGGATCAGGGTACCATCTGTCTCCAGCATGTCCCAAAATTATGTATGTAAGAAGTGTAAATGAGGAAGAGTTATATTCTGTTACTGAAAATCCTAAAATGGTGCCAGTGTTGATGACAGAATCTACTAATTTACGCTGTCCTGGACACAGCCTGCTGTTCTACAACGTGTGGTGGTGATTGGTTGAAAGCATATACACAGTCTTTGTCACGAGGAAAAAATGAGAATAAAAGACAAAGAAAATGAAACAACGTTTAAGTTTGGTTACGGTAATGTGCACAAATCAATGACGAAAGCAAAATGAAACTGGACTTAGAAAATGACACTACAGGAAATTCATGGAAAAAAGTTAAAATTGAGGGGCACTTCTTCAGGACACTACTGCCTTCCGCTAAGGGATGAGAAAGAAGCCTGGAAGAGACCAGGAGAAATAATGATGACAGTGAGAGATGATGAAAAGGAAAAGAAGATATGAAAATTGCACCAACAATCTGGTCATCCCACATCTAAGAGACCAATCCAGCTGTTGAAGGATGTTGGTGTTAAGGTCAAAATGTGCTAAATGTATGCGGAAGAAGTGTCACAAAGGAGTATAAAAAAGGGGATATAAATTTTCAGTAATGGCCTGTGTGAGCATAATCGCACAGTTATAGACAAAATGGTGACAAAAATGACGGCAGAGCAACCAGAACTGCCTTTAAAAGTGGCTTTGGCATGGGCAGTCATTGCTGAAAATTGTCTCCAAGTGGTAGGGGGTTTTAGCCCTTATCAACTCGCGTATGGGCAGAATCCTAACCCTACCCTGTACCACGAATGAGGAACTTCCTGCACTGGAGGGCACTACAACATCTCAATGCTAGAAACTCCGCAAGAAAAGCCTCTATTGCTGCTGAAACTTCTGAGAAAAAATGACAGGCATCTAAGACGTAAAGTAAGAACTATTGGTAAAGTCCTTAAGAATGGAGATAATGTCTACTTAAAGAGGGGCGACCAAAAGGAACGGAAAGGACCAGCAACAGTCATTGGTCAAGATGGCAAAACAGTGACATTGAAATATGGTTCACATATTGTAAGAGAACACGAAACACACATTCAGGAGATACCTTACAGTTTTGATAAAAAAAACTGAAGAAGGCGGAAATGCACTGCTTGATAATCTGAGATATGAAATGGACAACAGCAAGAGGAATGAGAAAGCAGCAGTTATAAATCCAGTGGAAAATGAAAAAATGAGGAGGAAGAAGAGAACCACACCAAGGTTGAGGATGCTTCATCTGAAGATAATTTAAAAATCAAAGGTATTCCAAAGATTGGACAGAGTAAGATTCCTGCCGAAAGAGTCTGATGAATGGCAGACAGGAACTGTTCACAGCCTTGCTGGAAAATCTACAGGAAAACATAGCAGTTGGAGGAATGTTGAACATAAAGATGGACATACAACAGCCACTGACTGGAACAGACATGTAGATAAATGGCTCCCAGTTTTAGACGATGGGAAACTGCAATGGATTGTGAAAACAAAAGTGTATACGGTCTTAATGATGCTGCCAGAAAATGGTACCTCACAGGGAAGACTTTCCTGTAGAAGATGGGAGGCAATCATGTGAAAACTGACCCTGCAAATCTACTGATATTGAAAAGGACATTTGTCTGGAATGCTCTTGATGCATATAAACGACTTCTTGGGGGGAGGAATAAAGACATTTGAAAGTCAGCCCAAATCAGAAATCACTTTCAGATATACTGACCCGGATATTGTGCAGAACGAGAATAGTGTCAAACTTCATCAAAATGAGTACAGTATTGTGAATCTCTGGAATCTATAAATGTAAGATCTGATTGAGGCAAACAAATGTCTAAGAAAAGCCCGTACCTTTGAGAGCTGTACGCACTTCCCAAGACTGGGTAACAGCTTTAGGTTTGTACTTCCCAGGACTGGGTGACAGCTTTAAGTTTAAGTTGGTTGTGTACAGTGATGCTTTATGTCAATCTCCCCAATGGATTTAGCAGTGCTGGGGGCTTTCTGACTTTCTTAGTGGGTGAAAATGGCAATAGTTGTCCTTTAAACTGGAATCATCAAAGAAAATAAGTGTCGTAAAAAGCATTCTTGCAGCAGATACACCAACAAAGAACACTTCTCTGAAGGACTCATACAACTGTAAGCATCCTGACAGTCTGCAGGCTTTTCTTAGACATTCACTACGAATGACCTACACAAATGCGTCAAGAACCCTTCAAAACCAAGGGTCTCAAAGATCCGTCCTCAATAAACCTGGAACCCCCCAGATCAGCTGCCCAATACTAGAGGCAGTACTCGGACCAGAACTCAGACCAGTCTCTGGTTGTGGGATCTTCCCAGGCCGTGTGCCTCCTCTCGGACGAGCGAGCATAAAAGGACAGCGGACCAGTCTTCACATACAACAGGGTGATTAGTGTACCCTAAACACGGCCACGGCTGAACACTAACACAGGACAAGAGAAAACTGTATGAAAATGCTGAAAAAGTATCGTACGACAAACTAGATCCATATGTATTAAAAGCATTAGCAATCTAACAACTCCATTCAAAGACAATCACCTTTTACCAAGAATGATAATTTTTTTTAGGTTCAGCTTTCTACAAAACATGGAGCTTCCCCGAAACTGTTAATATGTAAGCTTTCACCACATACATAGAATCCTGCAAAAACCAACACTTCCTTTGAACTCTGTAAAAGAATGTGCCATCATATGGCATGCAGATAAATGAAAACTATTTATCTGCTATATTCTGGCAAAATTTGAGCTAAAAGCTGTCACAGTAGTTCTAACAGACCTAAAAATCACATTCTTCAACAAAAGGAGCGAAATAATGCCTCTTCAAGGCCGAAGGGACACAGTAAAAAATAATATCCTGATTTTTAAAAAATGTTAATGAATTAATGTGATTTGATTTATTTGCAGCAACTAGCCATCATTCACTACTCTTGTTTAATAACGGACTTCTCGCCACAGGGATGTTCTGAGGAAGTCCGCCCCTTGTCCCTTGTTAAATGAATTGACTGAAGCTTGGTGAATTGAAGCCTTTGAGTATGCAAAAGTGAAAAAAAAACTTGAGAAAATTTAGATAGGGTAAGAGTGTGACATTCTTTGAGATAACGAGTCAATGTACAATGAACTGGTTAAACATATATATATATATATATATATATATATATATATATATATATATATATATATATATATATATATATATATATATATATATATATATATATATATATATATATATATATATATATATATATAAAGACAAATTCTTGCTGTGCTCAAGCTCAAATTGAGGAAATAGCCAAGTGATTTGAATGACTCACAAGCAGAGCTTTGGATTTGCCTTGGGTGTAATAGTTACTGTACTGACTGTGTTGTGTAGGACTAAGGTTGAAGAAAAAAAGTGTTTGTGCATTCATAATTGTCAAATTAACTGCGTGTGTGTTCTCTGGACTGAGGGTAGGTAGGGTTCCATCCAAAAACAGCACTGTACACAGGAATTACATACATAGTAGCTCCCTGTTTGTAAGTAACACAATTTGTAGATTAAATTAGGTTAACTAGCATTGTGTGACTGACTTCCCCTCAAGATTGTTTGACATATCACCGCTCTTTCGTGGTACCTCCTAACAAATTCAATGCAGGTTCCCAAGAAAAAGAAACCATGACAGGCCTAGAGCCCTACATGCAAGACAAACTGCCAAAGACGACCCCAAGCAAAGTAGGAGCAGTTGAGAGACGTAAGCTACAGACATCACCACAAATTACTGACAGTCTGAACGGCCTACAAGAATTAATAACTATAGTGCTTTTGCTCCAAAAATATATAGGTTAAACGTCCACCTTTTAAAAACTAGTAAGGTAAACTATGTCAGCCTGGTTGCTTAATTTTAACCAAGCCTCTTGCCACACTATGCTTACAAAACCACAAAAAATCATATTACTTATGTAATAATTACTTTTAAAACCAAAGTATGACAAATGCCTGCTCGTCTATAATGCCTAAAAAAACCTTGGAAAGTATGTGCTATGCCCCCAAAAACCATCATTAGGTTGGTTCTGTTTTATTGTATAATAAAGCAGAACCTACCTAATTCGACCGGCACATTTTCCAACCTGAGAAGCAATTTCGTAATGTATTTCTTCAGGAAAATCATTGAACTATGCAATACAAAAATACAATCAAATACAATCAGAGGAAGGCAGCGTCTAAAATGATCGAGGATAATCCTACAGTCGTTTAGCCCAGCCAAAAATTCCTGTCTGCGAAAACAATCTTGTGGAAGTCTTTGAAAATTGCAGTACGTTATCCCCTGGGGACGAGGTATGGCATACGTCACTGTCTAAGCTTAACACCTTTGGGGCTATCGTCACCCATGCCTAACCCCTGACGGGTAATCCCTAAACACAAGATAACCTTTAATTAGCATCCAATTGGAAAGTAATCTCCAGTCCAAATTACTACAACTGTATTGACAATCACACTTACCTAAAAGGTGTGAAATTTGGACGGTCCCCTGTTAACGGCCATGCGGAATAAGGTCGGGGGTAGAACTGAGGTCACTTTAACAGCTTTTCTTGACCTGATCCACCATCTGTTGAAGAAAAGGAAAACCTTAGTCATTCAAGTCATTATTGTCAAATTCTGGCAACAGTTCACAATTCTTATCATATTACGAAAACTAAATTTAAGTCAAATATTCAAGCTTTGACAAACGTGCATTGCACGGGCTTGGAACTTTCTCAAAATTAACCGTTGCAATAGTCGATAAACCACATGCTATGATAACTGTGTTTCTTATAGATTTCATTTACCTTCCTCAGCCTAGAAAATTTCACACATCTAACCATTATTGTAGATTCTTACATATTCTTATTTTACTGAAACATTCATGGCACTGAAAATATCTTCTTCAACCCATTTAATGTTTTGTGCTTTGTTACACAAAAGTCTCATACAAAATTTGTGCAGATAAGATTGCAAACTGCCCAGATGTACTGCAATTTACTACAAAGATCATATTTCGCACAGAAAAGTAGCTGAGAGACGCAGGGTACAGAGGCTGAGAAATTAACAACCAGGAACTTGACAATAGAAATGATGGAAATTAGCAATCAATACAATTAAATGAAAAACATTTACAGTAATATCAAATTCACTATAACTTCCACTCACAGGGAATTATAACTTAGAAATGCTTCATTTTTCTATATCAATTATATTCTTCTTTGGACTTATTTCCAAAATAGTGACGTTATTAATTATATTTCTCCTTAGATAAATTAATCGCAAGGTGCCGTGAATTCCAAACTAAAACGACGTTTGCGGCGGATTCGATCTTACAGTGCTTTTTCAGTGCCGTTAACAGCGTTTTACAGCGCCGTAACTTGATGCTGCATCAAGTACGGGGCTAACAGCAGGAATAGGCATCCAGTTAATGGTGCTTACAGCACTGTGATGAACCAAAGTTAGATCCTGAAGTGACCCCAATGTTACATCCTTAAATGACCCCAATGTTACGTCCTTAAATGACCCCAATGTTACGTCCTTAAATGACCCCAAAGTTACGTCCGAAGGTCAGTGACAATTAGGTACTGAGGGGGTGTCTTTTCATGGCTTCTTTATCATTGTAAAAATCAAAATGAAAAGTAGTAATATACATGAAAGTACAGTAGAGTAATTCCTCGTTCGTTAGAAATAGGTCAAAGGAGGTGAGAGTATGGCAGTAGTGAATAGGCTGGCCTGACCTATGCTAGATGAAGGCTCGCCCAAAAATCCTAACCTAATCCTGGCCAGCCTATAAAAAATTCATTAAAATTTCTATAAATTGTGACAAATCTGAAGAAATATGATTTTTCTTGCATTTTATAGAAGGATTTAATTGAAAAATATATAGGAACGGTGAATAGGCTGGCCTAACCTATGCTAGATGAAGGGTCACCCAAAAATCCTAACCTAACCCTGCCTAGTCTATAAAAAATTCATTAAAATTGATAAAAATTGTGACAAATCCAAAGAAATATGGTTTTTCTTGCATTTTATAGAAGAGGTTCATTCAAAATATATATGAATAGTAAATAGGCTGGCCTGACCTATGCTAGACGAAGGCTTGCCCAAAAATCCGAACCTAATCCTGGCCAGCCTATAAAAAATTAATTAAAATTTAAAGAAATTGTGAAAAACCCAAAATTGAAATTTCCTTCTAACTTGACTTTTTCCCTAGGGTTTTTGGTTGCCAATAATGGATTTACCTTCAATTTTTGCCGCACGAATGTCATTAACCTGCGATTAACCCCTGAAGTCCATCCAACAAGTGCAATAACTTGTTAACGTATGGGTACCCCAACCCCCGGGCCAGTACTAAACACGGCGAAGGAACATTCGATTTGGCCGACAACAAACAAATGCACCACCAGTATCAGAACCCCTAAAAGTGTACACAAAAACCAGTTTCCAAGGTAACAACAAGCGTGGAGCTAGTACTTAGAATTACCCTGTGTTCCCACACCCCCGGGCCAGTACTAAACACGGCGATAGGACATTACATTTAGCCGACAACAGATGCACCGCCAGTATCAGTAGCCCTAAAAATGTAGACAACAACCAATTGCCAAGGTAAAAACAGGCGTGGAGCTAGTACTTAGAATTACCCCTCTGTCAACCCCCCCCACAAACACCCGAATTCCCACAGTCCCCCTTTACAGTTGAGCAGAGTTAAGGGGCAAATAACAGTTGGCCGACAATAAGCAAACTCACCTCCATTACCAGCAGCCCTAAAAGTGTAGAAGGAAACAGCTGGTACTTAAAAAACAGCTAGTACTTAAAATTACCGTTTACAATAGTCAGGTATAGAGGCGATGGGGACCGGTATTGTCTGACCTTGTAAGTCATATTTTGAGGAACTTTCTATCATTTGGGTATAAGAAAACAGCTGGTACTTTAAAATACAGCTAGTACTTAAAACTACTGGTTACAATAATTAGGTATGGAGGCAAGTGGGGGGCCAGTATTGTCTGACCTTGTAAGTCATATTTTGAAGAACTTTCTATCATTTGGGTATAAGAAAACAGCTGGTACTTAAAAAAAACAGCTAGTACTTAAAATTACCGGTTACAATTTCGCCCTATTAGGTATAGAGGCAGGTAATGTCTGACCTAGTGAGTCATATTTTGAGGAACTTTCTATCATTTGGGTATAAGAAAACAGCTGGTACTTAAAAAAAACAGCTACTTAAAATTACAGGTTACAATCTCGCCCTATTAGGTATAGAGGCAGATTGAGGTACCCTATTGTCTGACTTTGTGACTCCTATTTTGAAGAACTTTCTATCATTTGGGCCGTATTTACTTAAATTTAATTACAGCAGCGTAATTAACAACCTGGATTGTAATTACACTTGAAATTTAGATTACTTACCTATTACTTATACTCAAATACGACATTAATTACACTCAAATATGACACTCGATAGCCAGACCTGGCCGGAAGGTTACGACCGTTAGTAGTAGTGTGCGAGATTTGCCTCTGTAAAGGCTCACCCCTTTTCCTCCTTTGTCCGTGTTTGTTGCGTTTGTTTTTGGTTTTAAGTGTGTTTTTGCCTGCGTTTGTTTACGATGATTGTGCCCGTGTTCGTTTTGAAGTTGATTTCGTTTACGTTTGTCCATTTTTTATTGGAAATCGAGGTCAGAGTTGGCTGCACTTTGCCAATTCTCCAGAATCAAGTGTTTTGGATCTCTCTCTCTCTCTCTCTCTCTCTCTCTCTCTCTCTCTCTCTCTGTCCACACTCCCAACTCTCTCTCTTTTTCTGTCCCCACTCCCCAACTCTCTCTCTCTCTCTCCTCCCACCACCCCCAACTATCTCTCTCTCTCTCTCTCTCTCTCTCTCTCTCTCTCTCTCTCTCTCTCTGTTCCCATTACCAACTCTCTCTCTACTCCTCAACTCTCTCTCTCTCTCTTTCTCTCTCTCTCACTCTCTGTCCCCATTACCAACTCTCTCTCTCTCTCTCTCTCTCTCTCTCTCTCTCTCTCTCTCTCTCTCTCTCGTTGATTTTCAGGCATTAGAAGGCTTGGGTGTTTGTGTTGTGGGGGTATGGGTTCCCCCGGCGCCTCTTGGGGAGGGGGTGGGGTAGGCAGGAGGCTTGCGTAACAGCAGCTGCCTTTAGTTCGTAATACTTAAATAGCTTTGACTTCGTCTCCCGATGTCGTCCCATAACTGTAAGCTAAGGTAATCCTCTCTAATAATTATTCATATTCAATTTAAGTAATTTAGTTACTTTTAATCACAAATATTGCAATGATAGCTACGATAATGACATGACTAAAGCTTAAGTCAGGATCAAAGACGTTACGTACGAACGCAGTCGATCTAAAAATAACTTTGACTGCCTGGCTGACGCCAGACAACTCTCTCTCTCCCCCTCTCTCTCCAAGAGGACATTTATACCAGATCTCCTTTGCAATGGTTGAAATGATGAGAAATATGAACTGTACTCTGCTCAATGACGTCACATTTGTTTCTGAAAGCTTCGATAAGGCGCCAAAAAATTTCATTTCCACTTTTTAAAAAGTTAAATTACATAATTATGATTTCAAACGAGTGGAAGGTATGAGAAATGAATGTGTATTTATATTGATAAGGCTTGAAAAATCTAATCAATTTACTCATGAATTTTTACTTCAATAAAAATCAGTTTTAATCTAATATTTTTGCTTAAAATTTTGATGGTTCATGTATTCAGTCAAACCTTTGCCAAATGTCATGAATTTCTCCATCTATAGTTATCCTGTGTAAAAAGGACCTAAAATAACAATACTTAGCATTTAATGACTTAGAGACTTGTGTTCTGACTTGAAACTTACATCATACTGTAGTTCCAATTAACATTCAGGATATGAAACTCATTTCAAGTTATGACTGTCACTTTATAAAAACGTGACAACTACAGCTGAGGCCACTTATAGTTCTTGTAAAAATGTAATGCAAACTTATTTATACCATTAACTTGAAAATTCCTTGGAAGGTATAGTTGTGTAAACTAATCTGTATTCATAGTCAGTTGAACATTCAAGCTCAGGTATTGTAATATAGGGGTTTGAGGAACAACTTTCCTACCCCTTATACTTACAAATCTTAACCACAAATAATAACTCAAATTTTTCAGCTTTCAAAGGAAATCCTTGCTTCATACATACTACAGCTACAGGGCATAGCTGTATAGTCTTTAAGAGCTAAAATTTGGTTTAAAGAAAAGCTCTATACAAAACCAAAGTTCAGCTTATTTCACTCAACAGGTTGAGCTATGCATGTGACTACCAAGTTAAAGGATTTCTTGAAACATTTAGCTAACTTCTTTCAGTACTTTCAGACAATGAGCAAGTTGTTCAGGCTTTTCTGCACCTTATATAAAAGGTATTTCTCCAATTTCTTGCAAGATTTAGCTAATTTTTCTTGCAGTACATTTAGACTGAGCAAGGTGATTCAGGCTTTTCTGTACCTTACATACAAAGCATTTTCCCATCAAATCTATCATTTCTATTACACCTTTGAGAATCTTTACAAGTAAACTAGTCTCTTGGGCCATTCACAAACTACAGTCCTCACTCCAAGATCTCACCAATGACCCTTTAACCCTGTGGTAGATTTGCTTTGACAGCATGGTTTACTCATTGGATGCGACACAAAAGGGTAAAAATAGTAAAAGGGTAAAAATAGTAAAAAATATTAACTTGAAAGTTTTATTACAAGTACAATACAATGCAAAACAGTTTGATAGTGCAATACTTCAGTTTGCATAAAAGGAACTCTTAAGAATATAATAAAGAGTTCATAAATTATCTAAAAATGAAGTTAAATAGCAACCATAAAACCAATTAACAATATAAACTTAAAACATTTCAGTTTGAACACTAAGAGCCAGCAACTCATTACTAGTAAAATACAAAAGCCAAGAATTAAAGCCTCTTAGATAGTTCATACATTTAACCACTTAAACAAAATTACGATATACAAGATTGAAAAAAGTTAAATAGTTTGGTAACACTTCAGTAACAATACATGAAAATATAAAGGTAATTATAAAAATCAAAAAGATTCTTAGGTTGTACACTTGGCAACAAGTGATTGAGATTCATATAAAAATATAACTGCTAATTCAAAGTAAGAATTTCATTTAAATGACTAAAAACTGAGGTAATTACAAAGTTCTTTGGATAAAGATTTAAAAAATTAATATACCAGAGATAATTACAAACATCATTAAAGATTGTTTTGCTATACACTTAAAAGGCAACCGAGATTCACAATAAATAAAGGTTCCCTTCAATAATTGAATTATGGAAAACCAAAAGATTGCTATTGAGAGAATAGAGGGGAACACTTCAAATCAAAAAGGAAAAATATGGAATTAAATGAAATATTTAGGATCCAGTTATAAAACTTAAAGTTACCATGAGACTGGGCACTTACTGGACACTTATCTAACTTTTCCCACTCCCAAAGACACTTATCTAACTTTCCCCACTTCCAGAAACTGGAAAACTGGGAGGAAAGAGCAGAACTTCCTATAAATACACACTAAAACACTGAATGGCTACACAGCAACAAAGTAAAAGGGAATTATGAAAATTTTAAGTTAAACCAAGTTAATTACCTCTAGGAAAGTTGCACATTGTAAACTATGCTTTATACAAAGCAGTTCCACAAACCCTTGTAATTCCTTAAGTATGGAAGCCCCAAGGCAAAACTTAATCTCCTTAAGGAAATTGTTGATTCAGTCCACCAGCATTACTGTAGTAATATCAAGCAGTCATTGTCCATATTCTACCAGCACAGGCAGGCTTGAATCCTTCACAAACAGCAGCCAAGAAGAGTCAGCCATAACCACTTGAAACAGCACAAACACTTGCAAGGCACAGCAGACACCAGTCTTGTCACAAAGCTTCCATAAAACAGCAGAAATTGAACTTCCAAGAGCTTTAACTTCCAGAGGATGAGATGTTTTCCATGAGAGGATCCAAGCAAAACCACAGGAGAACTGGTTCCTTTAAGATTTCTGGTCCTTCTCATCACCTCTGAATAATGGTCCCAAGGGCTGTGAAAAGGAATAAAGTAAGCTTTATAAAGCTGAGTTCCATCATCACACCACTAGGTGGTGGGATAGTCACAAAGGTCCCTCTTACCCTGAATTTAGAAAAAAAAAGTCTTGATGGCAGATGGGATCTAATTATTTTTAATGTTAATTATTGCTCAAGTTAAAGTTAAAGGTAATTCAGTGGGTTACATTCCATCCATGGGTCAGTCATGAAATATTTGAAATATACTTTAAATTTTCCCATAAAAACAATTAGCATTTATTTGCTGCCTAATATATCTTTGCATTAATTTACAATTATCTTAAGAAGCCATTAAGAATATGTGTTTTATGCCAAATGACCTCTGTAGTATATCACATAAATACAAATATGCCTTTCAATAAGACCAGTTTAAAAGCCATCGATTGATAGCCCAGCTGTCAAAGTTGACCTTGAAAATGTAGTTGACCTTGAAAATGTAGTTGACCTTGAAAATGTAGAAGGGTGTTATTGGAGCACCCATTGTTGCAATCCTGTAAGGTCATAGTGATTCAAAGACTGATCAAATTTATATTTATAATTTGTCAATAAATACATAATTTCTTTCATAAAATTTAATAAAAAAACTTATAATAAATGAATTTAAGCTTTAAAGACTGATTATATCGCCATTATAATGATTATAAATGGTTTTATTTATATGAAACATTATCGAAATATTACGAAAAAGCAAAATCCTGGGTGTCTAATAGCAATTGGCTTTGCCTCTATATAATAGGTTGAATAATTATGTCTTCTACGAGAGTGTAGTACCTCAAAGATTTGTCAAAATAACATTTATAATTTGTCGATGAATACGTAGAAATTATTCATATAATAAAATAAAAAGTACAGATATTGTATTTTTTATTTTAAATACTAATTATCATCATCATTATCATTATTAAGAATGTCAGACACGTAAGAAACATTACCAAAATATTACGAAAACGCATTTGAGAGGGCTGTACTGCAAATCAAGTTTAAAAACAGTAAAAAATAGGCAATTTAACGAATATTATCATGTTAAAAGCCACAAAATTACACTCTACAATAACTAAAATGCGTATTTCATCGTTGGAGTGCGTCAAAGCTCGCTTACGCGCGCGCACAGCCTCAAAATAAGGAAGATTACACATGGGGGCTGGGGTTGTGAGTCATCGTCATCATGGCCGGTCCAGTCACTTTGTCAACAAACGCCTTATTTCAACTGAAACCGGGTAATATAATTAAATATTTCGTATGGAATTGCCTCTCAGGGGTTAATTACGTAATTAGGGACGTTCCCGTATGAAAATATCCTTAATTATGCGTTGAATTGAGCTTAAATCGGAAGTTGTTATTATGAGAAGTCTTGAGATCATTCAATTGCAGATGCAAGATGGGGGTCTTGTTGCTTAGCAGAAAGACCAGACCCCCGAAATATCTACTGTATTAAGTTGAGTTGCTAGCAATTTCATATCAGCATTGTCGAACTGATTTTTCTGGGCACACGAAAAGCACCGACTGAGGATTGAAAGCCCTTTGGCAACAGCCCCTGCGTCGTCAGTGCACCTCACAGTGTGCACTGTAGGCATTACTTAAACTTGCGGCAGACTGGACGTAGATCGTGTACATGTTTGGTGTCCCTCTCCAGTTCCGAGTTTTCAATTGCAGCGTCTGTAAATGGTTTTATTAGCTTGGTTTTGGGTGTCCAAATTGTGTGTGGGGCTTTTAACGCTGTTTTCTTTGCAATTGTTACAGTGAATTGGCAGTACAGCGGCTGTACTCAACTGGTGGCCCGGTCATGTAGGAATCTGAAGCAAGTAACATCGTGAAGATGGAGATTTCAAATCTATTTTATAGCTCCAGAAATTGTAACCTGGTCACTTGCAAGATTATTCAGCATTTTTGCTTTCCTTTTTGCAATGGTTGCATGCACATTTCTAATTTAGCCGTGCAGATTAATAATTTTGATCGAAGGAGATATGGCACTGTCAGTGAAAGTGTATGTCAAGGCCAGCTGCGTAAAATAGCCTCGCACTTGTAATTACTGAGGTCACCTTAGTTGAGGCACTCCATTCCAAGCACAGTTTTAGAATATCCAGTCCAGAACAGCACATTCTTTTCTTGAGTGCTCTCGTAGTGTCTGGAATTGCTTGATTGCTTTCTTAGTGTCCGTAATTGCTTTTTGTGGCATCTCATGCATCATTTTTCTTTAGTATTTATGTTAATTTGTTGTAATTCCTTTTATAATAGGTTTCCTTCCCAATCCCTTCTTGAACATACGGCTCCCGTAATGACTTGGGCATGTGCGGAACCATTCCATAACAATAACGTGACAGTCCTGCCTTTCTCCTGCGATTTCCCCCAGCCAAGACCCTGCGTTCCCACAGGGTCCCCAACCACATTGGATAGAAACATGAGGTTAATAATAATTGACCAACAATAAACAAAACCACTTCCTTCTTCAGCAATGCTAAAAGTACAGGAAAAATCAATTTCCGAGGCAAGAATGCGTGCGGAAGTGTCCTGTAGACTGGCCTTTAAACCTAACTTAGCCTTACCTTATCTAGGACGCTTTGCCTTTGGTGCGTTTTTGATTAAGCAGTGTATTGCTGATTAACAAAGATGCAGGAGGAGTCCTAATTGACGAAAAGACTTGAGGTGTGGGGTTCTGAAATGCAGATTGTGAGAAAGGAATGTGTGCTTGAATTTACAGGGGAAATCAGACCTCGTTGCACAGTGGCTGCAACACAGCCGAGCGTGTGTAAGAATATTTTAGATTGCAGAGTTGAAAAGAGCAGTGGTTTGTGTACAGTTCTCATTAACATAGGTTTAAATGAGGTGTTTGAATAACATTCGTCAAAATGTTTCCGAAGCTTTTTCATGTGTGATATGCTGATGCTTTATCCACTGCTTTCAGGTTAAGCGAACGGAATGGCCCAGTGGGCAGCAGGACAGGTGGCTCAGCCCATTTCGTTTCCCCTGGAGGAGGCACGTCACCCCACTGCTGTTTCCCCGTTGATTGCCCCTGGGACTTCGTGATGCGAGTCTTCAAGGTACTCTCATGAGTTGCTCTGTCTTCTTATGCGTCACTCTGTCTTCCATACGTCACTGTCGTCTTTGTTCACAAAGTAAGTCAGGTTGGCTTGTCTTCACGTCTCGTAAATTTGGTCAGTGTTGGTCCAGAGGAAATGAGTAGTTCTGTTATTATTATTATTATTATTATTATTATTATTATTATTATTATTATTATTATTATTATTATTATTATTCCTCTATTGAATTTTTATACTTTTTTCAGATCTCCTCCCATCCCCATACCCGTTTTCGGCCTTCAGTACCACAATGGAGGCTGAACGCGACCTCAGATTTGGCAGAGTTTCGAGCACAAGGAACCACCAATTGACTACTGTCCTCTGCCTCTTCGGTAAGCGATCTTTTTCTGTTCATTTCCTTTCCTCTCTTATCTCATCCACTTTTTTGGTCATTGGACAGAGCGGATGGCTGTTCCCAGGGTCATGTGGTGTCCTTGCCCTTTTAAATAGCCTGGTCCTATTTTTTTGACACCCACAATTATGTCTCCTATCTTCTTCCTATCACCAATATATTCTTGTCTTCAGTCACGCATATTTGTTACTTATAGAAAGACTCATTGCATCAAGGGAGGCCATTCGCCAACGTTATCAGCTGTTACCCTGAAGGTTGTGGACGTTGCAATGTTTCCTTTCAATCTCCACATAATTATAACCAGTCCTTGACACCTCTTTTCGTTCTTTCATCTTTGCCACTTTTATTTCAGATGCATCTCTAGTTTATCATGACCTCTGAAGCCATAACTTTCATGAAGGCACTGTGGTAAGCCTGACGTTGTCTATTCTGAAGGTTCATGCCATATGCACAAGGTGCATTTTCTGTTCAGGAAAGCAGAAGCACCAATATGCAGTAAATGTACCTCGCTGTAGAACTTCTCCAAAGTTCCTGAGGTCCTTTATTTCTCACACTTGGACTGTGGAACAGTCTCCCTGACGATGTCCTGCAATTAGAACTTCAAAAGTTCAAGCGAAGATGCAATGCATTACTACCCTAATACTATTCTCTTGGTATTTTAATACATTTTTATCTGTTTATTAATTTATTTTTTCTTTTTAATAAGTGAGATCCCTTCTTTCTGTATTTCCCTTTACTTCCTCTTACTTCTTAATGAACACCTTAATATTCTTTGGAAGCTTGAATTTCAAGCCAGTGGACCCTTTGGTGGGCTTGTTCCATATGAATAGGGTTCTTCATCTTCTGAATAATAATAATAATAATAATAATAATAATAATAATAATAATAATAATAATAATAATAATAATAATTATCTAACATGCAGTGGTCCACATGGCATGAAACCTCAGTCCTTGCAAGGTGGACATAAATGATGTTACGTAGACAGTAGGCTTTCATAGTTGGTGAAATACATTCAGTGTATTGAATATTAATTTTCCCTGTAGAATTTGCTAATAGTTTTATTTAATATCCATATTTCTTATTGGTGATAGAGTGTGTCTTTTTTTAGTATGGCCTTGGAAGTTAGTCAGAAGTCAGGGAGAAAGATGCAACATGAGTCAAGTGTTTTTCAGTAAAAAGATGGTTAACAGAGGCATTCTCATTCAGCCGATTTGATATATTCCATTTTTTCAGGTCCTTTACAATAAGAAAATGTTAAAAGAAGATGCAGTCGTCAGTCACCTTATGGACCCCACAGCAGACATGGAATCATTTTGTGTAAGTGCCATTGTAGGGGCTTTTTATAGTACACAATTGGGGCAGTATGATGGGAACAGTTTTGGAGGTTATTAAATGAAACTCTGACTTTCCTTAACCTAATTTATTTCCTTAATATTACAGTGACCTGAAGACCTTCAAACAGAACCTTATCCTAACTTAGCCAATATCTAACTTAGCTTAACTTAATATTATAGTTCATCAGAACTTATCATGTATTCCACCGTAATACTACAAAAACCAGCAAAATACTTCAACTGCATACGGTACCAACCAAACAGTGTACAGTATATTCAAAAGATTAAATTGGTAGTCTGGTGGAAAAAATAATGACACACATTTCTACAACAATTTCATTTCACTATAACAAAAACATATTGGGCTCAAAACCACAAAATAAACTCAATAATTCATTTAAACTCTGCAGAATTACATGAATGCACTAGCTTCATGAAAAGAAGCACGTGACCACTGCAAACAGAGCCCGGATTACAGTAGATGGTTCATAATCAAACCTACCGCAATCATACGAACGTCTTTCATCATACAAACCCAAACTTAGCCTACCACACCACCACTATTCCTAATTCTGACACCATTGTTAGATAGGTGGTGGACCTATTCCCAAAAAACAAAGGCTCCAAATGGGGCTGGAATGTCATAAACTGGAACCCATGAAGTCTTGTAGATATGAGACCTACGGGATAGCTCTTTGTCTAATTCCAGTTGACGGTAGCAACTTGCTCATACATTGGCTTATTGGTTTTTGTGTAGGCTGTCAGTTCTTTTCAGAAATATTACCTGCCATTTAAAACTTGTTCATTTATCACTTCTGCTAATTTTAAGAGAGTTAATGGCCTCCTGTTTGACTGGAGGTATTTCAGGATTCGTTTTTGGTGTTACTGGAAAGATGAAGGTCTCTTAGAAAGGTTTTGGGAGATGGGGTGGTCTGCTGTTACAGTGGTCTAGTACATTGTAGACAAACATTATCACATATATATAGAAAGAGCTTCTAAATTGTGTTTAGGCAATGTGTTGTCAGTTTCCAGTACCAGAATTCTCTTGTTCATTTGCTGTTGAATTCTGGAAGGTCTTGATTTCTGTGTCATTGTTCCAATACAGTGCTTTAAAGTTTAAAAGTCTTTGATATTACTGAAAAGCATCACGAACCATTGCCCTTGTATTTTTAAGATTGTTTCTGTATGTACTGTATGCATTACATTATTTCTTGGTAATTATTATTAATATTATTATTGAGATATACTTTTCTGTGTTCCCAAGTCACCGATCTGTTAGGCATCTTCCAGACGGGTGTTCAGTCATTTTGAATGATGATAATGGTAATCATTGTTTACAGAACAAATTTCCAAGGTGGCATCTGTTTCCCAGTCTTATATTTGCTGCAAATTTTGGTTTGAAATGAGCGAAAACGGCGATTTCGCGTCGACGTACCCTGTACCTTACGTTGTACCCTTTCGTTATCATTTCCTAATTATCCGCGTCGTTGTTCGAACGTTTTTTATTTGTTTTCTCATCTGCCTCTGTCGAGATGGGTCGTTGTGGTTCCTCTACTCAGGATGTGGTGTTAAGAGGATTGGTATCACTTCTGCTGTCAGAATTGGTATCGTTATTGCTTTCCGAATTGGTACCAGGGTTGGTATCACTTCTGCTATCAGAATTGGTACCAGGACTGGTATCACTATTGCTAACAGAATTGGTATCATTTTTGCCATCAGAATTGGTATCAGGTTTGGTACGACTATTTTTATCAGAATGGGTAGCAGGATTGGTATCAGTATTGCTATCAGAATTGGTATCATATTTGGTATCACTTCTGCTATCAGAATTGGTATCATATTTGGTATCACTTCTGCTATCAGAATTGGTATCACTCCAGCTATCAGAATTGGTATCAGAACTGGTATCACTATTGCTATCAGAATTGGTATCATAATTGTTATCACTTCTGCTATCAGAATTGGTGTCACTCCAGCTATCAGAATTGGTATCAGGACTGGTATCACTATTGCTATCAGAATTGGTATCATAATTGGTATCACTTCTGCTGTCAGAATTGGTGACACTCCAGCTATCAGAATTGGTATCAGGACTGGTATCACTATTGCTGTCAGAATTGGTATCACTCCAGCTATCAGAATTGGTATCATAATTCGTATCACTATTGCTATCAGAATTGGTATCACTATTGCTATCAGAATTGGTATCATATTGGTATCAGGACTGGTATCACTATTGCTATCAGAATTGGTATCACTCCAGCTATCAGAATTGGTATCACTCCAGCAATCAGAATTGGTATCAAGACTGGTATCACTATTGCTATCAGAATTAGTATCACTATTGCTATCAGAATTGGTATCACTTCTGCTATTAGAACTGGTATCACTCCAGCTATCAGAATTGCTGAATTGGTGTCAGGATTGGTATCACTATTGCTATCAAAATTGGTATCACTTCCGCTATCAAAATTGGTATCAGGATTGGTATCACTTCTGCTAACAGAATTGCTATTAATATTCTGTCAGAATTGGCATCACTTCTGCCATCAGAATTGGCATCACTTCCGCCATCAGAATTGGCATAACTTCCGCTATCAGAATTGGCATCACTTCCGCTATCAGAATTGGCATCACTTCCGCTATCAGAATTGGTATCACTTCTGCTATCAGAGTTGGCATCACTTCCGCTATCAGAATTGGTATCAGGATTAGTAACACTTCATGTTTCATCTTCTGAATAATAATAGTAATAATAATTAGGTTTTGGTGTTTGCGAAGGAAGTCGCTTCTTTTCGAATAACTTCTATACTTTTCCGTTAAGGACTTTTTCGGGTATCGTTTCTGCTCCTTTTAGTAGGACGGGTATTGGTCTGCTTTTTACTTGAGGGTATTTCAGTATTCTGGGATTACTGGAACATCGAATGCCCCTTGAAAATGTTCGGGCATTACTGTATACTGCCATTTTATTAGCCTTCCTGTACATTGCAGACCAACATTATTATGTAAAGATAGGAAGAGGAATAACAGAAAGCAATAAATATAACAAAAGGCGAATTAGAGATTGCTTGGAGAAGCACTGACTTCTGGGAAATCGCACGGCAGAACGGAGGGTCTCTTTTATCTCCATAAAAGTACCTGGGGTTGCCCAGGCTGGAAGCTTTCACTGAAAAAATAATGCAATTTATAAATAATGGGATCCGAGTGCCCAGTCAGCAATCAGTTTATTGCATTTTGAATGTCTGTAAATTCTCAACTTTCTGCATAGCTTTAGTCTCTAATATATCATAGATATTCATTAAGGTGTTCTTGTGTTTGTTGAATGCATTATTTTCCTCTTGTGTGACCTTGAAAGGTGATGCCCAAGGTTGAATTATTTGTCGTTTTTATTTTGTAGTGTCTCAGAAAATTGAAAGGGCCTTCTCCCAAAAATTTGTCAGACTCCATCTTTTCATTTTTCAGTTTTAAATCCATTTTTGTTTGTGATTTTATCGTGAGTGCTCCCTGTATTTTCACAATTTCTTTGTTGCAGATATTCCGATTGTGCCGTTGGCGACCGGTACAACGTTATTGCACGGCTAAGGTCAAGCTGCGAAGATCTTCCAGTGGTTTGCTCATCATCAACTCGAAATTGATCCATTATCGTTGCGTATAGGATTGTATGGTCTAATTATTATGTCACTTTTCCCCAGTGTCCTTTTAATAAACTCTTGAAGTTAATCATACTTAATAAAGATAGTGAGGTCATGTGGTAGTGTGATAGTCACTGTAACCTCACATGGTGGAGTACCAGCATCCAGATTCCATCTAGAATAGAAAAATCTCTCATTCATTTGTCTGTTAAACTCTGAAATGGTCTTTTTGTATAAGTCTGAGATGGTGTTCTTGCATATACTGCTGTTTCCAATGCAGGACTTTCAAGTTTAAAATTGTCTGTGAAACTGATATATAAAATATTAAGAACAATTGGCCCCCTGTAATTTGGATTTTTCAAGTGTTTTTGTAATTGCTGTGTACTGTAATTTTTTAATAATTATTATGGTATTTTTGTACTGTTCTGTGTTCCCATTTTGTATATGAATATTTTAGGGTGTGGAAAGTTGCTTTTGCAAGTCAGTGATTGATGTTCACTTGTTATGTTGTTATAATTATAAGAACTGAGTTCACAATTCAATGCCCAGTTGGCATATCTTTATAAAGCCTTGTGATAAGTTGAAACTTTATTTTTTATTTGTACTCCACAGTGAATAATTATATAGCTGATGGAAATCTTACTTTGTAATCATCAGTTAATTATGTTGGAATGTTGTCACTTTGTAATCATCAGTTAATTATGTTGGAATGTTGCCAAATGTTAGAAAGGGGAGAGAAGCATTCAAAATGAATGTTTGGTATTTTAAAGTGCATTCTCTCTGGGCCAGCCATCTGTATAGAATTTTAAAAGAGATTTTAACCAGACCACTTAGTTAGGATTCTCATCTCACAATGATAGACTTTTGGTCATAGTGGTCACATTTTGTGACCACTATGACCAAAATTGGGCAAAATTGAAGGTTGTAGTATTTTACGGGAGATTAAATTGTCAAAAAATGCCCAAAATTCGTGAAAATTGGTGGATTTTGGATCAGGTTAGGTCAAGTTGGTTCACATTTTTGAGTTTTTTGATGAGTTAATGCCTCTATAGTGAGAGTTATAGAAGGCTTTAGTAAAGTTTGGGGCCATCGAATTGTCAAAAATGCCCCAAAATTGTGAAATTTGGTCAATTTTGGGCAATACGTTGTACCCATAAGCCTTTGGTAACACATCTGTACTGTAGTCATTTATATTTTTTGTGCGTGATGGACTTGTAACAAATATTGCCTAGTTCTCCTTCATATGTTTGGGGAAATGTATACAGATATGCAATTGTAATAACCACATTACCCTCTTAATGATGCCGAAGTCAGGTTGGCAATGTGACCTCGTTCTTGTACTCTGGACGACTCTGGATGTGGATTCAAATCCTACCATGGACATCAGAATTACTGTACTTCATATTCTTGCATTCGGACCTAAGGCTTTGCACCGACAAGCACGTCCTAAAAGTCTGAAGAATTGAAGTCAAATCTAGCTTTACCAACTTAAAAAATCTAAAAATTAAATCTAAATTTAACTCAGAAAATCAATCTAGGTGAAACTGATGGACATTTTTACGGAACACCTTAAGCTTCTCAATTTGAATTTTTGAGCGAACACTTTTTCTAGATCGCTATTTATTAAGTGACTTTCCACAGCAAAAGGTTGGTTTTGGTACTGTTATGAAGCAGAATGCTTGTACATTGTTTGGGTATGTTCATGATATACGAATTTGGCTGAAAATTAACGCCAGTGACTTACAAGTATCTGTCATTTGTAGAGATTTTAAACCAACTTTGGCTCATTGCTTTATCGTATGAGACTTGTTGTATTCCTTTTGTGAAGATCCTACTATAAATTGCAAGTATTAAGCTTTACAATGACGCCAAAATCATCATTTTAACAACTTCTTAAAACTTTGTTTTGATCTAGTTTTCACATCTTATTGAGCCTGATGATATTTCAGTCATTGTCATCAGGAGAAGGTTTTCAGCCAATTTCACACATCATTTTGAGTTATATTATAAAGTTCTTATCCTTTTACGAACATACAGTAATAAAGTGCAAGAATTCAGCTTTATATTGGTACCAAAAACAGCCTTTTAGTGTGGAAAGTCACTTAGCACATAGCGATCTAGAAAAACATTGTATTTGCCCAAAAATTCAAATTGAGAAGCAAGTGTGTTCTGTAAAAATGTCCTTCAGTTTAACCTACATTACTGTACATTGATTTTATAAGTTAAATTTAGGTGTAATAATTAGTTTTTAGATTTTCTAAGTTGGTAACGTTAGATTTGAGTTTATCGACATACTTACATAGTGAGCTGTTGTCTATACTCTGTATCAGACCTCTTTTGTTTTGGCCTTGTTCCGGTCAGTTTCTGTGTGAAACTGGGTCAAATCTGGTCTCAGTAGGCAGATGTCAGGTCATATTCTTTGTGAAATTTGTTAAGTCTGGTCAAAGCAGGTCTCTGCAGGGTGATTTCTGTGTGAAACTGGGTCAAACCTGGTCTCAGTAGGCAGACGTCAGGTCATTTTCTATGTGGAATTTGTAAAGTCTGGTCAAAGCAGGTCTCTGCAGGTCAATTTCTGTGTGCAATTGGGTCAAATCTGGTCTCAGTAGGCAAATGTCAAGTCATTTTCTATGTGGAATTTGTAAAGTCTGGTCAAAGCAGGTCTCTGCAGGTCGTCATCTTTGTGAAATGGTGTCAAACCTAGTGTAGGACCATCTTCAGGTCAGTTGCTTTGTGAAATTGGTTCAAATCTTAGAAGTACTTTTGTGTGTGGCACTTACAAGGTCAGCTTAGAAGTACAGTAGATGGGTCTTGGTGGTGCAGTGGGAAAGGCAATATACTGTATTCCATTCTAACATTTAGGTACGGGACTTAACGTCCACTCTGTGGTCTGTGAGAAATGGAGAACCCAGTCTCTACAGCTCGTCACCAAAGTCTGGGATTTGGTCTGCTAATTCAGCCTGTTTTAACAGCTTTTTGGTTTAATAAATGTTCCAGGGAATATTCCTCGTTATAATTGTTTGCTTCTCCTGTGGTTTATACCTGTGTGTAGGCTGAGATGAACTACTTTTTAGACATCCTTGTTCATCAAAGAGGTCCTTTAGGCTGTGAGGTACAGCCATGCTGTCCTGCAGCTGATTATTCCATAGTCGTAGGTTTTTTTTTTGCTTTTAGCTGCGTCTCTTGGGACTTGAAAGTATCCAATTACAAAAATACGTTACTTTGTCAGCATGTTGGTGAACTACAGTGGTCTCCATCTTTCCCCGTTACATCTGCCCTTTCCTAAAACTTCCAAAGGATCTTTCTTTCTTTTATTCCTTTAAATCTTCGGATGAAAACTTGTATGGACAAAGTCAAGGGACTATTAACCCAAGATGGCTCCAAGGTGGAATCAGCCTGCAGTGAAAAACAAATATAGGAAAAGTTGATCAATAATCATGCGGGAATAGAGACTAAAATTGGTACACCCGAAAGTCAGGAGACGTCAGCAGAGAAAAAGAGATGAATTTGCACCTTGTTTAAATATTTGGAGATCGGTAAAACTCGTAAAACTATTTAGTAGTAGAGAAGATAAAACTCCTTCCCCGTACAACTTTGCCACAGGGTAGTCGTTAACCCGCAGAAGCCTCCCCCTAGAGGATGTCGTTCAATCGGAACTTGATAAGTTCAAGCTGAGATGCAATGCATTACTACCCTAAAACTATTTTCCTTGCATATTAATACATTTTTATCTATTTGTGAATTTATTTTTCTTCTTTTAAAATAAGTGGGAGCTGTCATTTCTGTATTTCATTTTGCTTTTTACTTCTCAATGAACACCATAGTAATCTTTGGAAGCTTCTGGAATTCCAAGTCAGTGGCCCCTTTGGTGGGACTGTTCCGTATGAATAGGATTCATCTTATGAGTAATATTTTATATTAATAATAATAATAATAATGTAGCTGTGAAGTTTAGGCTCTTCCGGAATCAACAGGGAACTGGAGATTTGTTTTAGATGTTATTTAAATTTTCTTTGTTTATAAATTATTCCAAGGTGGTGTATGTTTACATAACTTGTAATTGTGGTCAGAAGAGTATTGTAAATAATATTATTATTATTATTATAGACTGCAGTACAGTATCTGCAAAAATACAGAACTGAGAAAAATGTTAGATACTCCGTTGCCTTACCACTGATTTTGCAGATCCTGCAAATGGGACCTCCTAAATACCCATGCAAAAGCATTGCAGAATCATTCTGAAACTGGAGTAATTTGTGTATTAGTGTTTCATGAGCCCTATAGGTGGCATATATCGATTCTGGACATTTTTGCAGATACTGCAGTTTTCCATTGTAGGTCAGAGTACCAAAGCTATCATAAGAGAGGAAGATTTTATTTACAAAATAATAGCTTATGGAAAAATATCACAAAAAACTTGTAATTCATAGTAGCTTACGAAAAAAGATTGACTTTATCGAAATGACATTTTTTTATGTCGAATCTGTTTACAAAAACTGACAAACGAATCGATGTTCTTTTAAAATTCTCTTCTTCCGTGTCTTTTCAGAACCGAAGAAAGTATAAGGTTTATTAAAACCAAAGTAAGTATAGTGTGAATTAAAACTTGGTTAAACTGTGTCTTGTTAATCCATCCCTGTTTTTATCAGCTGAAACGGAAACCAAAATAAGAGTAATTGCTTTACAGCGTGATAAAATGCATAAATCTCTGTCTCCTTCCCCATTCTTTCATGTCCTGTATTTGTGAGAAAATGCGTAGACCGGTACATCTGTATAAAACACTTGACAAAAAAATGTTTTTGGCGGTATGCAATGACTTGAAGGGTGTTAGAAGTTGTATCAGTCCAGTTTTTAGATTGCACCGTATGATCAGAATGCCAGTGGGTTGTGTAGTGTCCCTGGATGAAACTGTCTAAAGGGAACAAAGGTGGAATTTTGGCCTGCACCTCACATTGGTTGTTGCAGGTCAAGTCTGGTGGTTGATAATGAGTTTGGGTGGTACGACCACAGGTTTTGAAACTGACGAGGTTGGGGTTAAGGAGCTGTGGTCAATCACAATCCCCCACAATAACTGCAATGCTGAGGAGACGGTGTAAATCGTTCAGCGAATTTTAGCTGAGAAAATTGGACCACAAGATTTTGCCAGAATCTTT
>JANJGK010000024.1:20057613-20080113 GCA_039081455.1 Macrobrachium rosenbergii
GGATCACTAGGCCTGTATTGGTATAGTACTATAGGTCTCCATTTTGAGATCACGACAATGCGGAAGGAGGAGGAGGAGGAGGAGGAGGAGGAGGAGGAGGAGGAGGAGGATCACTAGGCCTGTATTGGTATAGTACTATAGGTCTCCATTTTGAGATCACGACAATGCGGAAGGAGGAGGAGGAGGAGGAGGAGGGGGGAGGTGGGAGGAGGAGGAGGATCACTAGGCCTGTATTGGTATAGTACTATAGGTCTCCATTTTGAGATCACGACAATGCGGAAAGGGGGGAGGAGGAGGAGGAGGAGGAGGAAGAGGAAGAGGAAGAGGAGGAGGAGGAGGATCACTGGGCCTGTATTGGTATATAGTACTGTAGGTCTCCATTTTGAAATCACTACAAGGCGGAAGGGGGGAGGAGGAGGAGGAGGAGGAGGAGGAGGAGGAGGAGGAGGAGGAGGAGGAGGAGGAGGAGGAGGAGGAGGAGGAGAGAGGAGGAGAGAGAGAGAGAGAGGTCTGTCATGGTATAGTACCACAGGTCTCCAACGGGAAATGTTTAATGCATGGAATTTCAGCTTCCAGAAGTTTAACAATTCCAGAATCCAGTCATTCTTTAGAATTCCCTTCTCAGAAATCTGCAATGCTCTGAATTCCAGCTTTCAGTCGTTTGTAGAGCTGGAATAATTCTGGTTTCAGAGGCTATACAATAACCACTCTGAAGGATTCTTTAAAATTTAGCGTAGGATATCTGGGCAGTCTGGGGTTCCAGCTTCTATGACCCCTGGAAATCCAAGTAAATGCATTTCAGAATTTTCCAGGAGGATCTTAAACAATCTTGAATGTCTAGCTTCCAAGGGCTGTGAAATTCTATCTGCTGGAATTTTCAGCCATTTGTTGAAATATTCCAGTCCCTAAAAAGTCTAAAATTCCAGCTTATTGGCCCTAGCCTAAAAATCTAGGTGGTTGGGTCGTTTTGGAATCTCTGCAAAATATCCAAAAACCCTGAAATAACAGGTTCTTGTAACCATGGAATATCCAGCTTCCAGTCTGTATGGAAAATGCTCGAGGCAGAGAGCTTGTAAGTATTTCATCCTCAAGGATCCTGGAAACACACAGCTTCCAGCTGCTTTTCATGGAACCAGATGGCGCATGGCAGGGACGCTAAAATGAATTGAGATTACAAATTCAAACTTAAACACAGAGAGAGAATCATTTGTTCTTGAAAGCGCGGGTAGCCAAGTTATTGCATACCTACTTTTTTTTTTTTTTTTGTCAACAATAAGCGCTGTTAGACTCAATTCGTCAGACTCAATTAGGGAGCCATTTGTCTTGTTCCAGGCTGCACTCCAGCGAAGCCATGAAGAGACACTCGTCGGAATTTAATTTCCAAGACGATTCTTCTCGATTCTCCGAGGTGGAATTACTACTGTGGCACCTTTTTTGATTGAGGTATTCTCATTCCCATGGCTCTAGGGGTTGATGCTGCTTGGGTCCATATTTCAAGCTGTCGGGGGAGAAACAGCTGTAGAGTAAAAAGAAAATAAGTAAAGTATGAGCCGAAGTTAATTCGACGCAATCGAGTTTTCTGTACAGCCGCTACAGCGTATAGTCATGGCCATCGAAAATAGATCTATCTCTCGGTGGTCTCAGTATAATGCTGTATGAGCCGCTGCCCAGGCCGATATCGTTGTCAGACGATTATGGCTAACTTTAACCTTAAATAAAATAAAAACTTCGGAGGCTAGAGGGCTGCAATTTGGTATGTTTGATGATTGGAGGTTGGATGATCATCATACCAATTTGCAGCCCTCTAGCCTCAGTAGTTTTTAAGATCTGAGGGCGGACAGAATAAAGTGCGGACGGACAGAGAAAGCCGGTACAATAGTTTTCTTTTACAGAAAACTAAAAAGTCTCAAAAAAGTCATAAGGTTGTAAAAAAACAAAAATTAGTTAAAAAAAAAAAACAGGTAAATAAATTTTCTTCTTAAGAGTTAATTTTCCACCATGGCATCCAAAAATCTCATGTAATGTAACTTCAAGAGAATGCACACTGCCCTTGAATGGAATTTTGAGGATATTTTTTTTTATATACAAAATTCTTAGGCATCATTATTTTTTCGATTGTGTTATTTCTTTGGGATAGAATAAGGATGGAAGTGAGTTGTTGATTAGTTTTAATTTAGTAACTAAAAATTGGTTTCTGTAAAAAAAAAATATACAAAGATTATTTTCTTCTCTTCCGTTTTTAGTTTTCTGTAAAAGAAAACTACTGTGCCGGCTTTGTCTGTCCGTCCGCACTTTATTCTGTCCGTCCTCAGATCTTAAAAACTACTGAGGCTAGAGGGCTGCAAATTGATATGTTGATCATCCACCCTCCAATCATCAAAAATTCCAAATTGCAGCCCTCTAGCCTCAGTATTTTTTTTTTTTTATTTTATTTAAGGTTAAAGTTAGCCATAATCGTGCTTCTGGCAACGATATAAGATAGGCCACCACCGAGCCATGGTTAAAGTTTCATGGGTGGCGGCTCATACAGCATTATACCGAGACCACGGAAAGATAGATCTATTTTCGGTAGCCTTGATTATACGCTTAGGCGGCTGTACAGAAAACTCAATTGCGCCGAAGAAACTTCGGCGAATCTTTTACCTGTTAATCTAGTAAAAAAAAGATGGGAAGTGGCCACTTGGTATATTAATTAGATAAATGACCTTAACTCTCACTGAACAAAAAAAAAAACCCATAAAATTAAAAAAAAAAAAAAAAAAAAACATGGGACGGAAAGAGAGGAAGAGAGAAAATAAGGAAACAAAATTAACAAATAAATTCTGTAATAAAAAAAAAATTATACGTCCACTCTCCAGTACATCATGACAATATATGTCGCACGATGATTTATTATTAAGCACCGCTCATTATGATTTATCTTCTCTTAATTCTTCCTTCGTCACTTAATTCGGTCATTCGGGGCTGCTGTGGTCACCTCGTAATGGGGTCTTCCCCCTCATACCCATTCCGGTTGATATATTAAAGCCTCTGATTCATTTAGAATTTTAAAAAGCTTTTTTTTTTTTATTTTTTTTATTTTTTTTGCGTTTCAGCTCTCAAAAATTTTCGTCTTTTTTTCATTATTTTGTAACGTACTCTGATGATTTAAAAAAAATATTTGTAATATTCGTGTCTGATTTTTTTTTTTATGATTTTGTTTCTGATTTTTGTCATTATTTTATCACTTTTTTTTATTTTTATGTAATTATTTTGTAATATTTTTTTATTATTTTGCATTTTGTAATTATTTTGCAACTTTCTTCTCTGATTATTTGTAATTGTCTTGTAACTTTCTTTTCTGATTTTTTGTAATTATTTTATAGCTTCTGATTTTTAAAAATTATATTGTAACTTTTTTCTGAATTTTTAAATTATTTTGTAACTTTCTTTTCAGATTTTTTTGTAATTATTATGTAACTTTCTTTTCTGATTTTTAAAAATTATTTTATAATTTTTCTATGAAATTTTGTAATTATTTTGTAACATTCTTCTCTTACTTTTTGTAATTATTTAGTAACCTTTTTCCTGATTTTTAAAAATGATTTTGTAACTTTCTTTTCTGTGTGTGTTTTTTTTTAAATTATTTTGTAACTTTTTCTTCTGATTTTTGTAAATTTTCTCGGTGTCATCTTGTACAGCACTCCTTACCATACATTAAATCTTATCGGCGCGCTGTAGGCGGTACCAAACGTCCTGGGAGCGTCCCTACTTCAGCCTCCAACTACATCCCTTTATATCCTTCATTTACCATCCGCTCCCTCAGCTGTCCAACTTCTCTAACTCTCCCAATTTCACCGAAGAGCAAATGAGAATTGAGAAGTGTGTCTCTTTAGTCCAGTAAAACTACTCGATAAATAATCAGACCTTACCTCGTCATAGCTAACATGAAAATGAGGGGGTCAGAACGGCCACTTTTTTTTTAAGTTCACGAAACATTTCTCTATTGCTGTACTTTTAGCCGGCTGCTTAATGGAAATTGATCACAGCTTCCGGGAAATTCCGGGTCAGAGGTCAGACGAGCGAAATGATAGTTATCGCGAGAATGGAAGCTACCAATTTCTGCATAAAAGGAGACTGTAGCCAATTTTATGCATTTTGATTTTTTTTTTCTAGACTTTGCGGATATGCATTTTCCCAGCTTTTTTTTTTTTTTTTTTTTTTTTTTTTGGTTGTGGAGAATTAAGCTGAGGTGCACGATGAAGTTTCGCAAAATAGACTTTTGGTCTGAAGATAAGGGACTTTTTAGTTTTCTTTAAAAGAAAACTATTGTGCCGGTTTTGTCTGTCTGTCCGCACTTTTTTCTGTCCGCACTTTTTTCTGTCCGCCCTCAGATCTTAAAAACTAGTGAGGCTAGAGGGCTGCAAATTGGTATGTTGATCATCCACCCTCCAATCATCAAACATACCAAATTGCAGCCCTCTAGCCTCAGTATTTTTTATTTCATTTAAGGTTAAAGTTAGCCGTAATCGTGCGTCTGGCACCGGTACAGGACAGGCCACCATCGGGCGGTGGTTAAAGTTTCATGGGCCGCGGCTCATGCAGCATTATACCGAGACCACCGAAAGATAGATCTGTTTGAGTATACGCTTAGGCGGCTGCACAGAAAACTCGATTGCGCCAAAAAAACTTCGGCGAATTTTTTCCTTATTTTCTCTTGCATTCGTTTCTTCAACTCCATCCCGTTTAATTCGCCCATTGTGCCTCCCACCTCCTTAACGAGCAGAGACGAACCATTAGTGCCCAAATTTAATGGTGCCCCGCTGGAGGACCACGACGTCATTACGGAAGAGCCGTTTTCCATCACGCCTTACAAATGTAAGCTACCATGACTTCCATAACATCATCTACCATTGTGAGGGGGGGTCACACCTGACCTCCCTCGACCCCAAGTGGCCTTGGCATGGAAGTGACCTCCCCTAATAGGAGGACTTCCAGGGTTTCTCGTTCTACTCAGTGAAATACAACGACAGTATGAACAAGTAAAATATGTGCCGAAGTTTCTTCGGCGCAATCGAGTTTTCTGTATGAGCCGCGGCCCATGAAGCTTTAACCACGGCCAGGTGGTGGCCTGTCCTATATCGATGACAGACGCACGATTATGGCGAACTTTAACCTTAAATAAAATAAAAATTATTAATGCTACAGGGCTGCAATTTGGTATGTTTGATGATTAGAGTGTGGATGATCAACATACCAATTTGCACCCCTCTAGCCTCAGTAGTTTTTAAGATTTGATGGCGGACAGAAAAAGTGCGGACAGACAGACGAAGTCTGCACACTAGTGTTCTTTTACAGAAAGTTAAAAAAAAAGATGAATTAATATGGGAATCGATTTTTTGGCTTTGGTCTTCCAATTATTTGTTCATTTATTTTTGGGTTTCGCTCAGGAATTCTTCGACCCTCGTTTAGCGTGAATCTCTCTTTCTTGAGGATCCAACCGCCATGTCTGACTTTGGCAGACATAACCTAATGTCAACTGAAATCTTGGCTTCCAGTTTCCCTCGTGTTTACTTTTTCTGTCCGCCCTCAAATCTTAAAAACTACTGAGGCTAGAGGGCTGCAAATTGGTATGTTGATCATTCACCCTCCAGTCATCAAACATACCAAATTGCAACCCTCTAGCCTCAGTAGTTTATTTATTTTATTTAGCCATAATCGTACTTCTGGCAACGATATAGGACAGGCCATCACCGGGCTGTGGTTAAAGTTTCATGGGCCGTGGCTCATACAGCATTATAGCGAGACCACCGAAAGATAGATCTATTTTCGGTGGTCTTGATTATACGCCGTAGCGGCTGTACAGAAAACTCGATTGCGCTGAAGAAACTTCGGCTAATTTTTACTTGTTTTCTTTTTTAAACTTTTAATCGAGCATTTAGTGGTTTCGATCTTCACCCCCAATCTCTTACAAAAGATCAAGCTGCCTTGTCTAACCTGGACAACTTACCCCAGTGGAGTTGAAATACTCTTACTGCCTTCTGCATCGTTCTTTCAGATTTTCCATTGTAGTGACTGACTGTGTTGGAAATTCATCTCCAGACGTCTTTAAATTGTCATTATTGTTCAAATTAGGCGCAGGTTTATAAGGGGCGAGTCAAAATGGCTATGAACTTTTTAGGGACCTCTGAAAAAACCCCTAAAAGACTGAAGAAAGTACTGGAAAGTACAGATGAAAAGAGCAGCTTCGACCTGGAAAAGTCTTAATTCTTTGTTTGGTGACACATGCGTCTAACCACAGTGCTATTGTGTGTATGTGTGTGTGTGTGTGTGTGTGTGTGTGTGTGTGTGTGTGTACGTACGCGTTTGTGCGCGAAAACCTCGCATAAAAATCAAAGGAAAATACGGAGATAAACTCAACAGAACATGTGCAATTTGACTTCATTTGCCGTTACTACTGGCCATCCATTCCAGCATCCAACTTCCGAAGTCTCAGTCGTCTCTGCCTCTTCCAGCATCCAGCATCAAAAGGGTCCACCGTCTCTGCTCACTATTCCAAAGTCCAGGATCCATCATCCAGTCGATATCGTCTCTGCCTACCGTTCCAGAATCCAGGATCCAGCATCCAGAGTCTCCATCGTCTCTGCCCGCCATTCCAGGACCCCCGATCCAGCAAGCGTGAGTCTCCGTTGTCCCTGCCCACCATTCCAGCATCCAGAATCTCCATCGTCTCTGCCCACCATTCCAGGATCTATCATCCAGAATCTCCGTCGTCTCTGCCCACAATTCCAGCATACAGAATCTCTATCGTCTCTGCCCACCATTCCAGTATCCAGAATCTCCATCGTCTCTGCCCACCATTCCAGCATCCAGACTCTCCATCGTCTCTGCCCACCATTCCAGCATTCAGGATCCAGCATCCAGAATCTCCATCGTCTCAGCCCACCATTCCAGCATTCAGGATCCAGCATCCAGCATCATCTATGTCTCTTCCAGCTTCCAGAGTCTCCATCGTCTCTGCCTCTTCCAGCATCCAGTCTCCATCGTCTCTGCCCACCATTCCAGGACCCAATAAGCGTGATCCTCCATCGCCCCTGCCTCATTTTCGGAGAACGACTTCGAACGGGGGATTTTTCACTTAGTCCGTCGACTTAATTCTCTAATAGAATACGTAATAACAATATGTCGACCCAGGGCTGCAAATTACATTACATTACAGTGCGGCGGCGGCTGTGCTTGATGAGAGGGGAGGGTAGTTGGCTTACCGCGTGCCCATTTACCGCTTCCGGTGTTTCTTTTGTTTATGCCAAGCCGAATACCCATTTGGGGGTGTTTTTTTTTTTTTTTTTGTGTGGGAGGTGTTAGGGTCGGGTGATGGAGGTTCGAGGGATGGGTGTAGGTGGGGGGAGTTGTCTGGGAGGGGTGTTTGTTGTACTTTTAGAGGTGCGTTTAGGAGAGGTGGTTTTTTTTTATTGAAAGAGAAATTTGCTAATAGATTTTTTATGGGACGTCAGAAAAAAAACATAATAATGGGTTTATATAGAGGAGGTTGTTCTGTCTGTGCGGAAAGGGTACTCATTCGAGTTTTTTGGGGGGGTTGGGTGGGAAGCTTGGATACTTACTGAGGAGGTTTTTCAGGAAAGATAATAGTTTTTCGGTGCCTTCTGTCAACATGGAATAAATTTACCACCTAATTACTGAAGTGTTTTTTTTTTTTATGAAATACCCATTAAGGGATTTTTTTTTTTGTATCTGGAGAGGCTTTTTTGGGGGGGCGCCCTACGCGCCCTTTGTGTCCTAGCAGAAGCAGTGGTCTGTCGTTAGTAAGCGTTAGTTTGTCGCTTTCACTGTTTGTTAGCAGCAAAGAATTAGACTTCTTGAAATTTGACTTTTAATCTGCACGTGAAGAGTCCGAGTATTATTATTATTATTATTATTATTATTATTATTATTATTATTATTATTATTATTATTATTATTATTATATTGCATTTACAGTAATACACACAAGCTTTCCACCTGTAGAACGTACAGATTAGAATCGACAGTTTTTGCTTTTATTATAATATTTTTATTATTAAATTCCCCGTAATAAATAGACGCTTTTTATCAGTATAATCTACAGGATTATCGTTAGTATTATTGTGATCATTGTTTGTCCAGTAATGTACAGAAGATTTCCATCTGTTTGAATTGCAGGATTATCATTAATATCGTTTGTCATTATTATAACATTATTATTAAATTCCCCGCAATAATCTCCAGGATTATGATCAAAGTTATTGTGAATATTATTTGTCTAGTAATATACAATCACTTTCCACCTCTATAACCTACAGGATTATCATTAATATTATTGTGATTATTATTGTCCAATAATTTACAGACTTTACACCTGTATAATCTACAGGTGTTCTATTAATATTACTGACATTGTTATTTTCCCAAGAACATACACTCTCTCGTAGGGGGCTAGTGCCGTCAATGCACCTCGTGCGGTCCACTGTAGGCATTACTCAAGGTTCTTTGCAGCGTGCCTTCGGCCCCTAGCTGCAACCCCTTTCGTTCCTTTTACTGTACCTCCATTCATATTCACTTTCTTCCGTCTTACTTTCCACCCTCTCCCAGCAATTGATTCACAGTGCAACTGCGAGGTTTTCCTCCCATTACACCTTTCAAACCTTTTACTATCAATTTCCGCTTCAGCTCTGAATGATCTCACAGGTCCCAGTGCTTGGCCTTTGGCCTGAATTCTACATTCGGTTCAAAAACATACAGGCGTTTTGTACCTGTATATAACCTTCAAACCTTCATTTTCCAACCAGGTAAAGATTTTCAGGTAATTCCATTTGACGTAATTTCATTTTATTTAATTTTCAATTTTTTTTACCTCACGAATCCGCACAAATTCCCTTGTCAGATAGAAATGATGGATCAGTACCCAGTTCAGTTAGCTTCCCGTCAGAGTGTCAGAATTTCTTTCCATTTTTTCCTTACTCCATTACCCGAGTGATTGACAAGCATTTCCGTTGCGACTTCAAGGCATAATAAGGCCTCTGTTATGGCTGATCGAGAGGAGGGGGGGTCAAAATGAAAGAACGCCGTGGCCCGGGATGTATATTTTGCGTTTTCTGCGTGAATTCGTTATTGAAGGATTCCGTAATGCGGAGGTTCAACGGTCGTTGGGGTGTGTTTGCTTTGCGAGGAGTCGAAAGTTATGTTGTGTTTTTTCTGTTCTTTATTATCTTGGCTTGATTTATTTATGTTTTCTTTTTTTATTTTGGGGTCATATTCTTATTTCATTTTGTTTATTTGTTGTTTGCAAGAGAAGACAAAAGAAGAGTTATGTTTGTTCTGTTCGTTATATCTTTAGCTTGTTTTATTTATGTTTTGTTTTTTTGTTTTGGGGTCATATTCTTTTTTTTTTTATATATATAATTATTGTTTACAAGAGAAGACGAAAGAAAATTGTTTGTTCTGTTCGTTATATCTTTAGCTTGTTTTATTTATGTTTTCTTTTTTTAATTTGGTGTCATATTTTTTCATTTGATATATTTATCATTTACAAGAGAAGACGAAAGAAAAATGGTGTTGTTTCTGTTTTATAAATTTTTAGCTTGTGTTATTTATGTTTTCTTTGATTATTGGGGTCATATTTTTTTCATTTTATATGTCGTTTACAAGAGAAGTCGAAAGAAAAATTGGTTTTATTTTCTGTTCTTTATATATTCAGCTTATTTTTTTTGTTTTATTTTGAGGACATATTTTTTCATTTTATAAATTTATTGATATACATTTTTTCCATTTTATAAATTTATTGATATACGTTTTTATGTATTTGTTTACAAGATTCTTCATGAATTTTTTGTGTTCTTTATATGTTTAGCATGTTTTATTTGTGTTTTCTTTGATTTTGGGGTCATGTTTTTTTCAATTTTATGTATTTGTTGATAAACATTTTTATATGTATTTGTTAATAAACATTTTTATATGTATTTTTCTACAAGATTCTTGGTGTGTTTTTTGTGTTCTTTATGTCCTTAGCTTGTTTCATTTATGTTTTCTTTGAAATGAGGGTCATATTTTTTTTTCATTTTATATATTTGTCGATGTACATTTTTATATGTATTTCTTTACAAGATTTTTCACGTATGGTTTTGATAACTTTGGATCAATTGCTTTGTTTTATGCTTATTTCTGGCTTAAGTTGATGATTCGTATAACAATAAACTTGCATTTTTACTGACATATTCAGATATTTGTTTTTTTCTACATTTAAAAATAATTGCTGTAAAATGTTTTAGTGCTACTATAATTTTCTCTGTGAATTCGTAAATATGCACAATTTACTGTAATACTTGTTTCCATGGTTAAATTTACAGTGGAAACTGTCATAGCAACTGTTTATATTCGGTTCATCCTTTTCTAAATAGTTTTATTAGTTTTCCGCAAAAAAAAAAAAAAAAAAAAAAACTTGTGCTGGCTTTGTCTGTCCGTCCGCACTTTTTCTGTCTGCCCTCAGATCTTAAAAACTACTGAGGCTAGAGGGCTGCAAATTGGTATGTTGATCATCCACCCTCCAATCATCAAACATACCAAGTTGCAGCCTTCTAGCCTCAGTAGTTTTTATTTTATTTAAGGTTAAAATCTCATAATCGTGCTTCTGACAACGATATAGGATAGGCCACCACCGGCCCGTGGTTACAGTTTCATGGGCCGCAGCCCATACAGCATCATACCGGGACCACCGAAAGACAGACAAAATTTCGTTCGCCTTGATTATACGCTTAGGCGGCTGTACAGAAAACTCGATTGCGCCGAAGAAACTTCGGCGCAATTTTTCACTTTATTGTTTCTATAACCTGTCCTACACAGGCTCATACCTCATCAGTTTCTCAAGAAACTAATAAGTTCCGTGCATCCCTTAACCGTCTTTGAAGGAAGCCTTCTAGAATTCTTTAAGCGCGTCAACCTGAAATTTTTAGCTCTAGAGTTTACAAAGACAAGGTTGCGTGACTCAAAACTGCAGAGTTTGCGTAGATCATGAGGAAAAAAGTTAAGTATACCTTAGTTTAACCAGACCACTGAGCTGGTTAACAGCTCTCCTAGGGCTGGCCCGAAGGATTAGATTTATTTTACGTGGCTAGGAACCAACTGGTTACCTAGCAACGGGACCTACAGCTTATTGTGGAATCTGAACCACATTATGACAAGAAATTAATTTCTATCATCAGAAGTAAACTCCTCTAATTCTTCATTGGCCGAGATTTACCATATATATATATATATATATATATATATATATATATATATATATATATATATTATATATATAATGTATATTTATATATATATACACACGCATATATATATATATATATATATATATATATATATATATATAATGTACAATTCAGGCCTGGGCTACATAAGGGCACTGGGTTGCTCGTCCCATTTTGCCCCTGCTGAAAAGAATATTCGGCGCAATATACCTACAGTTTCATAAAGAAAGCATTTAGTACTATAATGAAACTTCTCACGTTTGTAGCCAAATTCACTGGTTTGAATAAAACTTATAAAAAGGATAAAACGTAATTAACTTCCTTCAAAGGACAGTAGACGTTAACATTCATGCAAGGGCCTTTTTACTTGATGAATTTCTTATCACTTCTGTAATCATGTCTTAATTAAAGAATACGTCATCTACAGAAATGATAGAGGAAGAAGATTCTCGTGTCTCTCAACAATGATTATATGAATGGTGTAATTCCGTTTACACTACGTAATTACAAACTTGTAATCCATTACGTGTGAATAAGGAATACGGAAACGTGGGGAAATCGGAGAAATAAAGAAAACGGGATGATTCTTCTGAGATTTGGTGCGTGGGTGGGTGGGGGGGGGGAGTTGGGAATAAAAGGGGGGAGGGGTAGTAGGTTGGGGGTGCCCTAAGGGTTGGGGGGGTGGGGGATGTTAGAGGTTTTTCTGTCTGTTTGTCTCTTCGACCAATCACAAATCTCTCTCTCTCTCTCTCTCTCTCTCTCTCTCTCTCTCTCTCTCTCTCTCTCTCTCTCTCTCTCTCTCTCTCCTCCTCCTCCTCCTCCTCCTCCTCCTCCTCCTCCTCCTCCTCCTCCTCCTTACTTGTCTTCCTTCCTCTCTTCCCTCCTCCTCCTTATTTGTCTTCCTTCCTCTCTTCCCTCCTCCTCCTCCTCCTCATTTGTCGTCCTCCCTCTCTTCCATCCTCCTCCTCCTCCTTATTTGTCTTCCTCCCTCTCCTGCCTCCTCCTTATTTGTCTTCCTTCCTCTCTTCCCTCCTCCTCCTCCTCATGTCTTCCTCCTTCTCTTCTTCCCCCCTCCCCCTCCTCCTCCTCCTCCTCCTCCTCCTCCTCAGGGAAAGAGGTTGCTTCCAATCAGCCGAGTCAAAATTACTATAATTAGCAGAACTACATTTCAGTCATAATTCCATCGTGGTTATTTATAGCAGGGGGTAATTGCACGTGGAAATATTATCAACCTTATTTAAGGCAGCAGGAGGCGGTGGGCGGTCTGCCTCGGGAATAGAGACGTGTGTTATCTACCGGGTATTTTGCTCTTTATGTTATACAGACGTAGAGATACGTCCGTTATCATTTGTTATATTAATTGTTTATTGATTTATCAATTTATTCATCGGTCTATTGCTCGCTTTTTATTTAGTGGTTCTTTTAGATTTATCTTTATAATTTTTTTCTTATACTGGGTTCGTTGATGAAGAACCAACTGCTTTTTTTCCCGATCTACGCAGCCATATATTACATGAGTCTAGCGCTCGGGGAACATGTTATGCGCTACTGCCAGCGAAATTAGAGCTAGAACGGGAATTTCTGCCTCAAAGGAGTAAGATTTAGCCAGCCATTATGTGGTGGCACGGGCTCTTGCTCCCAGAGCAGCCCGTAACCTGCATCAAACATTCGGGGAAAAGTGTTGCCAAAAAGAGTAAATGCTACGCCCCACTTCCAATTTGGTCGAAAATTGCTATTGATACAAAGCACTTTTCGCCTGATGCGTGTGAATACGAAGTATTTTTCGTAGGTAAACATTATGACAAGCTTCTGTCATCGAGAAACATGTTTTAAGCCACGTAGCTATTATTTCTGGAGGGCCGTTATAAAGAGTTTCCCTCTCTCTATTAATCTTTCACTCGGCATGGCTGGTCAGCGTCAGCCAATCAGCGCTCGGAATGTCCAGTATTCCCTGAACACACGTGAGTGGTTCATCCGCAAACGGTTTTATCGCTATTATCGGCGGTATTATTAACCACAGGGCGGTAATATTACAGCCATAATGAGTTTAAATAACGTGGATTCTATGGGAGTAGGGTAAATGGCCTGTCTGTCCCTAGATATCGTGAAATAAGCCCAAAGAAAACCAGCTCTGTGTCTGTGGCTTCTATGGTTAAGGTATGGCTACTGGGGATGATGTTTCATGTTCATATGATGACGATAGCGATGATTATGAGTCTTATCCGGTGACAGATCGTGGTGATGGTGTTGTTTGATAGTGTTGTTTTTGAGTGAGACAGTGACACAGTACGGAAGGGGAAAGAGGAAAGCAGTGACATTCAAGGAGAAAGGGTAAAAGGATTATAGGCCTAGTCATGTGACAGGGAAGAAATCTCGTTACTACGATTGCACTGATAGTGACACCTCAGATGGTGAGTTGGTGCAGCCCCGTTACAGTGATAGTGATACAGAATGTGATGATCCATCAACTGGTGTCATTAGCAGCACCATACGTGTGGGCAAAGGTCTCAACCCCCATCAGTTTTGAAGCCGGTGCCAGTGCAACTGTCAACAGTGGTTCCTAACCGGTGGAACCTGGTGTTGATGACGCTGAACACCCGGTATAACCGGAAAAAGGAAGGAAAAAGGTTCCAATAGGCTAGAAAAATTGGCTGCTAGGCCAAGCCTAGTGTTGCTAAAAGGCAAAAGAAACCTGGCCTCCCTTACCGAAGCTCTGCTAACAAGACTGGTACTAGGCTAAGAAAGCTGCATATATAGCCTATATATCTCCTCTTGAAAATGCAAGAACGAAAGATTTTTGGGGATGAGGTAGTTAATGTGATCATCAAGGCATACTGCTTTAGGTCTATAGGGGACTACGATCTGCAGACAGCATACCTTCAAGCAGATATAAGCAGCAAACTCATCAAGTGGGAGTGGCCGAGGAAAGGAAGGGGTGGACATGAAACCAACTATCTGCAAGGCTGCTTTCCTCTCCGTTCGTGCTGTAGGCCTAACCGCTATTAGGACCCAAGTCGGTACGATTCAGGAAAACGAATAGGGGGTTATTTCAGAGTGCGTTCCTGAACACATACAACTAATATCGCCGCAGTGGAGTTCAAGAAATCATACTATAGGCCTAGGTGTTGACCTTGTAAAGAAGTAATCTAGCAACATCTGTGAACGGTTCACGAAACCTCTTGTTGACGGAGTAGGCGGGTGGAACAGATGTTTCTCACCTTGAACGAAAACAATAGGTACAAATTTGACAATTATCTGTGGTTTCCAGTGCCATGAAGACTGGTAAAGCCTGTGACGAGGACTAGGCTTATGTCGCCATGGGGTGACAGCTGACCATGTCATTTTCTCGTCTTTGTTCTGTTAGCTCGACTTACTACAAACTCAAATTGTGGCGTTGTTTTTTCAACTTTGCTAGCCGCCCCCCTCCCCCCAACAGCTCCTTGTTGATGGCCCCTCCGTGTATATATATTAATAATGCAACTATCTACTCTACTTAAATAAGAAGCAAGACAAAGAACGTTTTCGGTTTGGTGAGTACATCTATTTTTTTCCCCATTATCCATCTTTTTTTCATGACTTTTCATCCATGATTATTTAATGATTATGTATTAATCATCATTATCATCGTTAATTATTATTCAAAATTTCGTTGGAATTATTATTAGAATATTCATGTTTACAGACGTTTATGAATTATATGTTGACAACGTTAATTTTTCGGATATTCTTGGAATTTTGTGTAGTTTTTGCATTAATCACTATTAATATCTTCATCATTTACTACCATAACTCACATATGCGCTAAGATTATTATTAACAGTAGTAATTGTTAAGATTATTATTGTGAACAGTATTGATTGTTTGGAATTTTTCCTACATTAATCCCCATTATCTTCATGGTTAATCATTATTCATAGGTTTGTTAGGCTTTATTATTAACATACTCTGTTGTATGCTTGGTAATGTTAATTTGTGTTTATGTTTTTATTAATGATTGTTGATGTTAATTGTGTTTATTAACTTTTTATCAGTGTTGATGCGTATTCACTGTGTAACAATAATTTTCGGGAGTATTTGCAAATTATTTTGCATAAAAAAAATGTTTGAAGATGGCTGTTGAAGCGAATGTTTTTTTAATATTACTAAACAACATTGTTAAACAACATAAGGTTCCAACATAAACAATACCTTGGTGATATTATACGGTAAACAAAAGATGAAACACTTTAGGGCATGAATTAGCGGAATTGGTCAAAAGAAAATAATGATATACCCGCATATATATATATATATATATAATATCTCAAAAACGACTGAACTTACTTCAGAAATTGTTGCGTAGGCCTAATGTAAGAAAAAATATAAGGTCATAGATTTGAAGTCCGTAGGTTTTTAGTTGCGATTTTACTAAGTTTTAAAGAAATGGCATATAACATGTTTCTTGAATGGATGGTCTCGCATAATCATTCCCCCGTAGGGGGCTAGTGCCGTCAGTGCACCTCATGCGGTGCACTGTAGGCATTACTTAAGGTTCTTTGCAGCGTCCCTTCGACCACTAGCTGCAACCCCTTTCACTCATTTTACTGTACCTCCGTTCATATTCTCTTTCCTCCATCTTACTTTCCACCCTCTCTTATCAGTTGTTTCATAGTGCAACTGCTTTGAGGTTTTCCTCCTGTTACACCTTTCAGACCTTTCTACTGTCCATTCCAGTTACAGCGCTGAATGCTCTGATAGGTCCCAGCGCTTGGTCTTTGGCCTAAATTCAATATTCTATTCTATTCACACATTCATTCTTTAGACACGTATTTCATACTTGCTTTCGCTTGGGAGGTAAATTCTTATCCGTGGTTTTTGTAACGTCATTAAAACTAAGGTACTTGTGAGGAAGTATACTGTGGTTGAGGTTACTTCTGATTTTCGTAATTTTAAAGCACTTTTCAGTACTGGTGTTTAGTAGGCTATACCAGTAAAATTAACAAACGCTTTGACAAGTTATTTTAGATACGATTGCAAGCTACGTTTGCAGTTCGATATATATATATATATATATATATATATATATATATATATATATATATATATATGTATATATATAAATACACACATACATAATATACATATTTTAATTGTTCTGATCCATTTTGTAAAGGACCTCTGGCGAGACCTTTGAGAGTCCAGCAGTGTGGCCTAGTGGTGACGTTAATAATAATAATAATAATAATAATAATAATAATAATAATAATAATAATAACAACAACAAATGAGGATAATAAAAACAAACGTTTAGGACATGCACTTTTATTTCTCTCCTTAATACTTCATGATTTGTTTATTTGCTTTATCTCTTTATGAACTTCTTTCTCATGACATGCGTAAGGCACAGAGCTTGAAGCTTTTTTTTTTTTTTATAATAACTAACTCTTATCCTCGATGCTAAAAGGGGGGTGGGGGGGTGGGAATTTCCATCCGTTTCCAGCGACAGAAGTTTTTTTTTTTTTTTTTTTGACTAATTGGGTACCTATTTTACACTCTTGACTATTGGGTCAGTGATAAATAGCTAGATAGATAGGCAGATAGTTAATAGTAGGTTTTAACATGCGTTCTGGATGAGAGAGAGAGAGAGATAGAGAGATAGAGAGAGAGAGAGAGAGAGAGAGAGAGAATCTTTAAATACTATGTATGATGGTATAAAAAAACTGGTCCAGATCTTTACAGTAAAATAACGAAGGAAACAAATCACAATAAATAAAGTAATTACAAGACTAAAAATTCATATTTATAAAATCCCCTGAAATTTTAATTTAAAAAAAACAAAATAAAAAAAATGCAAAGAACTTGTTCAGTCTCACAAAGATATACAAAAGAACGTCTCCCCAAGCACTGATTGTCAGCATAACTCTACGTTCTGTCGTTTACGTTCTTTGGTGAACGGGAGGTATTGGTCACGGAACGTTACGCGCGATATGACGGGTGTATAACATTTCATTTTATTGCAATTTTTTTTTTTATTGTAAAGGGAAGAAGAAATATATACCTACAAGGATTTGATTCGAATCTGTCGGGACAGGGAACGGTAGTGTATGAGGTGGTAAGCGGTTATACCTGTAATTAACCAGGTCTAAAATTGAGGTCGGTTTAAGCACTTACTACTGATTGTGGAAATAATGAATTTAGCGTATAGGCCTATACAATATATATATATATTATATATATATATATATATATTATATATATTTATATATATATACATATATATAGCCTATATATATAGGATTATCAGTATTATCATAATGGTCAATGTAACTAAGAGTAACTGGTAGTAAACTTGGAAGAGAGAGAGAGAGAGAGAGAGAGAGAGAGAGAGAGAGAGAGAGAGAGAGAGAGAGAGAGAGAGAGAGAGAGAGAGAGAGAGAGAGAGAGAGAATGTTTTAAATGTTTTCAGCTTTCATTCGCCAGCTTTTGAGATATTCACGTGAACCTTCAGAGAGAGAGAGAGAGAGAGAGAGAGAGAGAGAGAGAGAGAGAGAGAGAGAGAGAGAGAGAGAGAGAGAGAGCACATACCTTGACAGGAATCCATCAATATCTGCACTCATGATAAGTTGGCCATTTTCTGTAGTAGGAACTGTATTCTGTACCCGACAGATTCAACATACAAGAAGCTAATCATTCACTTAAGCCTACACTGAATATCTTCCCTACATACAAATCTCTATGCCACATTTATGTACACATTCTATTTACATCACTTGCCACTCGTGGAAACGTAAACACATTTGAGACGAGTGTCTATGTCGTTGTATTTACTTGTAAATAAAAATGTAAATGACATTTCTAGGCTTTCTCTGGTTTTCACAAGTTGAGATGCAAGCTTCAGAATAATAAGAAACTAGACCAGGTATTCTCATCCTTTGCACACCTAAGATAATTATTCATTTTACCTGTTCACCTGTTGACTTAATAGTTAACAGCTAGTGGTTTTCATTTTCATTTAATAATAATTCATTGCCAAATGGTAATAGTTGTAATCAGTAGATTAAGCTACAATAAGTTGCATATTAATCAGATAACATAACTAACTAGTACCTTGGTGGACATACTCCAGAATTTCCCAGATCGAGAACACCTGATCTAGCGTATAATTATTACCTGGCGTCATCATAAAAGCCAAGTAAATTCACATACCAAATATAGGTTACACTTGATATTCACAAATTCACATAAAACAAGGAAGTGTTCATTTCAACGTATGAATTTTCAACTATATATGGAAATTAAGTCGGCATCTTCACCCAGATTGTTTATCAGAGGCGTTCACTTGCAAAAAATTAAACCTTCGACGAAAATTCAGACGGATGCGTTCCTTTTGGATTTAATGCACTTTTGGGAGGCACTCGGTGTCAGGTTTCTTGGTGGACGGACATTGAAGACACGACAGAGAATGTTCCTGAATATTTTAGGTAACTTATTTAGTTAGGTAACTTATGCCACTAAATCGAGCCAATCCTGAGGAGTCAGTTTGGGTCACGTTGGGTCGCGCACAGACATTTTCGAGGTCAGGAGGAGCCTTGCACAGGTCACAGCTAGGTCATTGTAGTTTCATTCATTTTTTTTCTTAGGGTATTTAAATTCACCGTACCTTTCTTTTCTTTAGTCTTTTTCTTTGTCATTTTTTTCTGACACAGGACGAGCTGGTGCCATTGCAAACAGCAACTGTATGATGGCTCTGAAAAGAAGAGGTTAGAATATTGATTAATGTCAAGTTAGAACACTGTATAAAAGTTTTTCAGGTCTCTGTAAACATTTTATTTCTTGCCAGCAGTTATAATTAATTTTGCGAAGAGTCTGTCATTAAAAAAAAGCACGGGATTCGTGAAGTGAGTCTGCCGTTTAAAAATAGTACAGAATGAATGAAAAAAGTATAAGAAAATAAGAGAAATATGTTAGCCAATAATCTTCACATTGCATGACAAAACACACCACGAGGGAAAATAATTAACTAGAATTATTGCAAGTGTAAATAATTAATAAGAATTATTGCCAGCAATTATTCCATACTTTCATACGTAGACACTCACCTTCTTTATCTTTCCTCATTTGAATTCATTTCTCCTTCATTCTGCTTTGGGATTCTGTTGATTCTTTCGCAAATCCTCTTTTGAGAATCACGTGGGAGGAACTGTAAATCGTTCATTTTTTTTTTTTTTTTTTTTTTGCTTAGGATCAATGGTTTTTTTTTATCTTGTCATATACTTCAAAGTTGAGCCTTCTCGTCATATTTTTTTTGTTTATAAAGCCCTCACAATATAATTTATATTCTCTGTGCTTTGATTATATGACAATCATCATACATCGTTCATCACCATACGAATTACCGTTATAATCGTTTTCTGTACTGTGCAACAATTTAACAAAGTAAATTCCCTATGCTTAGATACTAACCATTTACTGTATTTAGTTTTCAAGTAAGAAACAGACCCAAATCCTTTTTCCCATATCCTAATTTGATACATCCATTCCTGGATGCGTATCCTACTATTGAGAAGGACACAGACTGGAGATCCTATCCCCTTTTCCTAAAGAAATTCCTACTGTCTAGAGATCCTATCCCCTTTCTTATAAAATTCCTACAGAACAGACCTGATAACCTTTCCCTCCTTCAAAAACTAATTCCATCCTTCTTATGTATATAAATATCCTACCAAGGATTGGGATACAACTTGGTATCCTACCCTGAAACGCATCGGATCCAACGAGAGCGAGTCACGGCCACTTGACTCAGCCCCTTGATATCCTTCTAGCCCGAGCTTCTCCTTCTGGGAATCATGACTGGGTGCAGGATAATGCTCTCAAAGGATATTAACCTCTGGCCCAGTCAGATCATCAAGGTTTTATTTCCTACCAAGGGAATCTTCGTATCTTGTCTTCTTTCTTTTCCAAGACCTATAGGCGTAATGAGGGCGTTTGGTTGCCCGTCCCATCGGCCTCTGTATTAAAGAAATCCTTCCGTTGAACGAATAGAATCCCGTTTCAAAGGCTTACGTGATTCGTTTCACTTTTCATTTTTATTATTCGTTATGTTTCGTCTCGTCTTGTTTGGTACGGTGATGGTTTTGTGGTTACAGATGGTTGCTAAATTTGGTATGTAAGAGAGAGAGAGAGAGAGAGAGAGAGAGAGAGAGAGAGAGAGAGAGAGAGAGAGAGAGAGAGAGAGAGAGAGAGAGAGAGAGAGGATGAGGTACTATATACCTCTTTTAATGGATCATGCGTTGTTAGGTCACATATGCAATTTTTGAGCCATATTGCTGCAACTTCAAAATAGAAAACAAATGATATGAAGAAGCAAAGATGATTATGCAAAGTAACTCACTGATGAATATGTTATTTTTTGATTATTCATCATATAAATAGACAAGATCTACAGACATTCAGCCGGCATAGTACTGAAGAAGATCTACAGACATTCAGCCCACATAGTACTGAAGAAACTATAAGTATAAATAAAAAGGATGAGGATTTGTATAGCTGTTTTTAGAGGGCAACTTACACGTGACGTCATCAGTACCACCTGCTGTTAAACCAAGCTAGCCTTGAGTAAGCACAGGCTCTTGCTCCATAAACTACCCGTTAGGACTTTTACTTCAGTAATTCAACTTGACGAAAATCTCGTGACCTTTCATATGAACACATCTGACCTCTGACCTAAGCAGTCGAAAATCTCGTGACCTTTCATATGAACAACCTTTCATATGAACACAACTGACCTCTGACCTAAGCTGTTACCTCCGCCTGAGCTGAACTAACCTTTGTTGAGCCAAAATTATTGTAGATTCTGACCTGACCACGGGATAGGCTAAGACCTCTGTTTTTGACCTAAGGACACGCATGAATTCAGTAGCTTTCATGAGCTTTGTGGCTTCTAACGAGGCTTTCAGTGAAAAAAAAAAGTTATTTATTGCCCAGTTATCACGTGAGAGTAAATTACAGTTTCCCTATGATTATCCTATAAACTATTCCGATAACCACGCTGAGTAGGCCTAGTAGGCCTAGTTCTGTTATCTTCGTATTCATCTTTGGACGAGCTTGAGTTATCACTACATATGTCACTTCAAGTTGGACCTACATACATATATATATCAACTTGAGTTATGCATATATATACCAGCTTGAGTTAGGCCTACGCATGCGAATTCCAGTAAGGCTTACCTATTACTAAAACGCAAGTTAGGCCTATATAAATTAACTTGATCTAGGTTTTTATATATCATTTTCAGTTAAGGTTACCTATGTAAAGTGAAGTCAGGCCTCCTGTTATATAAACTTGAGTTAGGCCTACATACATTAACTTAAAAGCTATAATGAGATTAAAAAATGGTTTAATAATGATAATAGCCAGTCTAGAATTTTTTTTTTTCAGAATGGCTCATTTTCTTAGGCCTATCTCTTTCTTTCTTCTAGTTGTGTGATCCTGCGTACCTGTGGATTGAAGGAAAGAATGCATCAGTGATGATGAAGAGTAGAGAATAATTTAATTACTTATATACTTATTTCTTTATTATTTATTTTACCCCGTAGGGGGATAGTGCCGTCAGTGCATCTCATGCTTTGCACTGTAGGCATTACTTAAGGGTCTTTGCAACGTGCCTTTCGTTCCTTTTACTGTACCTACTTTCACATTATCTTTCTTCCCTCTTACTTTCCACCCTCTCCTAACAATTAATGCATATGTAGTGTAACTGCTTTGAGGTTTTTCCTCCTGTTACACCTTTCAGACCTTTTACTGTCAATTTCCGTTTCAGCGCGGAAATGACCTCATTAAATGACCTCATGGGTCCCAGTGCTTGTCCTTTGGCCAAAATTCTATATCAATTCAGTTCAGTTCTGTTATTTATTTCAAGTGCAAACGACCAACACTTACTCTCAAAAATTCCACCCACGCTCAGTACCATGAGTAGACAGGAGCCGGGAAATGCTGCGCAGGCGTGCGTGGGTGGTGAGCCAACCCGTGCGTGAAAGACGAGGGCGTGAGGGTGGCTGCCCCCGTGGGTGGGGAGCTTCCCGCCCCGCCCATGGCCCCTCGCAGCTGGTTGGATGCCCAAGAGCCCGGGGCGGCTGAGGTCAGGGGGGAGGTCACGGCGGAGGCGGCGCCGTTCGTCTGGTTGCTGCACATTCCGCCTGAGGTCTGGTCATGTTGGGGGGGGATAATATTCATTAAGATTTTATATGTGTATATATATAT
>JANJGK010000024.1:20081259-20103759 GCA_039081455.1 Macrobrachium rosenbergii
CGAAATTGTGAATCTCTTAAGGGTTATTATTATTATTATTATTATTATTATTATTATTATTATTATTATTATTATTATTATTATTTTTGTATAATAAAATCCACAATTATATTGTAAACTACATTACCATGTATACGACAAAGGATTTTTATTACACAAAATGTTTTCCACCAGATTTTGAATTTCTTCTTCTTCTTCTTCTTCGTCTTCTTCTTCTTCTTCTTCTTCTTCTTCTTCTTCTTCTTCTCTTCTTCTTCTTCTTCTTCTTATTATTATTATTATTATTATTATTATTATTATTATTATTATTTATTGTTATTATTATTATTATTATTATTATTATTATTATTATTATTATTATTATTATTATTATTAGCAGCAGCAGCAGCAGGGAGCAGTAAGAGTATTGGTATTACAAGGCTGCAAATTGTCCTTTTGAACGGGAATAATCGTGAAGAAATATTAGAAAAAAATTTTTTTTTTTTATTGGCCATCAAAATCTAACTGGGTGGTCCTCTGCTCATTACCTGCGATTTTGTGAAGTTTTATTTCTTTTCATAGATGGAGAGGATACGTATTAATGAAGCATATGACAGTACATATACACACATACACACACATATATATATATATAAATATACATATAATATATATATACATAATTCTGACTCACATCGGGGTCGAACCTCGGTCTCAGAAACTTTTTCTGTGAAACACGTGATCATATGTTGATTAGTTCCACACACACACACACACACACACACACACACACACACACACACACACACACACACACGTACTATATAGAAAACCCAGCACCCAACTTCCATCAGATAAACATATCCCCAAAGAAGAAGGACCTTTCGATGAAGGATTTCACGGGTGAAATCCTTCGCCGGAATAAGCTCAAGGACAGTCCTACCGCGTCCTATCACGGGGGAAGGAAATGACACCACAGTCGCGTTTACTTTACCGCGCGCGTAATGCAGGCAATCATTGCTTTCGTCAATTGCCTGAATTGCAAACCTCTTCAGGTGTTTACAAGACCGATCGAGGGATACCGGTGAGTGTCTCAGGACGTCGGGAAAACGGAAGGGAAGAATGTACGTACAGACACACACACACACACACACACACACACACACACACACACACACACACACACACACACACACACACACATCATCATCATCTCCTCCCCCTTCAAGATGATGATAATGAAGGGAGGTGGAAGAGAGAGAGAGAGAGAGAGAGAGAGAGAGAGAGAGAGAGAGAGAGAGAGAGAGAGAGAGAGAGAGAGAGAGGCAGGCAGGCCCGCGAGCGCAACACATTAAGTTTGTCAGTCACCAGCTCGCAAAGGAGGTGATTTCACACCAACACCGACAATTGGTGGACGTCGAAGACGGTAATCGAGGTTGATTATCCATTCGGATATCGAACTATTTGGGCACGGAGGGGAAAAAAAAAGGGTAGGAATAAAAAAGCGAGAGACGGGGAAACATGGATGGACAGATGGCGGGATGGTAGTGAGTTCGCGGTGGCAAATGACAGATTGCAGATTATGTTAATTGCATTGAAATTTCGGGGTTGTGTTAGGATGAATTACATATGCGCGGAGTAATAATCGCCTCTTATTGTGGTTATCGCGTAGAGGTTTTATGCTAATTCTACTGGCTTCTTGGCCTTACTGTAGAGTATTGTCACTTTGGCACAGGATAATAAAGTCCATTACAAGTTTCAGTCATGTTTTGTCAGTGTTTTACAAGGCAGAGTTATTAACACATCCCTCAACCTCCCTCGGTCTTCCTCAACCTTCCGCTGTTACCTGGTCCTTTGGTATGAGGGGCAAATTGCCTTCCTGCCCGGACACAGGAAGAGTAAGTGCCCATGAGAGGTTGAGTAAACGTCACGCCCCTTGGATATAGTAGTTGCCAAGTGCTTCCATTTCATGCCCCCCTTTTTTTTTTTTATAGGAACATATGGCAACTGGACCATGCCGGTAGGCGTGGCTTGCTTCTCTGCTTAGAATGAAAACGTGATAGGGAGGATGAACTTTCTATGAACCCATAGAACTTGCTACTTGTACATGCATTTATTTATCTGTCTGTCGTTTTGTCTCTGTCTAGTTTCTGTTCTTAGTATGCTACCTTTTGCAGACCAGTTATAAGAGAGTTTCCTTTGCAATTATGTCGTATGTATCGTGTTTTTTTTTTTCTTTTGAGAAGGTGGTAAATATTAACAGCTGATATCACTGGAGCAAGTCGTGAATTGCAAAAGCTTGGGTTGCTCCTCAACCACCAGAGGTTACAGTTCAAATACATCACCCAACCAAAAGCGAGATGGAAGATTTAATGATATTGACTGTGGATATTTACTGCCAGAGAAGATTTAATGATACTGACTGTGGATATTTACTGTCTGCTCCGTGAGAACAGACTCTGGTCATGGCCTTGTAGGCTTGTTTCATGTGTAAGATATTAGTTGCAATACCGGTGTTAAATCACCTTGGTTTTGCTACTGAACAGAACTCGCTACTTATTAACAGTAAAGATGAACAGATGAGCAACTACTTAATCATTTGGATGAGTTTCAGATATTGACGTTACTTTAGAGATAAGCTCATAAATAGAAAAAGATTTGGCTGCTGTATTGTTTAAATTATTTCATGGTAGTTTTGAAAAGTAATACTGGTAAACAGTGGAAAAGATCTAGGGTTTCATTCACCGGATATGACAGATAAGAGAGAGAGAGAGAGAGAGAGAGAGAGAGAGAGAGAGAGAGAGAGATCCTAGGAGGGGTATGCAATTCAGGACAGTTTTGTTGCGGCTTTCAATCTAAAAGAAAATGTCAGGTAATTAAATGAGAGAAATTTGAATTATACACACTACCACAAGCTTTACAGGAACAGTGAGGAACATATTCGAGGTCACAAGGAACTGTAAAAACAATTGTGCTTCTAGACACCATCTTGAAAGAGCTCATATAGAAAATATTGAGATGAATTTAAATCATTATTTGGTCTTGAACAGATAACCAAGAATGAGAGAGAGAGAGAGAGAGAGGGGAGAGAGAGAGAGAGAGAGAGAGAGAGAGAGAGAGAGAGAGAGAGAGAGAGAGAGAGAGAGAATTTTTTTCTTATTCCCAAACCAAACTGTTGAAGAACGTCAGGCCGGTGGGAAATAAGTTGGCAAAAGAAAAAAAAATTAGGTTGAAAATCCCTGAAGATCACAAGAGTGTCTTTTGACGAAAAACCATTGTTCCTCGATCCAGCATTTTTGGTAGGAAAGCCCGTGGTGGGCCACTTTCCTGCATATTGGGCGATTGATAAATGAACGTGTACCCCCCCCCCCCCAAAAAAAAAAGTAAAAACCCTTCGTCGACTCTTATAAAAGTCTGTGTGTGTATGTGGTGTGAATCAGCCTTTACGATCGCAAAAGGCATATGTATTTTTCTCGAGGTCGGTCGTGAAAACAAACAAACATTGGCCTCAACTTGAAGAAGGCCACCACCATCTCATTACAGCTCCAGAAGCGAGACACTCAAAGTCAAAGTCAGCTCAAAGGAACGATAAAGGAAAAAACACGGGACGGGAGAGAGAGAAAAAAAAAACTTTCTTGCACAACCTTCGAGAACAAAGAGCCCGGGTACCATGTAAAGACAATGGAAGACTGGCTGGAGCGTGACGCGAGTTCGCGCTCTATAGTGTTGGAACCCCACGCAACGTGAGGCTTTGTGAGCCCGGTAAAGACTCGTTAATTGGATCTTTCTTTATCGTTGCCAAACAACTCCCTCGACGCGGTGTAATTAAAAAAAAAAAAAAGACTTGGGCTGTTTGATTAAAGTTTTCAAAGGCTTAAATACGACTGAAGAGAGGCTTATGAGAGGTTCCTGTGCGTGCAAGTTTGCACACTCCAGTTATCTCATTTGTCAGTGCGCTTTTTGAGGAGGTTCGAGACCCCATGGGGCTCTTCGAAATCGCGCCTCGAGAGGGTTTGTTTTGTGGTCGGGGTTCGAACAGGAAATGAAGCAGCTTTGTTTGTTGTCCGCGCTTTATAGCTGAAGTTGGGTCGTGTTCCAGCCTCGCCTAGCGTTTGGGAATCCACCAAAAATTCTTATATTTTTCAGCCAGCGATGAGATGAGAATACGACTCGGCTCTTAAAAAAGGTCCCTGGGCCTCAGAGAATCATTGAATGAATTAATAATAATATCAGGCTAATAAAACAGAGTATACTTATTTGTTTTATTAAGTGATATTAGTGTTAATGTACTCCTCTGAAAGACTGCTCTGAGGCGTGAGAGTCCGTGCTGGCATAAGGCCAGCTTAATAACAGCAACAGCTACACTAGCGGTTTACAATCATAGATATATGCTTACTCACTGTAAGCTAAGAAAGTATGCTGAGTATGATGAAAATGCTGAGTATGCCTGAGAAGAAGTTTGTGAAGTAAAGGAAGCAGGTTCAAAATAAATTGATTGAATGCATAAGAGGCCGACGGGACCGGCTACTTTGTGATCATTTTTTTTTTTTTTACAATTCTCCACTCTTCCACTTTCTTCTCCCCATGGTGCACTGTAGACACTACTGAAGGGTGTTTGCAGCGTCCCTTCGTTCCTAGCTGCAACTTTTTTTTTTTTTTTTTTTTTTTTTTTTAGCCTTTTATTCTGCCATCATTCCCGTTTCCTCTCTACAGTCTTGCTGTCCAGCCTCTCCAACTGTGAGGGTTTCTCCCGGTTTTACCTTTAGATCCTTATAATGTACTGTATTTTGTTCCAACTCCCTCCTTTCACTGTCTTGAGCGCTGAATGGCCGAAAGTGCCCCAGTGTTTGGCTTGCCCCATTGTGGGGTAGTGCCGTCAATGCACCTCATGCGGTGCACTGTAGGCATTACTCAAGGTTCTTTGCAGCGTGCCTTCGGCCCCTAGCTGCAACCCCTTTCGTTCCTTTTACTGTACTTCCTTTCATATTCTCTTTCTTCCATCCTGCTTTTCACCCTCTCCTAACAATTGATTCATAGTGCAACTGCGCGGTTTTCCTCCTGTTACACCTTTCAGACCTACTACTGTCAATTTCCGTTTCAGCGCTGAATGACCTCATAGGTCCTAGCGCTTGGCCTTTGGCCTAAATTCTACATACAATTCAATTCAGTTCAATTCAAGACAGCCTAAATGTCATAAAATCAAAGCTACTTTCCTCTGCTGATACTTTCACGATGTTTATACTTTTCACGCTAAACTTTGCGTCATATTCTTTTGACTTTTTTCATATTGCAACCTCCGTCATTTTTTAAAAATATTAGTTACTGATTTTTACATTATGATTACCTCTTACTTTTTTATGCAATTTTTTTTTTTCCAGCGGTTATGTTTTAGAATTGCGTATTTGCATGCACACAAATATTGGAAAGCACTGTCATAGTAAAATAGCGAATATTCACACGCACGCGCAAACACAAATAAGATAGATATAAAGACAGATAGATAGATAGATAGATAGATAGATAGATATGTGTGTGCAACTATAATTTCAGCACGGACTCTTGCCTCCTGTAGCAGCCCATAAGATACAGAAAGCGATTCAAATTCCTCATAGCCCAAAATATAAGCTTAATATTTCAATATCCCTGCCTGAACAATTTTTCTTTAACTAAAGTTACTCACCACACAGGGACTGTCATGTATCTCTCTCTCTCTCTCTCTCTCTCTCTCTCTCTCTCTCTCTCTCTCTCTCTCTCTCTCTCTCTCTCTCACAGTCATCCGTGCAACCAAAGCATGAACGGAAACTTGTCAGGGCGCCTTCCGTGCAAGGCGTGAAAATAACACCCTTACCAGTTTGATCCTAAAGACAAACACGAACCTGCGCAAATGATTATCCCCCTTAAGCGACAATATCAGAGGGTCGGATTTCGTCCGAGTTACGCGATGACGGCCAAAGGCTGTGATCCATATTGGGGCAATTTCCTGATATTTAAAACAAGGGATTTGGACGGAGGGAGAATAAGCGGATTGGACTCCCACCAGAAAATCAAAGATTGCCCTGGCAATTGACACAAGAAATGAAGTGCGTCTGAGAGAGAGAGAGAGAGAGAGAGAGAGAGAGAGAGAGAGAGAGAGAGAGAGAGAGAGAGTCAGTATTTCTGATATGGTTTCACCCTGGTCGGGTAAGAATTACCTCGTCGAGGCCGTTCCGTTTTGATTATGGCATTTTAACGGAATAATGAACACTCAAGCCTGTTATTTCTCTCTCTCTCTCTCACTCTCTCTCTCTACACACACACACACACACACACACACACACACACACACACACATATATATATATATATATATATATATATATATATATCGCGCGCGCGTGCGTGAGAGAGAGAGAGAGAGAGAGAGAGAGAGAGAGAGAGAGAGAGAGAGAGAGAGAGAGAGAGAGAGAATTGAGATTTAATGTCGAATTAGAAGCATTACATTAGCAAACTCTCAGCAAGCCATCATTAAAAGGGATAATTACTTCCCTACCAACTCTCCTCCACCCCTTCTCCCCATCCCGACCCCTCTACCCGTCCCCCTACCCCCTCCCCCCTCCCTCAGAAGCAAGGACCTCAGAAAAAAAACACGGGAGAGACTAAGCCGTGTGTGTGTCTGTGCCGTGTAACTTTTTCTCATTATTTCGCCAGTCTAGCCAATCGATCTCCCATTACCGTCACGGCGCAAGTGGGCCGATCAAATCCATACAAAATGACACGCCAGGCCTTCCAGGGGGTACTCATTTCGACACTTCGGTCGTGTACTTACCTATCTGGCCGGGGATTTAATATCTTTAATGTCTAATTTGTCCCCCGACGAGCCGGAGTGATTGAGTCGGGGCTGGCGTGAACGGGTTTGCTGTACGGCGTCCGGTAATGGGGAGTGAAATGCAGGTGTCGTGAAAGTCGCGAAATCGTTATGTAAAGTCAGGTGATTTATATTTTTCCGTGATTTCTTTCGCTTTACTTATTTCCTGTGATTCGCTTGGCTTTATAGATTCTGGTCTTGTAGTCTTGAAATCGTATTGTAAAGTCTGTTTGTTTATTTCGTTTCTGTATTTTATTTCGCTGTATGTATTCGTTGTTTGTGGTTCCCTTCGCTTTATTTATTTATTTTCTGTGATTCCCTTGGCTTTATAAATTCAGGTCTTGTAAAGTCAGGTTATTTGTTTTTTCTGTGATTTCTTTCTGTGTATTTATTTCCTGTGATTCGCCTCGCTTTATAAATGCAGGTCTCGTGAAAGCAGTGAAATCGTTATGTAAAGTCAGGTTATTTATTTTTTTCTGCGATTTCTTTCGCTTTATAAATGTAGATATTGTAAGGTCGTGAAATCGCTATGTAAAGTCAGGTTATCTATTTTGTTTCTCAGATTTATTTCGCTGTATATATTCGTTGTTTGTGATTCCCTTTGCTTTATTTATTTTCTGTGATTCTTTGGGCTTTACTTATTTATTTTCTGTGATTCCCTTGGCTGTATAAATTCAGGTCTTGTAAAGTCTGGTTATTTATTTTCTCAGTGATTTCTTTCGCTTTATTCCCTGTGATTCCCTTGGCTTTATAGGTTCAGATCTTGTAAAGTCGTGAAATCGTTGCGTAAAGTCAGATTATTTGTGTTTTCTGTGATTTCTTTCGCTTTAATATTTATTAATGTTCTGTAATGCACTTCGCTTTATAAATGTAGATCTTGTAAAGTCGCGAAATCGTTACATAAAGTCAGGTTATCTTTTTTGTTTCTCTGATTTATTTCGCTGTATATATTCATTGTCTGTGATTCCCTTCGCTTTATTTATTTATTTTCTGTGATTCTTTTGGCTTTAAAAATTTATTTTCTATGATTCCCTTGGCTTTATAAATTCAGGTCTTGTAAAGCCATGAAATCGTTACATAAAGTCAGGTTATCAGTTGCTGTGATTTCTTTCGCTTTATTTATATATATATTCGCTTTATTTATATGTATTTATATATTTCCCTTTATTTCTCTATTTTGTATAATTCCCTTTGCTTTACTTGTTTGTTTTCTATAATTCCCTCCGGTTTATTTATATATTTATTTTCTATGACTCCTTTTCCCTGTATAAATGCAATTGTTGTAAAGTCATGAAATCGCCATAAAGTCAGTTTATTTATTATGTTTCTTTGAGATCTTTCACTTTGTTTATTAATTTTCTATGGTTCCCTGTCAAGTCTTGTAAAGTCACGAAATCGCTGTAAAGTCAGATTATTCGTTTTCGGTGGTTCCCTTCACTTTATTAATTTTCCGTGATTCCTTTCGCCTTACATATGTCTTATATGTTTTTTTTTTTTTGCAAGCTAATTGTGCACTTGCTTTGTTCCCTTATTATTAATGTAATTACATGTCAAGTAGTAGACAATTATCTATTACATGTAATTATACGAACGTAATGTAACTGAATGTAATCCATATTTAAGGAAGGTGACATTACTGCCCTTTTTATATTTATTTACCGAGTAATTTCTTGATTATAGATTACAAGGCTTAACATTAGTTATTGCTTCCACATCGGAGACTATGTAATTCAAGCGGTCTGTTTGTTTATCATTTCATCTATTGAACGGAGCGACTTAATATCTAATGAACGAATTTTGCTTAAAGAAAAAAAATAGCCAAGCATTCACGGGGAGTAATTCTTATAAATGATTAATGTTTAGTGAGTATCGAAAAAAATGACTAATTTTTTAAAATTTTCCTTTAGAAAAAAAATGGCCCTAAAGAATATGACTTTTTTTTTACTTTGGTAAAAAAAAAAAAAAAGCCCTTTAATCGATACTTAACAAAAAGTTTGTCATCTGGGAAGAGTCACCCAATGAATGTTCCCCAAATTTGCTGAAAATCCGTTCATCCAGTCTTGAGGTATTGATCAATGAACGGATTGTGCTTAAAGAAAAAAAAATAGCCAAGCATTCACGGGGAGTAATTCTTATAAATGATTAATGTTTAGTGAGTATCGAAAAAAAGAATAATAGTTAAAAATTTTCCTTTAGAAAGAAAAAAGGCCCTAAAGAATATGACACTTTTTTTTTGTTTACTAAAGAATATGACACTTTTTTTTTTTTACTTTGGTAAAAAAAAAAAGCCCTTTAATCGATACTTAACAAAAAGTTTCTCATCTGGGAAGAGTCACCCAATGAATGTTCCCCAAATTTGCTGAAAATCCGTTCATCCAGTCTTGAGGTATTTGATCAAAACACTTATATACACACAGACAGACACGAGCGAAAGCAGTTGTATACTACTCATGGAAGTTGCTGTTATGTTTATTATTATTACTTGAAAATAAAGGAACTCTATTTTTCCTTATAGAGTTCAAAAACCTGCAACGGTGAATAAGAAAGCAGTGCATTTAATTCAAAATAAAGTCGTATGATTTAGAAAATAAATCAGAAATAAAACAGTGACGTGAAAAAAGAAAATAATTACTGGAATACATATTGGAGAATAGATAATAACAATTGGGTAAATAATACGGAGAGAACAAATTTAGATGAATTAGGTAAATAATTATTAAGAATAAAGTTGAAACAATCAAATAAATTATTAATGATTCAAGTTCAGCATTATTATTGAGTAAATCAGTAATATAAAATATTGATAACTAATAATAATAGATTGGGTTAAATTCATAATTAAATAAGAAAAACTGTATATATAAATCACAAAAAATATTAAAAGAATACAAAACTAATTGATGAAATTTACAGATAAAAAGAAAATTTATCACAAAAAATAAGAAAAAATACAAAACTCATTTCATGAGATTTACAAATAAATAAGAAAGGAAATGTCAAAAAATAATAAATTAAAAAATGCAAAACAAACTGGATGAAATTTACAAATAAATAAGAAAAAAAGTGTCGCAAAAAATGATGAATACAAAATTAGAAATCAAATTGGGTGAACTTTACAAATAAATAAGAAAGAAAAAGTGTCACAAAAATAACAAAAAAATAGCAAATTGGATGAAATCTACAAATAAATAAGAATGGAAAACTATGTCACAAAAAATAATAAGTAAAAAATTACAAAACAAATTGGATAAAATTTACAAATAAATAAAAAGAAAAACTGCGTCACAAAAAATAGAAAAATAAAAAAATTGGATGAAATTTACAAAATAGATAAGAATGGAAAGCTATGTCACAAAAATTAATAAATTAGAAATACAAAATAAATTGAATGAAATGTACAAATAAATAAAAAAGAAAAACAAAGTTACAAAAAATAATATATTAAAAAATACAAAACAAACTGAATGAAATCTACAAAAAAAAAAACTTCGTCACAAAAAAAAAAACAGGATGAAATTTACGAATAAATAAGATTGGAAAAGTATAAGTTATTATAATAATAAAAAAAAAAAAATACAGAGCCACTCCACGCGACATCAGAATCGCAGCGACAACTGACGAATCGCGCGGCGTCGTGCATTAGCGACGACAACGCGGTCGCTATAGTCGCCGCCTCTGGTCGCTGTTGCGTGAAACCGACCAGTTCCCTATGCTAACTTTAAGTGCACTGCAGCAGATGAGCGTGAAAATGGATTGAGCTACTCAGTGTCGTCATACAACTTGATTGACATGGTGTGTGTGTGTGTGTGTGTGTGTGTGTGCGCGTGTGTGTTTGTGTGTATGTATAATATATATATATATATATATATATATATATATATATATTATATATATATATATATATATATATATATATATATATATATATATATATATATATATATATTTATATATAATCTGTTTGTATGTGTGTATATATATATATATATATATATATATATATATATAAAGACAAAATAGACTGCTAAGTAAAGGACTACCGTCCAAAGGCCTTGCAGCACTCGGTTGTTTCTCTTTCCGTCCTGGATCTTGTCTTTATTTATATATTCATCACGTTCCATATTTTCGTGATTCAGTTATACATATTTATGAAATATATGTGTGTGTATATATATATATATATATATATATATATATATATATATTTATATATATATATATATTGTATTTTATACCTGGTGATGAACCACTTATCAGTTATAATTTCCCTCCGGTATTGCTTCCGAGGTAGAGCGAATTGGATATTGAACATCTGTAGCCTAATGTTTTGTGTATATAAAATGTTGAGTTGATGTGATAAACAATCGTAAATATACATACATGCATGCATATATATATGTGTGTGTGTGTGTACAGTTATGTAGCATGAATATTTGTCAATGAATTTTTGATACTTTGCGTGACTTTGAATAATTTAACACTTGCCGTTTGCGTTCTTTTCAAATTGGCATAAACTTGATTGCTTTGAACATTGCTCTTGGGTAAATCTCAGCCAATCTGACTCGTATACAACAATAATATCAAAAAGAAATATTAAATGTTTTGAAAAGTTTCTGTTTAATCTCCTGCTAGTCAATAAAAAGTCTCACTCTAAAATTTTTCGATTTGAAGTGGGGGAGGTGAAAGTCTTCTTTGGCAAAATGCTTAATTTTCAGAAAGTTAGAGAGTCTATTTTACTTATGTTTCAAGCTAGTCGCAAAAAAAAAAAAAATATTTATTTTTCAATGTCAGTAACTTGTATAATTTTATTTCTCAGTGTCAGTAACTAATATAATTTTATTTCTGTCTAGCTAACCTCACTTCTATCCATTGAAAAGATAAAAAGAAAAGTAAAACAACACCTCAAAGAGAGTCTTTTTGCTTCAAGAAAATGGTACCTAAAACTCAAAACTCTTCTTGTTAGTAACATTAATTTTTTTATAATTTTTATAATTTTTTTTACCTTTATAACCAAAATACTTAAATTATCAAGTCTTTTATTAAAGCATTTTTAGCTCGAGGGAGGCTGTCAAGGCTCATAGTCCTCCTTGTTAGCAACATTTTTTTTTTTTTTTTAGAATTGTTACACTTGTAACCTCACAGCTATTCATCCAATAGACTTAAAATATAAAATATATGAAGTCTCATAGCCTTTTTATTTCAAGAAAGTCTGCGAAAACTCAAAGTCCTCCTTGTCAACACCAGTATAGAAAGTTAGCTAAAATCAGAATTAATTCCTGCCAGCTACATTAGTTTTTAGTATTTTTATCACGCCAACCTCACTTATTTACTCAAAAGTCTTAAAAAAATAGTCTTTATAGCTAAAAATATTTTTGTTTTTAAGAAGGCCCTCCTTGTCAGAACATTAGATTTTCATAATTTTTATCAAGCTAATTTCACTGTTATTCACCCTAAAGACCTACAGTATTAAAAAAAAAAGTCTATCACACTCTCTCATTTTCAAGCAAGTCAGCAAAAAAAAAAAAAATAAATAAATAAAAACAAGAAAACCACCATATTCATCCCTGTCAGGAGGCTTCAAGTCAGCATCGAATCAGCAGCATGGGTTCTGTATATCGTGAGTCTAATCTCACTCTTATTTTCTCAAAAAGACTTAAAAAGTTTTTAAAAAACTCTATCACAGTCTCACCGTTTCAAGCAAGTCAGCAAAAAAAAAAAAAAAAAAAAAAAAAAGAAGAAAACCGCCATATTCATTCCTGTCAGGGGGCTTCAAGTCAGCATCGAATCAGCAGCATGGTTTCTGTATATCGTGAGTCTAATCTCACTCTTATTTTCTCAAAAAGACTTAACTTTTTTTTTTTTAACTCTTATCATAACCTCTCGGTTTCAGGCAAGTCAGCAAAAAAAAAAAAAAAAAAAAAAAAACCACCATATTCATCCCTGTCAGGGGCTTCAAGTCAGCATCGAATCAGCAGCATGGTCTCTGTATATCGTGAGCGACCAAAAGACACCGACGACTCCCTGTTTGCTTAGAGAATAATGCAAATCCTCCACGCCTGTCTTATCAGACGTCATCCCAATGGATTTGTCTCCGTCCGTCATTTTGCTGCGAGTGACGGCTGACTCGGTTTCTGTCTGTTTTTTTCGGTTTTCTTGAGTTTGGGGGAGGGGAAGGGGAAGGGGAAGGGGAAGGGGATGCCTTTGTTCTTTGGACCTTCTAGGTGGCTTCTGTCTGTTAGTCTGTCTCATATTTTGTTGGGGGGGGGGGCGAGGTGAGGGGTGTCTTCATATTTTCGATCTCTGTCTGTTGATATTTCTGTCTGTCTCTTTTGTTCTTCCAGAAATCAACTGCTGTCTCTCATGATTTATATTTGCCGGACGTCTCTCTCTCTCTCTCTCTCTCTCTCTCTCTCTCTCTCTCTCTCTCTCTCTCTCTCTCTCTCTCTCTCTCTCTCTCTCAGAAGTCATTTTATTTTTCGTCTTCCTGTATGTCATCCAGAAAGTCTCTCTCTCTCTCTCTCTCTCTCTCTCTCTCTCTCTCTCTCTCTCTCTCTCTCTCTCTCTCTCTCTCTCTCTCTCTATTTTCCAGAAATGTCTCGGTTTCCGTCTCACATTTAATCTCTTTTTCTCCCAATGTTTTCCTCTCTCTCTCTCTCTCTCTCTCTCTCTCTCTCTCTCTCTCTCTCTCTCTCTCTCTCTCTCTCTCTCTCCCCTTACATTTTCCAGAAATGTCTCAGTTTCTGTCGTTTAATCTTTGTTTCACTCAGTGTTTATACTCTCTCTCTCTCTCTCTCTCTCTCTCTCTCTCTCTCTCTCTCTCTCTCTCTCTCTCTCTCTCTCTCTCTCTCTTTACATTTTCCAGAAATGTCTCAGTTTCTGCCGTTTAATCTCTTTCTTTCACTCAGTGTTTATAGTCTCTCTCTCTCTCTCTCTCTCTCTCTCTCTCTCTCTCTCTCTCTCTCTCTCAGAAATCACATGTGCATCAGTGACTTTTCATTCGGGCGTCCGAAGCCCTCCCTGTCTTTGGGCGAAGCTCTAATCAGCGACCATTGACGCGGACACAATAATAGACTATGTTTAAAGACACCGTAAGACCCAGAATCCCATTGAAAAAGTCCGCAAGTCTCAGCTTTGAGGTCACCTCATCGTCATGCCGCGATGACGTGGAAATGACACGTCTATCGAAAGACTTCAGTAAATCACCCTCCCGTAGGAGAGTTACACCGGATAATGACCTTTAGGATGCCGTGACGAAGGGATTAGAGTCCTTTGTCCCACAGCTCTTGGATGATATCCTTTTGGGGGAAGGGACTTCACGTTGCCCTTATATATACATGTTATCCTTTTTCCTTTCCTCCTCTTATTCGGGCTCCCTTGCCCACCCCTTTATCTTTCTCTTCCCCTACCCCCCTTTATTTTGCTCACCCCCTCTTTTAAGCCTGTCCCGTCCCCTCCTCTTATTGTTTATAAATCTGGTTCCATTTCTTTTGGAAAAATTGATTCCTCTTCCTTTCCATTTTTCTCTCCGTTTAATCTGTCCTCCCTTTCCCCCTTCATCTTCCCTTTACCCCTTTATCTTTCTCTTTTTATATGGCTCTCCATCTTTAGCCTATCCCGGCCCCCTCCTTTTATTATTTATGAATCTAGTTCCATTTGTTTTATGAATTCCTTATGCTTTCCCCTTTTTCTCTTCATTTATTGGTGCCTCCCTTCCCCCCCCCACCTTTATTTGAGTCACCCTCTTAAGCCTTTCCCGTCCCCTCCTCTTATTATATATAAAAATCTGATTCCTTTTGTTTTTGGAAAATCGATTCCTCTTCCTGATTCCTTAGTAAAATATTTTGATCGTCCGTCAATTTCCCTGTAAAGAAAACATGAATAAAAATATTCTATAAAAAGCTTAAAGACTTCCAAAATGATATGGTTTTATTCGTTTCATTCGTTTATTCGTCAGTCCATTATCCTTTTAACGAAACAATATTAACCCCGTAGGCATTACTTAAGGTTCTTTGCAGCGTGCTGGCTGCAACCCCGTTCGTTCCTTTTACTGTACTTCCTTTCATATTCTCTTTCTTCCATCTGACTTTCCACCCTCTCCTGACAGTTGATTCATAGCGGAACTGCGAGGTTTTCCTCCTGTTACACCTTTCAAAGTCTTACTGTCAGTTTCCGGTTCAGCGCTGAATGACCTCATTGATCCCAGTGCTTGGCCTTTGTCCTAAATTCTATATTCAATTCAATCAGTTCTAAACAATATTGAAAATATTATATAAATATTTAAAAGAGTTCTGAAATAATATGGTCCCATTTGTTTTGAGAAAATTAACACTCTTAACTCTCATGTGAAATAACTTCAGTCACTTAAACAAAGCAGCATTATGAATATTCTATAAAATATTTAAAAGCTTTCTCAGATAGTATATAGTTCCATTTGTGCAGTATTAAAAATCACCTCTGAAATATTTAAAAAGAGTTCTGAAGTAATATTTTGAGAACCCAAATCCTCCCGAGAACCACATTAATAAGCGCAAATAGCCGCTTTTATCATCGCGGGTCGAACTCCGACCCCTATCGATCGAATTCCCAATCAGTGGAGGATCGCAACTCGCCTCCTGATTGGCCGAGGGGCTCCCGCTGGTACCTCTCTCGGCCAATAGGGGCTCGACGGCCGCCGCTATTAAAGTTGACACACCCTCCTTTCGTAATTAATTCTCACCCGTTAATATAATTCGGGAGAGCATTTAATTCTAGGCCAGACACGCTGCGATGAATGCTGTTGTACCGCGTGATTTTCGCCGAAGAGCAGCAGCGGCGGTGAAACAGCAGTGCTGTTACGTCGACGTAAATAAAATGAATTGGACGAAGTGGTATCTGTCAGTTGTCCCTTGCAAGATTATGTTGTATAGATGACGCTGTTGTTGTGTCGTCAAATTTACCCAGACGCTGTTGTTGTATCGTCAACATTAACCAGCCGCTGTTGTTGTATCGCCAAATTACCTAGATGCTGTTGTTGTATCGTCAAATTACCTAGATGCTGTTGTTGTATCGTCAAGTTACCCAGACGCTGTTGTTGTATCGTCCACATTAACCAGCCGCGGTTGTTGTATCGTCACATTACATAGACGCTGTTGTTGTATCGTCAAAAATAACCAGCCGCTGTTGTTGTATCGTCAAAATTAACCGGATGCTGTTGTTATGTCGTCAGAAAATAACCAGCGGCTGTTGTTGTACCATCGTCAGTATTAACCAGATGCGTTGTTGTTTCACTCTCATCCAAAGCGACCTCGAAAATATGTTGTTCTGTGGCTAGTTCGCCAGAAATGAAACCGAGTCGATGCTGTTTTAACAGCTCGATCGAGTTAGAACTGTAAACGAACGCTCTGTTGTTTCGCCAATAAAACCGAGACGCTGCTGTTTTCCCGGTCAGTCAGTCGTCTGCGACACCAATTGTGAAGCGGAAAATCTGTCCTTTCCTTTAAAAGTCGCTGTAGTAAATTTGCAACCCCGTAGGGTTCCATAGCCGTCAGTGCACCTCATGCGGTGCACTGTAGGCATTAACTCAAGGTTCTTTGGAGTGTGCCTTCGGCCCCTGGGTGAAACCCCTTTCGTTCCTTTTACTGTACCTCCTTTCATATTAACAGTGCAACTGCTTTGAGTTTTCCTCCTCTTACACCTTTCAAACCTTTTACTGTCAATTGCCATTACAGCGCTGAATGACCACATAGGTCCCAGTGCTTGGCCTTTGGCCTAAATTCTATATTCAATTCAATTCAATCAATAAATTTGCAAGTACAACTTCAGAAGACTTTATTCATGGTCTGAGTTACAGACCGGGAATAATAATAATAATAATAATAATAATAATAATAATAATAATAATAATAATCAGATCGCTTGTTTCTGTAATTCTGTAATTCTAATTGGGTAATATGATTTATATGTTTTTCTTGGTATGAAAAAATCACGTAAATTATTACCGGGCCCATAGTATTAGCAGTATCATCAGCATTCCTTTCTGTCGTTAAAGGTTTTAGGTGCAATAAAGACAATAATAGACTCCAGTAGTCGTACCAGTAGCAGTATCATCATCGTCTTTTTATTATTATTATTATTATTATTATTATTATTTACTTCATGTAGATTTGAACCATCCGCAGATAAAACACCAGACCTAAGATTGAATATTATCATTAATAATAATAATAATAATAATAATAATAATAATAATAATAATATTATTATTATTATTATTATTATTATTATTATTATTATTAAAATAGTCGTACCAGTATCAGTGTCATCATCATCATCATCATCTCTATTATTATTATTATTATTATTATTATTATTATTATTATTATTATTATTATTATTATTATTAACAACAATAATTTACTTGTAGATTTGAACCGTCCACGGATGAAACACCAGACCAAAGAATTTATATTATCATTAATAATAATAATAATAATAATAATAATAATAATAATAATAATAATAATAATAGTATCCCCTTAAAACAGTCGTATCAGTATCAGTATCATCATCATCTTTATTATTATTATATTATTTTTATTGTTGTTAATAATAATAATAATAATAATAATAATAATAATAATAATAATAATAATAATAATAATATAATAATTATAATTGTAGATTTGAACCGTCCACCGATGAAACACCAGACCAAAGAAATAATAATAATAATAATAATAATAATAATAATAATAATAATAATAATAATAATAATGTTACTATACCCTTCAAAACCCAATACTCATAAACACCTTCAAACGGAATTCTCAGACGTCTCACTTTTTCATTCCGGTAAATACTTGTGGTATAAGTAATAAGACATGAGGCGATACTTTGTAAAGTGCGTTCTGCGTGACAATATCTCAAGTTTCTCCAGCCATAAATCAAAGTTCTGACAATTTCTTTATGGTTGCAATATTTTTTATTTATTTACGAATGCAACACAACGCCACAGACTGTCCATCTCTAAGTGTATGAGGTGTGTGAGAAATGTGAATTTATTATTTAGTCATTTTTAAGGTGAAACTTTTTTGAGAGTACGATAATTTGCGTGCACTTTTTTCGTACTTGAAAAATTCACCGAGATTTAAAAAAAAAATTACGATAGTTTGACAGTTCGTTGAACTTGGTGATCAGAGTGAAATTAAATAAAAAAGATTGAAAAAAAAATTAAGTTCGTCCCCATTTTCATTCTTATACAGTAGAATGCAGTTCATCCCCATTCATTTATATACAGTAGAATGCAGATGACAAACAAAATGTATACACTCTCAAACACATGCATGTACAATATATATATATATATATATATATATATGCTGTATATGTTTACAAAGGTACATGATTTGTCCTGAGTGTGATGTTTTGTCTCGTCAACATAAATTTGCTCTACTCCAGTACGTATTATTCATTGTGCATTATTCCCTTTCAAAACTAAACCCATTAGTAATCAATTCGAAATCGTAGATATTTATGTAAATACTTTATTAGTAAAAACTCCTTTTCCTTTTCACATCCGCAGCGTTGACAGTTGCAAGTAATTTTGGCCTATTGAAAATAAGGAGTAAACAAATGATATCTGATTTTTGAGCACTTGATTGACGAATGTAAACTGATAAGTTACACTTATCTCTGTGTTTTCATGGTCTTTGTGTTAAATAATATGGATTCAACGATTGCTAATCATATCTTTCGATACGTTAGCTGTATTTGCCTTTGCATGGACGTTCAGTAATTACAGCGCTGTATTTTATCGCTACTGTATTTCTCTCTACAGGTAATTACCGCTTCCAAGTCTAATAAAAAGTGTAACTTACAAATTACAGTTGATATACGAAATTTAAATCTACAGTTAAATGAGCATTATGGTTTGTCTGGCTGACACAGTCAATATACAGTTTAAATATATAGTTAAATTTGTGTATGTCAGTCTGTCTGTGTATCTGTCTGTATGTCTGTCTGTCTGTCTGCTCATTCGAGTCGATACGAGAGAGAGAGAGAGAGAGAGAGAGAGAACGCTCTCGGCTCTCCCATCAATACTTACGATTCACGTAATGGGCGTTCGCTCCCGGCTCTTTCTTTATTTCTCCCCGATGAATTATGACGTTTCTCCTTCAATTTTACCGCCCGCGGATTTATTTACGTTCTTCCCTTTTCCTTCATCGGACGGTGCTAAAACGTCCGCGTGATTAAATATTAACCCCTTGCGATTAAATATTAGCCTTCTGCTAGGAGCGAGAAAACGTATTCGGCATTTTGGGGGCGGAAATAAGATCCGTTGTTTATGCGCCAATTTTTCCCAACAGATGGCACTGTCGGCCGCTGTTCCCACGTTACTATTGGTGTCTATGGTAGCAGCAACATTTGGGCGTGGGTGGGGTGGGGGCCGGGTTTTTAGGGGGGAGTGGGTGGGTGTGGGAGGTTGGCTCCACTTGGGTTTCATGCCTGCAGGTCGTACATGTAAAAGGCCGTATTCGAAACCCGTAACATACAGACAGATGGCAATGAATTATGTATTTTAGCCTTATTAATGTTTTCACGGTCGGCCGGGCCAAATGTTTTCGGTTTCGTCTCGATACAGAAGACGCCGGAAGATTCGTCGTTTTCACGATGTCCCGCGGGGGAGCAGTGCCTTTCAGTGCACAGTATTCCTTGAGGTTCTTTGCAGCGTCCCTTCGGCCCCTAGCTGCAGCCCCTTGCGTTCCTTTTACTGTACCCCCTTTCATATTCTCTTTCATCCATCTTACTCTCCACCTTCCCCAAACAATTGATTCGTGGTGCAACTGCGAGGTTTTCCTCGTGTCACAACCTTTTACTGTCAATTTCCGTTTCTGCGCTGAAAGACCTCGTAAGTACCAGTGCTTGGCCCTTGGCCCAAATTCTGTATTCAGTTCACGATCAAATTCGCCTTTAATGGAGGCGTTTGTAAACAAACCGTATTATTTGTGGCGTAGTTTTTTCTTTATTTGTCTATTAAAACTTTGAAATTAACTTCGTACTTTATTTATTAAGCTGTATAGTCTTTTCTGTTATTTATTAAACTGTATAATCTTTTCTTTTGTGTTGAACTAAATCATTTATATAAACACCAAAGTTTGGAAGTTTTTCTCCCATAGGTTCATCCGCGATTTAACAGTTGAATTGTGAATGTGGTGGAGACTATTGTCTTGTAGTTTATATATATATATATATATATATTATATATATATTATATATATAATGATAGAGAGACAGATAGACAGACATCATAGTCATACGACCGCACCTATATTGGGGCGAGTGAGTGCTCTCTCTCTCTCTCTCTCTCTCTCTCTCTCTTTTCGATTTTGCAATAGGTACAATGGTCCTTTTGTCTGTGTTTCGTAACTTTGTCCTTTTGGGCCCTGACAGTCTGCTCAGTTATTCAGTTCTGCTTCCTGATTGGTACGTGTGAAAGACTGGGAAATAATAATAATAATAATAATAATAATAATAATAATAATAATAATAATAATAATAATAATAATGATGGCAGCATCAATCGAGTTGATGATTCAAAAAAGTCAATATAAAATCAGTTCCATTGACGCTGTCATTGTATTTAATAATAATAATAATAATAATAATAATAATAATAATAATAATAATAATAATAATAATAATAACAACAATAATAATAATAATAATAATAATAATAATAATAATAATAATAATGACTGGAAAAATAGTCTTGATTTGCGTATTGGTATCTGTGCAAGATAATTGAGGGATAGTAAGAATCATTACAGAACGATAGAACAAATAGTAATAGTCTTTCGTCTTTGCCATTAATTTTGCCGTGTGGCATTCTATACCCATTTTGGGTATTTTTGCCACTGACCTTTAGTCCTCTTTAGTAATATATTTTCCTACTGATAATTTTCAAATAGAAATTCCCTACTTCTTGCCAAATACCCCTGGGTACTTTTTTTTTTTCCTCTATGTGGTATTCTATACCCATTTTCCTACTGATATTTTTCAACTAGAAATTCCCTTCCTCTTGCCAAATACACCTTGGGTACTTTTTTGCTCTGTGGGGCATTCTATACCCATTTTGGGCATTTTTGCCATTGACCCCTATTCCTCTTTAATATTTTTTCACATTGATAATTTTCAAATAGAAATTAACTTCCTCTTTGCAAATACCCCTTGGGTCCTTTTTTTGCTCTATGTGGCATTCTATAGCTTACCCATGGTGGGCATTTTGGCCACTGACCTTTCTTCCTCTTTAATATTTTTCCCTACTGGTACTTTTCAAATAGAAATTCCCTTCCTCTTTGCCAAATACCCCTTGGGTACCTCTTTTTATACTATTTTTTTTTTTTTGGACAATACCCAGGGTCATTTCCCCATCTTCCTCCTATTACCCGTTTAGACAGTGGGCCCTCCCTTTCCATTACCTCTACTTCCTGTGTTTATCCGTCCTTCTTTCCAGAACCGTTTATCATGATTATATATATATCTGTTTCTTGTGTTTTGTGTTACGTCTTTTTATTTGGAGAATGACGCAGTACGTTATTTTCGCGTGAATTAATGCCTAACACGTTATTTAAACTGGGCATTTTCTTTAGGGAGAGAGAGGGAGAGAGAGAATTCTTATTAATATTATTACAGATATAGAGAGGTGATTGTTGTTATTGGTACTGTAAAGTCTGTAATTCTAGAGAGAGAGAGAGAGAGAGAGAGAGAGAGAGAGGTTGTTATTAATGTTGTTAGAAATATAGAGAGAAGGAATTGTTGTTAATGGCCGGTTATTTGAGAGAGAGAGAGAGGGGGATATTTTTCGAAAGAGAGAAAAGTAGTGATTGCGTTACTATCGGTTCTACTCTTATTACAACTATTATAAATAGCCCAGCTATTCATATTAGAATGAAATCCGTAAAAATGTTTTTTTACTTTTATTCGGTACGTGTTTAAAACAAATTTAAATTTAGAAAATAAAAAAAAAAGAATCTGAACTATGACGTTACTCGTTGTCAGCTAAAGTAGTGAGGGTATGCAATCATTTTTCTCCTCTTTAAATGTTTGAATTACATTACAAACTTCAGAGATGTAATCTGCGTGGCTTTTATATTTTAAGCAAGAACCTTCTTGCCTAAACATCTCTTAATATTCCTTTGGTTATATTTTTATGTGATAAAACTTCGATGATGTACTTGTGTGTTTTCTCGTGTACGACAGTGAATAATTATATATATATATATATATATATATATATTATATACATGTGTGTATATATACACACAAATAAATGTATATATATATGCATATTTATATACTGTATGTACTTATATACATATACAAATTATATATATATATATATGTGTGTGTGTGTGTATTGTATGTGTATATATATGTATATATCTGTTTATATACACACGCATATATATATACAGTATACATACACACACACACACACACACACACACAACATACTTCTATAAATTTACAATAATTGAAAGGCTACCAGCACCTTGCAGAAACAAAAAAAAAAAAAAAACATACATGGCCAATACAATCCGAATGCCCATCAAAGAAACGGTTAAGAAAATTATACCAGATCAGAGAGAGAGAGAGAGAGAGAGAGAGAGAGGTGTCGGTCAGCTGAAGACTCGAGACGG
>JANJGK010000024.1:20106349-20111349 GCA_039081455.1 Macrobrachium rosenbergii
AACGTGACTGGACAAGTAAAAATGTTTTTTTGGCTAATAATGCACACGTACATATACGTGTGCGTGTATGTATATGTATGTATGTATGTATATATATTATATATATATATATATATATATATATATATATATCATAAATATATAGGCTATATATTTTTATATATATATATATATATACACACATATATATACATATATATATATACACACACACACATATATATATATATATATATATATATATATATATATATATATATATATATATATATATATATATATAAGGTTTTAATATGCATAGGCTAGGAATGGTCTACCTCTCTCTAAATCACAAAATAATAAAAGTGATCAGATTATGGTATAAATTATATCAGGCAAGGACCTTGTTAATACTCTGGCCTAACAGGCAAAGTTTTATAGTGTTCAATAAATTCACGGTGAATGACTTATTTTAATTATAATATCCCTTTTACTATTTATAAATTACGCCTTCCTTTCTCTTATCCTTATCTAACGATAGGAAAAGAATCTATGCCCAAACATTAATAATTTAATAGCCCACGATATCGCCACAATACTACCCTAAATTGGAAAACTGCAGTATCAGCAAAATTTTCGAAACTGAGGTATGCCACCTACCGGACTCGTGAAACACTAAATACACAAGTTACTGCAGTTTCAGAATGATTCTTCAGTGCTTTCCACGAGTATTTAGGGGGATCCCGTTTGCAGTATCGGCAAAATCAGTAGTAAGGCAAGGGAGTATCTACCATTTTCTCAGTTCTGTATTTTTGCAGATGCTGCAGTCTTCTATTTTTGGGCAGAATATATCACGAATCCACAAACAGCACAGAAACGCTCTACAAAGACTCTAAGTGGCCGACAATGGTTCTCAACCAGTCACAAATACTAACCACCAAAACCACTTATAACTGACGATAACAATATAAAATAAATAACACCAAACCACTTATAACTGACAATAACAATAAAATAAAATAACAACCAAACCACTTATAACTGACGATTACAATAAAACAAAATACCCACCAAAACCACTTACAACTGACGAAACAATAAGATAAAATAACAACCAAAACCACTTATAACTGACGATAACAATAGATAAAATAACAACCAAAACCACTCATAACTGACGATAACAATAAGATAAAATAACAACCAAAACCACTTGTAACTGACGACAACAATAAGATAAAATAACAACCAAAACCACTTATAACTGACGATAACAATAACTGACGATAACAATAAGATAAAATAACAACCAAAACCACTCGTAACTGACGATAACAATGAAATAAAATATGGTTGAAACACAGCGACACAGAACAATGACAAGAGTCTCCCCCTTGAGGTTGCTATTTCTAACTGACAAATCCAGAGGGACTTTTTGCACTCACAATCCAGTATCACAATTATTCTCGCTTTGCGTGCTTCCGAAAAAAAAAAAAATAATTATAAACAATACAAGGACAACAGATATTTCAACTCAAGGCGCGGGTACAGGACTGCAAAGGTTTATTTCTAAAATAAATATCATAATATATTCATTATATGTATATTTATATAGATTTGTATATGTATATTTACATACATAATCCATATATATCATGTAATGTACACACACATACACACATACACAATGCATATATACACCTGTGCATGTACATATTATAATAATAATAATAATAATAATAATAATAATAATAATAATAATAATAATAATAATAATAATAATAATAATAATAATAATAATAATCTATTAACTCTATTTCAGGAAACTCAGACAACCATTACCTCGTACAAGATAAATTTTACAGAACAGAACAAAAAAAAATAGGCTATAAAAAAACCGAATTAAAAAAAAAAAACTCTGCCGGTAAATTACAGATGGACCAGTTTATAACGCCGGCGACACCACACCAGAATCCAGCCTTTTAATGGAATTGAAATTGGAGGGTATTAAGGATGGCACAGGATACCCTACAGTAAAACCAGGACACCCGCCGCCGCCGCCGCCGCGCCACGCCCGGCCAGATCCAGATGGGTAATGCGCCTGGTATGAATATGAAGAAGAAGAAGAAGAATAGGAAGGAGAAGAAGAGGAAGAAGGAGGAGGTGAAGAAGAAGAAGAAGGTCGCTCTTTGGTAGGCGGACGCGTGTTGCGATGCTGATGGCAGGCCATGGTATAATTCGGGCCATTCTCCTTCTCCTGCCACGCCTGCTCCCTGCTGCCCTGCTGTTCTGCTGCCTGCTGCTTCGTTTGCCCCTATTCCACCTTATCCTCCTCCTCCTCCTCCTCTTCTTCTTTAGGACCTGGGAGGAACCGTCCCTGCCAAAAGAGGCTTTAAGGAAGACATCCCTTCCAGCCTATATGTTACCTTCCAAGAATGGTGATTTACTCAGATCTACTGGAAACCCTTTATTATTATTATTATTATTATTTATTATTATTATTATTATTATTATTATTATTATTATTATTATTTATCTCTGGTGTCTCTCCTTCTCCATTCTGCCAGAAAAATTACCTTCCAAGACTTGGTGATTTGCTCAGAAATACTGGAAACCCTTTATTATTATTATTATTATTATTATTATTATTATTATTATTATTATTATTATTATTATTATTATTATTATTATTATTATTACTTATCCCTGTAGTGTCTCTCCTTCTCCACTCTGCCTTCTGGTCTTCAGTTACTCCCTGAAAAGATCATGAATTACGGAGCTCAAGTTAAATTTTTATTTTTCCTTTATTTTACCTGACGGTACGTGCATCATAATATTGTCCCACACCAAATGCCCATACCAACTGGCATCTAAAAACTCTGCAACAGCTGACGAGACCAGTGGTTATCGGTCTCTGAGGCTGGCAGATTAAATAATGTAAATTTAAATTAGTTATATTGAGTTGACAGTCGGTGCAATGGCTGTATTTATCCGAGTCTCTGTATCTGCCAGACACTGATCAGTCACTTGCAGAGTCAGTATCTGCAGAATGTGAAACTTCATTATGTAGCTTATCCGTGGTTAGATTGGTAACGTTGTGGACTGTGATACCTGAGGACTCAAGTTAAAAAAAGTCTCACCCAGGTATATTATCACTTTTAGTTTTCTGTAAAAGAAAACTGTCGAGTGGCTATTTGTCTGTCCGTCCGGACTTTTTCTGTCCGTCTTCAGCTCTTAGAAACTACTGAGGCTACTGGGATGCAAATTGGTACGTTGACCATCCACACTCCAATCATCAAACATACCAAATAACAACCCTCTAGCCTCAGCAGTTTTTATTATATCTAAGGTCAAAGTTAGCCATAATCGTGCGTCTGGCAACGCTATAGGACAGGCCACCACCGGGCCGTGGCTGAAAACTTCACGGGCAGCGGCCCGTACAGAAAACTCTATTGCGCCGAAGACACTTCGGCGCATTTTTTACCTGTTCATCTCGTAATCTAATTTTTTGTAAATGTATCTACCTTGCCTATTTCCATATATGGCCTTGAGTTGAAATAAAGTATTATTATTATTATTATTATTATTATTATTATTATTATTATTAGCCTCTTTCAATTTCTGTCTCTCGAATGAGTTTCTCTGTAGCAGTAGGTAAACTATATAACAGCTGTTAAAGTATTATTATTATATATTATTATTTCTTCCTTCTCGTGGGCAGGGGAGAAAATGCCCCCTTCATGCCCGTCTGGAACCTAGATGAAAATGGAGGGTTATTTACTGAGATCATACCCCGTACCTATTCAGTGCCCAACCAGCGCCGCTGGTAAATAGGCAACAATAAACCAACGGCCCTCCTAACCCCATCCCCTTCCAAAAAATTAACAAATATTTAAATATTAATTAATTATTAAAACATCAAATATAATATTAAATAAACAAATAAATAAGTACACAAAATTAGTATTTCAACAGACGTTATAAATTGAGTACAAAATCGTCCAGAAAATCGGGAACAAAATCGGCCAGAAAATCATGCACAAAACTCGACAAGAAAATCGAGAAAAAAAAAAACGGACAGAAGAGCGGGCACAAAATCGGCAATAAAATGTGGTACACAATCGGCCAAAAAATCGAGTACAAAATCAGCATAAAATCGGCCAGAAAATCGAATACAAAATCAGAATAAAATCGGGCACAAAATCGGGTACACAATCGGCCAGAAAATCGAGTACAAATTCAACACAAAATCGGGTTCACAATTGGCCTTAAAATCGGGCACAAAATCGTCCTGAAAATCGAGTGCAAAATCAACATAAAACCAGACGCAAATTCGTCCTGAAAGCCCGCTTACAAAATCGTCCAGAAAATCGGGCATAAAGCTGGGAACAAAATCGGGTAGAAAATCGAGTACAAAATCAGCATAAAATCGGGCACAAAATTGGCTGTAAAATAGGGCACAAAATCGGCCAGAAAATCGAGTACAAAATCAGCCAGAAAATCGAGTATAAAATCAGCCAGAAAATCGAGTATAAAATCAGCCAGAAAATCGGATACAAAATCAGCCAGAAAATCGAGTATAAAATCAGCATAAAATCGGGCACAAAACTGGCCAAAAATCGAGTACAAAATCAACATAAAACCGGGTACAAAATCGGCCAGAAAATCGAGTATAAAATCAGCATAAAATCAGCCACAAAATTTGCCATAAAATAGGGCACAAACTCGGCCAGAAAATCGAGTACAAAATCAGCCAGAAATTCGAGTATAAAACCTGCATAAAATCGGGTATACAATCGACCAGAAAATCGGATACAAAATCAGCCAGAAATTCGAGTACAAAATCAGTCAGAAATTCGAGTATAAAACCTGCATAAAATCGGGTATACAATCGACCAGAAAATCGGATAAAAAATCAGCCAGAAAATCGAGTACAAAATAAGCATAAAATCGGGCACAAAATTGGCCAGAAAATCGAGTACAAAATCAACATAAAACCGGGCACAAAATCGGCCAGAAAA
>JANJGK010000024.1:20116349-20131349 GCA_039081455.1 Macrobrachium rosenbergii
CTGAATGCGCGCGTGAGGTCAAATACAAACTTCGCGTAAGGATTTTTCTTTTTACAGGAGGAGAAAATGAACGTTTACATAAAAAAAAAAGCTTTAAAAAAACGGGAAGTAAAATAAACTGCCTATACCGTAACATCCGCGGAGGGGGATAACGATATTAGCGGGGCGGGGAATGAGAGAGAGAGAGAGAGAGAGAGAGAGAGAGAGAGAGAGAGAGAGAGAGAGAGAGAGAGAGAGAGAGAGAGAGAGAGAGAGAGAGAGTCTGTACCCCGGAGGTGTGGAATATTACCTCGTCGAGGCCTTACGATACATCCATTATTAAACATACATGCACACATAATATGATTATATATATATATGTGTATATAATATATATATATATATATATATATATATATATATATATATATATATATATATATATATATATATATATGTGTATGTGTATATAATATATATATATATATATATATATATATATATATATATATATATATATATATATATATATATATATATATATATATTATATATGCAGCTCAACTTCCACTTCGTAAAAAGATGGAAACTCTTGTATACAAGTCTCGAAAACATATATAATTTGGGATTCTCACGTAGTCAATTATTTCTGGCATGTGACGATTTTCCTGCAGGCAAATCTTTTTTTTATTAAAACAGCTTACGAAGAATTAAACGGTTAATTCGAGTCCATATCAGGCACACAAAAAAAAAAAATTAAAAATATCGAAGAAAGCTTTATGAAGTCGCATACCTGAAAACTTAGAATATACTGCACAGAATTAGGCTAAAGATTTTTACTCATTTAACCGCTGCTTATTAATTCAAATTCGGTTCAAGAGAGGAACACTGGAGTCTGTGTACACAATCACCTTTCGTTTTCTTATTAATACCGATCAAAATATGCACTCCATCATGTATAGAAAAACAAAGGCCTGAAAGATTATTAACATAGCATAACAGGCTTGGATAAATAGCGCGCACTAAAACCTCATAGGTCATATAGCTCTATTTCATATCATTATCTTCGTGCGATCTTGCCAGCATATAATATGTAGCTTATCTGTATAAAATTTACAAGTTTCTAAAAAGATGCATAAACCTTTCAATCTACATAAAATTAACATAAAAGGTCACAATCTTTCATTCTAGGTAAACTTAACAGAAAAAGTCACAATCTTTAATTCTAGGTAAAATTAACCAGGAAAGGTCACAACCTTTAATTCTAAGTAACATTATCAGAAAAGGTCACACTCTTTACTTCCAGGTAAAATTAACAGAAAAGGTCACAATCTTTACTTCTAAGTACAATTAACAGAAAGGGTCAATCTTTAATTCTAGGTAAAATTAACAGAAAGGGTCACAATCTTTCATTCTGGGTAAAATTAACAGAAAAGGTCACAATCTTACATTCCAGGTAAAATTAACAGAAAAGGTCACAATCTTTAACTCTAGGTAAAATTAACAGAAAAGGTCACAATCTTTACTTCTAGGTAAAATTAACAGAAAAGGTCACAATCTTTAATTCTAGGTAAAATTAACAGAAAAGGTCACAATCTTTACTTCTAGGTAAAATTAACCAGAAAAGGTCACAATCTTTAATTCTACATAAAATTAACCAGAAAAGGTCACAATCTTCAATTCCAGGTAAAATTAACCAGAAAAGGTCACAATCTTTCATTCTAGGTAAAATTAACAGAAAAGGTCACAATCTTCAATTCTAGGTTAAATTAACAGAAAAGGTCACAATCTTTACTTCTAGGTAAAATTAACCAGAAAAGGTCACAATCTTTAATTCTACATAAAATTAACCAGAAAAGGTCACAATCTTCAATTCCAGGTAAAATTAACCAGAAAAGGTCACAATCTTTCATTCTGGGTAAAATTAACAGCAAAGGTCACAATCTTTAATTCTACGTACAATTAACAGAAAAGGTCACAATCTCTAATTCTAGGTAAAATTAACAGAAAAGGTCACAATCTCCAACTCTAGATAAAATTAACAGAAAAGGTCACAATCTTTAATCTAGGGAAAATTAACCAGAAACGGCCAAGGTCACAATCTTTAATCTAGGGAAAATTAACCAGAAACGGCCACATGTTTATCTAATAGGCGCCGGTACAGGTAAAAATATTTCCACCTGTCTGCTTAGTTATTTATGACTCACTGGAGTTTAATTCCAGGTGTGCACATACCCAGGTGTTGGAAATACCCCTGATATACCCTCATATATAAAACGCAACTGATTAGCCTATACACAGAAACGATTTCTTAACATTTTAAGGGACATGGACCATTTCCTCTCGTGTTTCTGAATATTATTTACTTAATTATCTGTTTTATCATTTATTTTTAATTCTATTTTTGTTATCCCTCGCTCTCTTCTTCGCATATAGCATTCTGTTCTGTGGAAGATTTGCGTTCTATATTAATGGTCTTCCAAGAACTTTTCATACGAATTATTGCACAAGTTGAATAATAATAGTTAACGTTAGAGTATATTTGCAACTATTAAAAGCTGGTAACTTATCCTAAGCAATTTCCTAAAGGTAAGAAGATTCAAGATAAATGGTTATAATATCGCTTCAATTCGTGCAATTATTTCAACTTTTAAAAACTGCTCGTACAAAAAATTAAATTATCGAAGTGTAAAAGTAATTTATCCATCTAATAATAGAAAATGATACTATCTATAAAGACAATTCTATATAGGTCAAAAGGCTCAAGATGAAATTTTGTCAAAAATATGAGGAAAGATCTGAAATTATTCTGACTGAAAATCAAGTTGTCACTTTGTAAGAAAGTCTCATTCCTGTCGACATGTAAGTGACTCTTTGGACCACCTATTACCCAGATCAGTTTTCTCTTGAAGTGCAAATTGTACCAGCCAAAAATTCCTGGCAAATTCCACCACTTAATTTGACCACAAGCAGTAATAAAGTAGCTAAGGTGGTGTACGTTGTAGCTTTAAGTAATGGCTTGAAAACCATGACCCCTTCCATTAAGGCTTATATAAAACCTCCGCATTTTGAAATACAGGTTTTGAAGAGAGCGACTTATATGAGATTTTTGCGGTCTGTAGATGAGAGGAAGATTCTCCTTTGATGATCTCGTCTAAAAACGAGATGATAATACTAACATCATCTCGACAACAAAGTTTCCTCTTCAGCGGCAAAACCAATAAACAATTTTCCCTGCTTAATGTGCGGGTTTTGCGGTAAATTCTAGGGGCACCATTCGTCATGGGTCTAAGGCCCCCCTCCCAACTCCCCCATCCCATATAATATTTCTTCTACGGGGGGATATGGTGGGAGTAGGGGGTTGTTGAGGGAGAGAACAGAACTGCTATTTACCCGGTAGAAAATATTCTTTTCATTGCGCTTAACTGCCGTTGTTTCCGCAAAAACATCCTCCGGGCTAGAAAGACACCCCCGCCGTTGCCATACCTATTCCCATAGGCCCATCTCATCCTGACCCCGAGAATAGGCCGACAGCAGAAGCCTCGGAAGGAGTCATTTCTGGCTCCGCCCACCTCGTCAAAATGTTTATGGAACATGCTGGACTGACGGAGAGGCTCCGCCCCTCCGGGTGCAAGACGGCCAATCAGCGGACCGGATTTCCTCCGGCCAGTGGGAGGGGGAAATGAGGAAGCATCTGCCAATCAACGTCGAGCTTACGGTTCCTGCAAAGCGAGGGGGCGTTCCCCTGTCGCAGGACGGAGGGTGTGAAGTTGATCTTATTAGTTGTGAAGTGTTGCTTGTTGACAGACCACGTGGTGGTGGTGCTCGTCTCTTCCAGTGCCGTTCGCGAGAGGAGGTTTTGAAAAAGAGACACTGCGTCCCGCGATCTTTCGACAGTGGCCCGCCCCCTTCGCGTCACGAAAAGTGACGGCAAAACAAAAAAAAAGCTTGTTGTTCGAACAGTCTGCAGGGAAGGTTTTAAAACCTTAAGTGCCTTTGAAAGCTAAAACAAACGTCCCGTGGGGAGATAAATTAAGCAGCCGATTCCACCGACATATCACGATCGATTCTGACCCGACCGTAACGTAACGTACCGACTCGCTCGTCCGACACGTTCTCTCAGTCCGTCACTCCCGCGTCCACTAGTCCCGTCCGTGCTAACGTTAGTTAGTGCACGAAAAACCTTTTACATAAAAAAACTCGTTTTCCTCATTTCCCGTCCGTCTGAGAAAAAAATAAAACCCTCCTGACGAAGAAGACGGTCCATATCCTCGCTGGAGTGGGTTTATCGGCCGCTGGGCACGACCAATGACCGTCTTCTGACTGGACGAGAAATGACAGTTACCGGATCGGCGATGATGCAAACTATGCAGCCGTGTTTTGTGGGATATCCATTTCAAGGTGAGGTTTTTATTTCCAATAAGTTCGTGTTCTTTTTTTTTTTTTATTGAAATCGCTTCAGTCGTCGTGGATAATTTAATAAATTAGTTGTTTCCTGTTAAAAATCTTTACAAGCTTTTTTCCGTAAATGATAAATTTTTTAACATTTCAGCTTCTGGCTTAACCATTAGTGGGGGGGATATCCATTTCAAGGTGAGGTTTTTATTTCCAATAAGTTCGTGTTTTTTTTTTTTTTTTTTTCATTGAAATCGCTTCAGTTGTCGTGGATAATTTAATAAATTAGTTGTTTCCTGTTAAAAATCTTTACAAGGTTTTTTTCCTGTAAATGATATATTTTTTAACATTTCAGCCTCTGGCTTAACCATTAGTGGGTTATTTGAACAGTTATGGTACTCCTAAGCATTTCCAAACTCGTTTGCATTTCCAAATATTTCTTTCATGTAGTCACGAACTAGCTTGAGTTATTCTGGATAACTTTGGGAAACGAATGTAAATATTTCCTTATTCCTGCAAATAGTTCATTGTTTATCTAAATAAGTTTCGGATATGTACGTAAATATTACTTGAAATATAGCCCTATCTGTAAATACCTCATAGTTATTCTGGGTAAGTTTGGGCAATGTATGTAAATATTACTTTATATAACCATTTCCCCGAGATATTTTCATTTTGATAAAAAAAAAAAATTCACTCAGTCATTAGGATAATTTTGGGCAATGCCTCCAAGTGATACTGTCATATTTCCACCAAAAGAATCTTGATTAAAATACACAGTATTCTTTTCTACCTTCACAAATAAGATTCTGGTGAATTAAGGTAATGCAATACATACTTTCGCTCACCGATGACAAACATGGGCAATATATACGACGGAACTCTTTAAATTTTCATAAATAATATATTCTTCAGTGGCCTGTCTGCTTTCATTTGTGTTTCCTGGTGCTTGCTATTTACTTGCAAATTTTCTTACGTGATGCTGTAACCTTTCCAACTTGTAAAATTTAACTATTTTTGTCCGTGTCACCCAATGCTTACGCTTGTTTTTAAACGAACGAGTCATTTTAGTTTATTTTCTTTCAATTTTTGCAATAAACGTATAACTCTGATAGCTATAAAAGAATTTTCCCTATCTGATAAATTCATGTATTATTATTATTATTATTATTATTTATTATTATTACTATTATTATTATTATTACTGAAGAGGAGAATCGAGCAGGTTCTGGAAAGCTCTCGTTTTGTATATATATTTCTAGTATATATTTACACATACACCACTGTGGATTTCTTCACATTATTATTATTATTATTATTATTATTATTATTATTATTATTATTATTATTATTATTATTATTATTATTAAACAAATATGCATATGGGGCCTAAATAAATTATCACTAGCGCTCAAACCAAGCATCCTTTATACCGTTAGCTGAAAACGAGCTATATGGCATCACGGGGTCATATTCCTAGGACAGCTCTTACAAACAAAAAAAAATCCACCACAATACAGAATGCGAGTAGGTGAAAAGAGCGATGAAGAGAGGATAGAAGAACAAACAAAAGAATAAGGAAATATTGATAGACGAAAACAGTAACATCAATCAGTCAAATTATGATAATTGTAATATGGCCTCATAACTGTATTAAGAATTTTCTAACATTATCTTGGCCAAACAGAATTTCCGTCAAGAGAGCAAATAAATAATGATAAATTAAGAGAGTAATATTAGCATGCAAAATTACGGCAATTGTGATATGACCTAATTGTATTAAGAATATATTTTTAAATTAATATTCAGTTACTACTATTCTTACTCTTACATAATTCCCAATAGTAGGGCGACAAGCAAAGTACAGAAGGAAGAACGAGAGCGCAAATAAACATTGATAAATGAAAAGAGTGATATTAATCAGTCAAATTATGGCAATTGTGATGTGGCTTCATAATTGGATTAATAGTCTAATCTTGGAACTCAATTAATGCTCGGTTACTATTATTCTTACTTGTATATAATTCCTAAGATTACCTTGTTCAAAGAGAATTGCTCTTATATAATTCCTAAGATTACCTTGTTCAAAGAGAATTGCTCTTATATAATTCGTAAGATTACCTTGTTCAAAGAGAATTATTCTTATATAATTCCTAAGATGACTTTGTTCAAAGAGGATTACTCTTATATAATTCCTAAGATTGCTTTGTTCAAAGAGAATTTCCGTACTCTTATATAATTCCTAAGATTACTTTGTTCAAAGCGAATTACTCATAAAATTCTTAAGATTACTTTGTTCAAAGAGAATTACCGTACTCTTATATAATTCCCAAGATTACCTTGGTCAAAGAGAATTACCGTTAAGTGGAAAGAGCGATAAACAGAGGATAGAGGAACTGCCAGAATGGCAAAGAACTAGTGATAAATCAAAAGAGTAATACTAACCTACAAAATATAGGCAATAGTATATGGCTTAATAACTGTATGAAGAAAATAATTTAAGCTCATTTAACTGAGTTTCTCTTATTCTTACTCTTATATAATCCCCAAAATAAGAGCGATAAGCAATGTACAGAGGAAAGACCAGAAGAGCAAAGAAACAGTGATAAATGAAGAATAATATTAGTCAGCACAATTACGGCAATTGGCAATTGTGATATGGCTTCATAATTGTATTAAGAAAATAAGTTTAATTCCTAAGATTACTCTGGTCACTCCAAAAATACTAGAAATATCTCTAGAGAATCCTCTGTGGTATCTCTTCATCGACGGCAAACTGCTAATTCAGTTTCGACATTCAAATGACTCTGAACGTACGTTTATTTATTATTATTATTATTATTATTATTATTATTATTATTATTATTATTATTATTATTATTATTATTATTATTATTATTACCTGTAAACATATCTTCGTTACTAAGATCTATACTCTTTTTTTCGTCACCCCCTTCCTCCCTTTTCCTACATGTCTTGTTTCCCTCGGGTATGGGCAAGACAGGGTATTACGGTCGTTTCAACGACCTCGCATAAAAAAAGGGTCATTTCTCGCGGGCATATTTTTTGGTCCAATACGTAAAATTACCTTTTCACAAAAAAAAAAAAAAAAAAAAATTATTTGCGCTTAAATACCTATATTAAATTATGCCAGTCCGCCCCAGTGACCACGACACCTGTAACGCCAATTTACAATCAATCAATCAGTCATATTTATAGACTGTGTCTCCTGCTGTTATATACTGCCTACAGTGTTCCTTCCGTAACTTTATGTAGGATCTTTGAGGTGGCCTGTCTCCCCTAGCTGCTATGCCGTCTGCCTTTTACATTTCATCTGCTGTCTATGGTTTCTTTCAACCTGGCTGTCCAACTTCTTTAACTTTATCTTTCCGTAATTATTAACAGTTATCAAAGAACGAATCAATAAGCCAAGTCGTACAAATCTTGAAATAATAATAATAATAATAATAATAATAATAATAATAATAATAATAATAATAATAATAATAATAATATGTTGCTTCAACAGGCAAGCATTTTCTTACGAAACAGCAGAATCATAACCAATTAAATATAAAAATATTTCTAATATTTTTCTGCGATCTTATATCTAGGTATGATCGCTGACTTGGATCTCAGAGCATCTTGATTTTAATCTAAACATTATATGTAATTTACTTTTGAGGTGGTTTGGTCGCGTGGAGAGAATATAAAGTCTGAGAAGTGTTAGGTCCTGTGAGGAAGGTAATAGACAGTTTCATGTAGACTACATTTATGAATTCATTTTTATTATTAATTTTTTATAAACATTCTAAGGCGTTTGAAGTCCTCATGTCAACCTAAAAATTAAATTTAATTTCATTCCGAGTGGTCTGGTCGCGTGGAGAGATTATATAGTCTGAGAAGTGTGAGGTCCTGTGGGGAAGGTTACAGGCAGCTTCATGTACCATAAATTTCTACATTAATTTTTGTAATAATTTCTAGACAATATCATTTAGCTTACATTTCTACATTACTTTTGTAATAATTTCCAGACAACTTCATGTACCAAACATTTCTACATTAATTTTTAAAATAATTTTTATGATTAATTTCTTATTAATCATTCTGGGGCCTTTGAGAATTACCGCACAAATGTCGTCATCATTTTTAAAATACCGTAAACACATTTCTACATTAATTTTCAAAATAATTTTTAGGATTAATTTCTTATTAGTCATTCGAATGCCTTTCAGAATTATCCTACAAATGTCATCATTTTTAAAATACCGTAAAACCCGTAAAACCAGAAAGTACATTTATACCTCTAGCGGAAAGTATCATCGATTCTCTCTTATTCAATTTGAATCCAGTGAATAAATTGAGCTGAGTGACTGCGGCGTCTGGAACTTCATGAATAATCTATACATTCACAATGCATTATACATAAATTTCGACACATGGTTTAAAAATATATATTATAAAATCATCTTCGGTTAGATTTTCTATAACCTCATCTTTAATCTGGAGAGGCGCTCATTCTAATAGAGAGTATATTTATAATTCAAGTTTATTTCATTGATTCTGGGCCGAGTTTGGTTTATAGCGGAATAAAATAAAATTTAAATTAATTAGGCCTGGTTACAATTCATTATTATTATTATTATTTGGTTTATAGCGAAATACAATTAAGTTTAAATTAATTAGGCTTGGTTACAATTCATTATTTTTATTATTATTATTATTATTATTATTATTATTATTATTATTATTATTATTATTATAGAGGCGAGAACCCTACTGAAGGAATTAAAAAAAAGCTAATGATATCATTAACAGGATTATTATTATTATTATTATTAGTATTATTATTAACTCAGTTTCTTTACATTTATGTATCCACATATATATATATATATATATATATATATATATATATATATATATATATATATATATATATATATATATATATATATATGTGTGTGTGCGTGTTCAAACGGGACTATACCATGCATACGTCTATTCTTCAATCACCAGCAAGCCCGTTTTCTTGAAATGCTCGGAAGAACACGCCATTCCTGAAAATCCGTCATATTACTTCCCACTCATGAAATGGCTCTTATCCCTACTTCACACCTCGCACCGTTTCAACCTATTATGTGTATAATAAATCCGATCCTTTTCTTCTGTTCATTTACTCTCATTGTTTATTACGCAAATCCATTATTTCCTCAGACTACATTACGTTGTTTCTCTTTTCATATTTCTGGTTTCTCTTTTGCTTTATTGTGGTTTATTGCCCCCGTTATCAGCAGTTGTTTATTACCTTTCTCCTGTTATTATTCTGTTGTTCATTTCAGCCGTTTTTCAGATGTGGAGAATTTCACACGATTCCCTTGATGTATAGACTACATTCTATTCGGTCTCATTATTATTATTATTATTATTATTATTATTATTATTATTATTATTATTATTAGTATTATTATTATTATTATTATTATTATTATTATTATTATTATTATTATTATTATTAAGAGGATACTGATGACGCCAAAAATGATATATCATTTTTATTCTTGCCATTATTTTTAGGTATGATGAATAATGTGAATAATGATATGACATTATTATAATTATTATTATTACTATTATTATTATTATTATTATTATTATTATAAAATAAGCACAAAAATGCTATTAAGTTGCGATAACAGCAATCTTCTACTGAACAGAATATATATATATTAAATATTCAAAAATAATCCCGACAGTGATTTAAATATCTGATTCATCATTACTGGTCTTTGTGTGTTTGTCTTCAAGACTAGCGATGCTATTAGAAAAATAATACTATAATATTATTATGGAATTGCAATGTTTATTACCAAAATTACATTGTTATTATGGAATTGCAATGTCATTAACATGCCATGGCCATTAATCTTTATTTGTTCCAGTGCATAGCTTTGCGTCATATTAATTAATTAGTTAATGTTATTTAGTATCAAAGATTCTGGTATGTTATCAATATTAGTATGATAGATCTTTTCACATATTTATTTGTTTTTTTTTTATTAGGTCAATTACATTTACTTGTTTTGTACGTGTTCAATTTTATGTACTTGTTAATTTCATGTTTATTTTACTATACTTCTTAGCCTTGTCATTGTTTTTTATTTGTTTTCACATTTTGGCAAGATAATACTAATGCTACTTCTAATAATAATAATAATAATAATAATAATAATAATAATAATAATAATAATAATAATAATAATAATAATAATAATAATAATAATAATAATACCTTCCCTCATTCAGAAGTCATTATCCGCCTACCGAGAAACTGAACTGAATTGAATACAGAATTTCGGCCAAAGGCCAAGCACTGGGAGCTATGAGGTCATTCAGCGCTGAAACGGAAATTGACAGTGAAAAGGTTTGAAAGGTGTAACAGGAGGAAAACCTCAAAGCAGTTGCACTAGGAATCAATTGTTAGGAGAGGCTGGAACGTAAGATGGAAGAAAGAATATGAAAGGAGGTACAGTAAAAGGAACGAAAGGGGTTGCGGCTAGGGGGCGAAGGCACGCCGCAAAGAACCTCAAGTAATGCCTACAGTGCACCGCAAGAGGTGCATTGATGGTACTAACATCCCTTAGAAAATGAACAAACTATCCTTCCTTTTTCCTATTTAATTCTCTCTATTCCCTTTCCGCCTACCCATTTCTCTTCTTTCCCTCCCCTCCCATTTATTCTCATTCTGCTTCATCACCTATCCCCCCCTTCTCACTTTTTTTTTTTTTTTTACCCCGCCCACAAAACCACCCACGACGGGATGGTAAATAAACCCAACTGTAAGTAACTAACCATTTTGACGCCCAAAAGAGAGATAAGTTTCCCGTAATACCGTCTGACCCGCCGGGATGAATATTGTCGCTTCTGTGTGAGCGACAAGTCGGCGGTCGGTCTGTCGGCGTGGATGTCGCATTCTTCGTGTCGTTTCTTTGCCGGGGTTTTTATTCTTGTTTTTCGTTTCTTTAATTTAAATTTTTTTTTTTTCGATTATTCGAATTTGTTTCTGTCGTTTCTTCGACGCTTTTCGTTGAAGTTTTATTTCTCACTGTTTCTGTTCTTTTTTTGTTGTCGCATTTTCTGTCGTTTTATTTCTCACTGTTTCTGTTCTTCGTTTTGTTCGTAGCATTTTCTGTCGTTTTATTTCTCATTCTTTCTGTTCTTCGTTTATTGTAGCATTTTCTGTCGTTTTATTTCTCACTGTTTCTGTTCTTCGTTTATTGTAGCATTTTCTGTCGTTTTATTTCTCATTCTTTCTGTTCTTCATTTTTTGTCGCAATTTCTGTCGTTTTATTTCTCATTCTTTCGATTCTTCGTTTTGTTCGTAGCATTTTCTGTCGTTTTATTTCTCATTCTTTCTGTTCTCCGTTTTTTGTCGCAATTTCTGTCGTTTTATTTCTCATTCTTTCGATTCTTCGTTTTGTTCGTCGCATTTTCTGTCGTTTTGCTTCTCATTCTTTCTGTTCTTCCTTTTTTTGTACCATTTTCCGTCGTTTTATTTCCCACTGTTTCCGTTCTTCCCTTTTCGTCGCATTTTCTGTCGCTTTACTTCCCACTCTTTTGATTTTTCCTCTGTACTCTCATTTTGCCCTTTGCATACTTTTACTCCTACCTCTCCTCATTCTTCTTCTTCTCCTCTTCTCCCTACTTCCTCTTATCTCGCTCTTACTTCGTCTTCCTCTTGCTGTTTTTCTCTCTTTCCTTCTGTCATTTATTCATTTCTAATTTTACTCATTTTCATTTTACCTCATCTTTCATTTCTTCGTCTTTTCTCATCCTTCTACTCATTTTTCTTTCTCGGTCTTATCATCTTTTTTCTATCATATTTTTGCATTCCTCTTCTCATTTATCTCTCATTTTTCATCTTCCTCATTCTGATCATCTCTCATTTCTCCCTCATTCTTCTCTCCGTCGCTTTCTTTACCCATTTCCATTTTCCACATTTTTCTTGTCTATTTTTTCACTTCCTATTTTTCGTATTAATGATTTGTTTTCTGTTTTCCTTATTTCCAGTCTCCCATCCACCAATTCTTTCCTCGTTTCAGCAATTTTATGACGGATTTCCTATTTGTTTTCGTTAATTTAAGTTTCTCTTCGTATTTTTTCTAAAATTACTTGTTCCCCCTTTTATTCTTTTATCCCCTTCTCCCCACACATTCACATTCTAGTCACCATTCTTCGCATTTTTATTTTTATTCTCTCGTTCACCTCCATTTTTCTACGATTATTATCAGTCTTCTCAAAAAATTCCTTTTTTTTAAGAATCACAGAAAAACGTATATTACATAACATAAAATATATTATATTATATCATATCATAGTAAGTTATATTATATACTGATATTATATCACATTAAATTAACTTACATATAATATTTTACATTATATTATAAAATTGTGATTTAGGTAAACGTACACTATTTTAAGACTGATTTCGGTTGAAATAAAAATTAAAACTGACCACATCTTCTGTTCTGTTAGAGCTCGATTTTCTAATTAACGACCAATTAGGGCCGTTTGGTATGAATGTCTGGTCAATTTGCATAACAGTATACAGAATACAGCCGTATCACTTTAACGTTCTCCGTTGTATTACAACATAGGTACAAAAAATTTGAATATTATTTCTTCGTCAGATATTCACGTTGCTGAGAATCCATATTATTATTATTATTATTATTATTATTATTATTATTATTATTATTATTATTATCTTTTTTTTATTATTATTATTATAAAAATCTCATAATCACAGGAGCAACTTAAATGGTAAGGAAATCCACAATGATGCAAGAGTAAATATATATATATATATATATATATATATATATATATATATATATATATATATATATATATATATATATATATATATATATATATATATATATACACACACCATTTACAATAACATCGTTGTGGATTTCTTCACTATTATTATTATTATTATTATTATTATTATTATTATTATTATTATTATTATTATTATTATTATTATTTGCATACATGCCTGATATATCAGTCAGAAATTCAAGTAACTGCTTGTTCTTCAATTATTATTATTATTATTATTATTATTATTATTATTATTATTATTATTATTATTATTATTATTATTATTATTATTATACGTAGTAGACCCCTTTCGGCGCCATCATGCTCAACGGAGCCTAAGTGAAACGTGGCATAGAATCAACACAAAGATTTTCTACGGAAGGACAACTCTACGGAGGAGGGCCACCAGATTTCAGTTACGACTGGCGTTACTCTGTAACTAATACAGAGTATTCGTCAGAAATAAAATTGCACCCCGATTTGCAACTGCTTTCCTCTCCAAGAATGATAAACATGGGCGATTTCCCGACAACAGAATGCAGTAAGCCTGAAAAATCAGTTATTCGAAGGTAGAGAAACTCTACATAAATTGAGTGCAGCTGATGCAGCTATTACATTTAACACTATATGTATGAAAGTGGGTCTATAAAATAATAATAATAATAATAATAATAATAATAATAATAATAATAATAATAATAATAATAATAATAATTATAATAATAATTTTTGAAGAAGAATAAGTAAGTACTTGAATTTCTGACTGATATATCAGACATGCATGAAACCAAATAATAATAATAATAATAATAATAATAATAATAATAATAATAATAATAATAATAATAATAATTTTTGAAGAAGAATAAATAAGTACTTGAATTTCTGACTGATATATCAGACATGCATGAAACCGAATGATGATGAGAATAATAATAATAATAATAATAATAATAATAATAATAATAATAATAATAATAATAATAATAATAATAATAATAATAATAATAATAATAATAAAAAACTTTTGAAGAAGAAAAAGTGAATAAGTAAGTACTTGGATTTCGGAGTGATATATCAGACATGCATGAATAATATTAATAATAATAATAATAATAATAATAATAATAATAATAATAATAATAATAATAATAATAACAATAATCAGGAGAGGAATAATTAGGTACTTGAATATAGCAGACATGTATGAAACTAGATGTCTCTCAGATTCTAAAAAGAAAGACGAAAATTATCCTCTGCAATACTTCGCTTCGTCTCAAACCTTTTGAAAAAGATTCTTTTTTCCCCGGAAACATCTCCAGAGGAACAATACTGGTCAAGGGATTTCAGGTGTCCGTTTTTCTTGCTGAGTAACAACAGAAAAAAAAAAAGAAATGAAAAGTTTCTAGGCTGAAGGGGAAAAAATAGTATTTTTTTATTTGTAAACGTACAGAGGCAAAGGAAAATATCGATGCCTTTTCAATACGTCGTTCAGGCAAACAGGCTTGGTAAAGGAAGGTTTAGGAGGTACGATTCTCTCTCTCTCTCTCTCTCTCTCTCTCTCTCTCTCTCTCTCTCTCTCTCTCTCTCTCTCTCTCTCTCTCTCTCGACTATTAACTAGCTTCCATTTTTTACTACTTTCCTGGTACAAGGGTTATTTTGACTTCTAAAGAATCCTCTCTCTCTCTCTCTCTCTCTCTCTCTCTCTCTCTCTCTCTCTCTCTCTCTCTCTCT
>JANJGK010000024.1:20133849-20144742 GCA_039081455.1 Macrobrachium rosenbergii
GTTAATTCGGAGATGATAAAAAATTATTTCCAAATTTTATTGATTGCAAAAATTCCCGATCTTTCACTCATTCCACTGACTGATAGAAAATCTGATTCCTTCAATTTTGTTTTAATCGATTTTAGTTTTCTGTACAGAAAACTATTCTGCTTGCATTGCCTCTCCGTCCGCACTTTTTTCCGTCCGCCCTCTGATTTTAAAAACATTTTTCCGTCCGCTCTCTGATTTTAAAAACTACTGAGGCTAGAGGGCTGCAAATTGGTATGTTGATCATCCACCCTCCGATCATCGAACATACCTAATTACAGCCCTCTACCCCTCAGTATTTTTTATTTTATTTAAGGTTAAAGTTGGGCATAATCGTGCTTCCGGCAATGATATAGGATAGGCCACCACCGGGCAGCAGTTACAGTTTCATGGGCCGCGGCTCATACAGCATTATACCGAGACCAGCGAAAAATAGCTCGATTTACGGTGGCCTTGATTATATGGTGAAGCGGCTGTACAGTAAAAATTCGCACTCTCCAAATTTTATATCGACTGTAAGCAAAAAAAATTCATAGACGGTCGAAATCATGATCAACATCGTTTATTAAAGAAACTGCAGTTTCGATCAGTCTTCTCTCAATGCTTTCAACGTCTAACAAAATCGTTTCTGGAAGTATGGAAGCCTTACCTAGTTGTCCGGCATTGTTCAATTATATTTTTTTTTATAAGCCGTGAAAATAAGTAAGCTTGGAGTCGAAGATAATAATAACACGTCTATTGTAAAGATGGTGTATATTTTAATGCTACATGCTTCAGGTCTTTCATTCAAACATTAAAGTTAATAATGAAACGGGAGTATGGCAAGAGATCGGCCAATTACTTAGAGATCTGCAACTTCAGAATTGTATTGTCCGCATCTTGCCCGATCTTGTGATCCAACCCAACAGATCTACATTTTCCCTGCTACCCAATAACCAAGCAACGCCAAATTCTGATCACTCTAAAACGATACCGGTTACGAACAAAAAAATGAAAAAAAAAAAAGTATAATATTAAAAAAAATACTCAAGGCAGCACGAGTCTTCAAAAGGCGATACAAACCCACGGTTCTATAACTGTAAAAATATATTTCGGAATAAATCTTTACAGAGAGCCTTCCAGTACGGTACCTGTACGATTGTCCTCCTACAGATTCTCGAAAGCTCTCTGTAGAGATGCATTTTTATAATATATTCGAACAGTACAGATTCTTGCATGCACTCTGTAGAGATGTCTTTATAAAATATATTTGTACAGGAGAGATTCTCGAAAGCTCTCTGTAGAGATGCATTTTTGAAACATAATTGCACAGTACAGATTCCCGAAAGCTCTCTGTAGAGATGCATTTTTAAAATATAATTCCACAATACAGATTCTCGAAAGCTCTCTGTAGAGATTCATTTTTAATATACAGTATATGTACAGATTCTAGAAAGCTCTCTATAGAGATGCATTTTTACAATATAACTGCACAGTACAGATTCTCGAAAGCTCTTTATAGAGATGCATTATTTAAATATAATTGCACAGTACACATTCCCGAAAGCTCTCTGTAGAGATGCATTTTTACAATATAACTGCAGTGTACAGATTCTCGAAAGCTCTCTGTAGAGACGCATTTTTAAAATTGCATAGTAAAGATTCTTGAGAGCTCTCTGTAGAGATGCAATTTTTAAAATATAACTGCACAGTACATATTCTTGAAAGCTCTCTGTAGAGATGTATCTTTAAAATATAATCGCACAGTACAAACTCGAAAACTCTTTATAGAGAAGTATTTCTAAAATATAACTACATAGTACAGATTCTAGAAAGCTCTCTGTAGAGATGCATTTTTACAATATAACTGCATAGTACAGATTCTTGAAAGCTCTCTGTAGAGATGCATTTTTAAAATATAACTGCACAGTACAGATTCCCGAAAGCTCTTTATAGAGATGCATTTTTTAAATATAACTGACAGTACAGATTCTCGAAAGCTCTCTGTAGAGATGCATTTTTAAAATATAACTGCACAGTACAGAATCTCGAAAGCTCTCTGTAGATATGCATTTTTAAAATTACACAGTACAGATTCTTGAGAGCTCTCTGTAGAGGTGCATTTTTAAAACATAACTGCACAGTCACATAACTGCGGATTTATTTCTCCAAGAAAAAAATATTACAAAAAATACTATAAACAATGACATACACACCGACCTAGAGTGCCACTGCGCATGATCACGACACAGCCCCCCCCCCGGCCATCCCCATCTTACCACTCTCAAAAAAGGAGCAGAAAAAAAAAAGAGGGCGACGAATTCGGAATGTAAATGAGGCTGCCATGTCTGCCTGCTCATTGCTCCGTTGATTGATGGCATAATAAAAGCCAGAAGAGAAATAAAAATAAAGAGGAAATAAAAAAAACAAGAGAAAATGAAGTTCCCGGACCTTCTCCGCTTAGAAGAAGTTAGAGGCAAATAATTCTTCCTCCGAGGAACGTTTCAATATCTGTTATTGCTCTAATGAAGGCTAATGAAGGGATTTGTGATGGAGTGAGGACAATTCAGGGTTTATTATGCTAAAATATGATGATGATGATGATGATGATGATTGTAGGTACGATAATAACAAAGTCGAGGACGGGGAATAATAATAATAATAATAATAATAATAATAATAATAATAATAATAATAATAATATAATAATAATAATTATCATCATCATCATCATCATAATAATAACAAAAATAACAACACCAACAACAACAATAATAATAATAATAATAATAATAATAATAATAATAATAATAATAGCAAAATATTATCATAGCATGAACGGAATTAAGAATTTGTTTCTATATCATGTATTTTTCCAAAATTTGATAATGATGATGATTGTAGGTACGGTAATAACAAAGTCGCGGACGGGGAATAATAATAATAATAATAATAATAATAATAATAATAATAATAATAATAATAATAATAATAATAATAATAAGATGGCGTGAAGAGAATTAAGAATTTGTTTCTAGATAATTTTTTTTAAATATGGTGATCATGATGATTGTAGGTACGATAATAACAAATTCGAGGACGGGAAATAATAATAATTATAATAATATAATTATAAACAAACACAAGTACATTACGATATATTATCTTACAGATCGTGGTAAAGTACGTTTGCCAATTTTTCTCTCTCTCTCTCTCTCTCTCTCTCTCTCTCTCTCTCTCTCTCTCTCTCTCTCTCTCTCTCTCTCTCTCACCTATGTTCACTTATTACTTTCGAGATTTATTCTTCCATATTTCTCTTCCCATAGCTCTTTTTTTCTTTCCTTCATTCATTAGCAAGATTATGGCCTTTCCAGCCTTATGTCAAATAATAATAATAATAATAATAATAATAATAATAATAATAATAATAATAATAATAATATGAACTGCCTCCAATAAGACCTAAATAATAATAATAATAATATAAATAATAATAATAATAATAATAATAATAATAATAATAATAATAATAATAATAATAATAATAATAATATGAACCGCTCTCGATGAAGACCTGAAAAATAATAATAATAATAATAATAATAATAATAATAATAATAATAATAATAATAATAACAATAATAACAATAATATGAACTGCTCTCCATTAAGACCGGAAAAATAATAATAATAATAATAATAATAATAATAATAATAATAATAATAATAATACTATAAACTGCTCTCCATGAAGACCTGAAAAATAATAATAATAATAATAATAATAATAATAATAATAATAATAATAATAATAATAATAATAATAATTTCAAGAAACACGAGTCGTTTCACCTGGGCTTCTTAAAAACCTTCCGTAAGTAATAATGAAGGCTTAAGCAGCATACCAATTATATCCGTGAGACTGGTAGGTTGGTGACTCCTTCCGCTTGTAAGTTTTAATTGTCTCTTTGAATGGGGACCAAATGCCTTCTGCAGCAAGGAGAGAGAGAGAGAGAGAGAGAGAGAGAGAGAGAGGAGAGAGAGAGAGAGAGAGAGAGAGAGAGAGAGAGACTCTATTAAGGCATGTAACTTTTCAAGAGATGAGAAAATTCAGTGCTGACTGTAATAAAGCAGCAAGAATTGATAAGTGAGAGAGAGAGAGAGAGAGAGAGAGAGAGAGAGAGAGAGAGAGAGAGACGAGAGAGAGAGAGAGAGAGAGCTTCTGTATCAAGGCAGGTCTATTATTAATTACAGAGAGAGACAGAGGGAGAGAGAGAGAGAGCTAAATGCTTACTGTAATAAGGCAGCCAAATTGATAAGTAAGAGAGAGAGAGAGAGAGAGAGAGATGAGACGAAGAGAGAGAGAGAGAGAGAAGAGAGAGAGAAGAGAGAGAGAGAGAGAGATATTCTCCAGACATATCAGTACTGATCGTCTGATGTATACAATCGATTATATACCTCCCCTACTGTGTCAACAACTGGCTTCAGATCCCTAAGATTATATGCTCGCGGAGAGAGAGGAGAGAGACCGAGAGAGAGAAGAGAGTAGAGAGAAGAGGAGAGATAGAGAAGAGAGAGAGAGAGAGAGAGAGAGCTATATAAATCCCCATCCCAAACCATAGAAAGAGATTCGGCCATGCACTCGGCAAGATCAGAAACACAAAATATAACAAAAAATATAAAATTGATTTTTGTGCTGCTTATCTCTTCATCTGTTTATCCCTTATTACCTTTTTCCCTCCGAGGACGGGAAAGACGCATAAACGAGAGAGAGAGACGAGAGAGAGAGAGAGAGAGAGAGAGAGAGAGAGAGAGAGAGAGAGAGAGAGAGAGAGAGCTAGTACCCTGTTGCCAAACGGTAGGACACGCCCTTAACACCAGTGTTAAACTGTGACCGCCTGAGGCATTCAGCCCATCTGTTTCCTCTCTCTCTCTCTCTCTCTCTCTCTCTCTCTCTCTCTCTCTCTCTCTCTGTGTGTGTTTTCCTTGCTATTTTCCCTTACGTTTGAAGCATTAATTGGTCATAAAATACCTTATTTCTCCGTGCTGTTTTTGCTTATGTGTTTAAATTAAATTACTGAAAAGTTCATCAAGAGTTCATTTACACACATACACATATATATATAATATATATATACATATACTTATATATATATATATATATATATATATATATATATATATATATATATATATATATATATATATATATATATATAATATATATATATATATATATATATATATATATATATATATATATATATACTGTGGGGCAGATAACTTTGCTTTGATATACTACAGTCGTCTGGACAACAACTTACTTTCATTCAATGCTTAGGTCAACAAAGGTCAATGGCATATAATAGAAGGTGGTTATATCAATCACCTTAGCAGGTAGTCGGACATTGGTCTATCGCTGAGAGATAGAAGAGGAGAGAGAGAAGGGCTAGATAGATAGATAGAGAGAGAGAGAGAGAAAAAAAAACTAGATAGCATATATACAGATACATAGAAAAGATAGATATATAGATGGACAGACAGATAGACAGATAAAATCAAACAACTTTAAAGAAAAACCAATCTCCAAAAACACACTAGCCTACCTTCGCAACCCCAATCCACTCAAAACCTCTCTTCCCTTAACTCAACCTCAAAACCTCATCACACAGTTCGTGGACACCCACAGACACACCTGCAACGCTCTCACAACCCTCCTCCTCCCTCCTTCCTCCTCCTCCTCCTCCTCCTCCTCCTCACCTGTATTAATGCAAACTCCACACTCCCGGGTTTCAACTCACCTCATTACTCCGTCTTAACAACACTATTACAGCCTGTGTTTATACTGAGTCGGCTCAGCGCATTCCCCGGACCCTCAATGAAGCGACCAGGCAGAGCTGTGAGAAAAAAAACTGTTCCTGGGACCCAGACGGCGCTTTGGAATCTCCCAGCCTTGGGAAATGAATTGATACAGAATTCGGCCAAAGGCCACGCACTCCGGACCTATGAGGTCAGTCAGCGCTGAAACGGGAAATTGACAGGAAAAGGCTTGCAAGGTGTAACAGGAGGAAAACCTCGAAGCAGTTGCACTATGAATCGATTGTTAGGAGAGGGTGGAAAGTAGATGGATGAAAGAGAATATGAAAGGAGGTACAGTACAGTGAACGTTGGGAAGTGGGTGAAGACTCTGTACGTGAAAACTTACGTAACGAGATTCTGAGCGTTTCGTGCAGCTGTTCAGAAGAGTCTTCGGTGTACAGTAGTGCCTTTCGTCCCTTATTCTCTCTTGAAACTAAGGGGCCTTTCCCCCCCCCCCCCAGCACCTCCTTTGCTTTATCTGTTTAGTGCTTTTTGTGTCTTCCTATTTCTCTGAATGTGCAGAGCAGACATGCGGCCTGAGAAGTGGGAGTGATGAATGTATGTATGTATGTATGTATGTACACATGTACGTATTTGTGTGTGTGTATGTGTGTGTGTGTGTGTGTGTGTGTGTATATATATATAAATATATATATATATATATATATATATATATATATTATATATATATATTGTGTGTGTGTGTGTGCAAAGCTCTATCAAGAGACGCGGTTGTCTTCTAACTGATGAATTACTTTAACCAGAGGAAAATGACCCTGGTTGCTAAGAGAGTACGTACTTCCTAGAAACAGAAGAAATAAGACAGCTTCTGTTAATAACTAAAATACTGTTCCAATCTAACGCGACTCAAAAATCACCAGTAATTTCCTTAAAATGAACAAGGCCGAAGACGTGAAATTAGGACACACTCCCCGAACTCCCAAACGGCCCCATTCACCAAAAAAAACACGGTTTCAATTTGAGAGAGAGAGAGAGAGAGAGAGAGAGAGAGAGAGAGAGAGAGAGAGGAGAGAGATGAGAGAGAGAGAGAGAGAGCGAGGGGGCAGCCCAGAAGTAAGCCATCGCCGAATTATTCTCGTCAGGTGTTTCTGGCTTCTCCGGAGCCCCCTTTGAAGTCGCCGACGGGACTGTACATCCACTCCATCTCTGTATTCCCAAATACAGTGTATCCGGTGTTACGGGACACAGAGAAACACAGACTGGGCGATGAATATGTCACTTCATTAAGTCGAGTGGTGGGGATTGTGGACTTCTGTAATCTCGTCGATTTCAGCCTTCAAAATACTCATTATCGTTTGTTTCCACTTCGGGAATCAGATGATGGTTTTTCCGTGCTTACAGCTGAATTGAATATAGAATTTAGGCCAAAGCCCAAGCGCTGGGACCAATGCGGTCATTCAGCGCTGAAAGGGAAACTGACAGTGAAAGTTTAAAAGTGTAACAGGAGGAAACCCTCGCAGTTTCACTGTGAATCAATCATTAGGAGAGGGTGGAAAGTAAGATGGAAGAAAGAGAATAGGAAAGGAGGTCCAGTAAAAGGAACGAAAGGGGTTGCACCTGGGGGCCGAAGGCACGCTACAAAGAACATTAAGTAATGCCTGCAGTGCCCCGCACGAGATGGCACGACGGCACTACCTCCTACGGGGCATGGATTGGGGGCTCTTCTGTAATCGCTTGATTTTCAGCCTTCAAAACACTCATTAAGGTTTGATTTTCAGTTCGGGAATCAGCTGATGGTTTTTCCGTGCTTGTAAAACCAAATGAGATTTGTGGTTCTTTGAATAAAGTATTGAATTTACATTCTTCCAAAATCAACGGGTTTATTGCTCACTGAATCTGATAAAATTTTTACAAGGCTACAAGGCCTAGCTGGTTGTTTTAATTTTCTGTAAAAGGAAAATATTGCGTCCGTCCGCACTTTATCTGTCCGCCCTCAGATCTTAGCAACTACTGAGGCTAGGAGGCTGCCAAATTGGTATGTTGATCATCCACCCTCCAAGCATCAAACATAACAAATTTCAGCCCTCTACCCCCAAGTAGTTTTTATTTTATTTAGGGTTAAAGTTGGCCATATTGTGCTTCTGGAAACGATATAGGCCACCACCGTGCCGTTGTTAAAGTTAACGGGGCCGCGGCTCATACAACATTACACTGAGACCACCGAAAGATTAATATGTTTTCGGTGGCCACTGATTATAGGCTGTACCGGCTGTACCGATTACTCGATTGCGCCAAAGAAACTTTGGGCGCATTTTTTACTGTTTATGATGAAATCGGTTTAATTTCAATGTTTTACCGAGCCTATAAGATTAACATTTCGTGAGAAAATCAGCTGAATTTTGATCCTTCAAAAAAGTGGCCTTTTAAACCTGCTAAAGAAATGGCTGAATGTTTCACTTCAAAAAAGTTAGTAGTTTTATTTTCCATCAATGGCATTGGTATTAATCTTATGCTTTATATATAAGTCAAGCTTTAGCTCCTAAGCATTTAAAGGGGAAAACAACATGTTAAAACGTCAAAATTACCTCTCTCTCTCTCTCTCTCTCTCTGACATTCAGACGAACCCCAAGCACAGCAAGGAAAATATTCCATGCACTGCATTCTCTCTCGCTCTATAAAGAGAGAGAGAGAGAGAGAGAGAGAGAGAGAGAGAGAGAGAGAGAGAGAGAGAGAGAGAGAGAGAGACCATCCTACCAAACCAAACCATCCCGCGGGTGGGTAATCTTACATTTGCCACACCACACGACTCGGGCATCGCCACCCACGCGGGCGGGCGTACCGAATAGCGCGCGAGAGAGAGAGAGAGAGGGTCCTACTAGGTCCTATACCGAGGACCTCGGGTCCTCCTACATCATCCCGAGGTATATTCATATATCAGCTTCAGTTGATTTACGGCGGGACGAGGCGTAGAGCTCTCGCCATCCCTCCTCTCATTTCTGGCGGAGTAATTGAAGGCTTCGTTACTAATGACCGCCGACGGGGCTGGCGTCCTTTAAGCGTCTTCTTGTGGCTTCTTTTGTTATGCTTTTTTTTTTGTGAGGGGGTAGGGATGAAGGGGTAAGGTGGAGGAGAATAGCGGGGTGGGGTAGGGGTTGGATATGACGATACCCGTACCTGTCGGCCTCCATATCGAAAAAATTAATAAGACTGTTTTTTTAAAGGGACGGATCTGTTTTTTTTTTGGGGGGGGGTGCTTGGATATGGCTTTGCCAATGCCGTCGGCCCCCTTGTTGAAAAAAATTAATATTACTTTTTTTTACGGGACGGGAGTTCCTGGAAATATCTTTGCCAATGCCGTCGGCCTTCATGTTGCAAAGAAAGTAATAGGACTGTCTGTTTTTTTTTCAAGGGACGGGTCATTTTTTGGAGGGGTTCCTGGAAATGGCTTTGCCAATGCCGTCGGCCTCCATGCTGAAAAGAAATAGGAGTCTTTTTTTTTTTTTTCTTTTAAGGGACGGATCTATTTTGTTTCCTTGGGTACTTGGATATGGCTTTGTCAATGCCGTCGGCCTCCATGTTGAAAAATATTAATAGGAGTCGGTTTTTTTTTTTTAAGGACGGATGTTTTGTTTTTTGGGGGGATGCTTGGATATGGCTTCGCCAGTGCCGTCGGCCTGAACTTGGAAAATTGGGAATGTCAAGCTTTTTTTTTTTGTCGTTGTTGTTGGGTTTCTTGGGGGCGGGGTTGGATATGACGTTGCCAATGCCGTCGGCCTCCACGTGGAGGAAAAGAAAATGGAATATTATGGTGTATTTTCATCGATTTTTTTTTCCCGTGTGTGCATTTTTTTTTTTCTTTTTTTTGAGGGGGGGGTTGGATATGACGGTGACAGTGCCGTCGGCCTCTACTTGAAAAAATAAGGGGCTGGATCTGTGTCTTTTGGGGGTTTGGATAAGACGTTGCCATGCCGTCGGCCTCTATATTGGAAAAGAGGAAATCGGAATAATGTTTGGGACTTTTCAACTAACGGGATTTGTTTTTAGGGGGATATAATGTTGCCAGTGCCGTCGGCTTACATGTGGAAAAAATAATAGAAATATCAAGGTATTTTTCAGGGCCGGGTCTTTTTTTGGGGGGTTTCGATATGACGTTGCCATTGCCGTCGGCCTCCACGTGGAAAAAATAAATTAGACCGTCAGGGATTTTTTTTCCATGGGGGGGGGGGTTGGATATGGCGTTGCAATGCCTTCGGCCTCCATGTGGGAAAATAAAAGAAAATCGGGAATGTTGGGGTTTTTTCCAGTGACTAGATGTTATTTTTTGTGGAGGATATGACGTTGTCATGCCGTCGGCCTCCGTGGAAAAAATAGAACACTGAAGCGTCAAGGCTTTTTCCAACATTTTTGCTCGTTAATGTTTAATTATATAAAATAAATTGCCCATCCCGACGGCCTTCGCCTAAACACAGTAAAACAATGTAAATTGCATAATTATTTCGTGAATTTTCGGGGTATTAAGTTTTATTTATTCTCTTTATTTAAATTATCTTTATAGCTAACGTTTAAGATATGAGAGAGAGAGATGAGAGAGAGAGAGAGAGAGAGTGAGAGAGAGAGAGAGAGAGAGAGAGAGAGAGAGAAGGCAAGGATAATTTAAGATATGAAACAGGTTCGCCATTAAGTGAACTTCTAACATCAATTTCGTGAATAAAACGATTCTTTTACAATGCACTCAATCAATACACGGACCAGTGCCTCGTAACTCTGAAAAATCGCAAAAGAATAAAGAATACACTTTTATAAGTACCATAAGTAAACAGCATCATAAATCCAGAGCGACGCCATAATTAGCAATGCTCTCAAACATCGCCCTGAGCTAATTGATGATTGCGGCCGAGTGTACAAGAGCTGTCAATCTCGAAATACCTAAACCCCGCAGTCGGGTAGGGCCGTCAGTGCACCTCATGCGGTGCACTGTAGGCATTGCTCACGGTTCTTTGCAGCTGCAACCCCCTTCGTTCCTTTTACTCTACCTCCTTTCATATTCTCTTTCTTCCGTCTTACTTT
>JANJGK010000024.1:20144842-20180724 GCA_039081455.1 Macrobrachium rosenbergii
CTTATATTATTAAAAAAAAAAATTATAAAAATAAAAGATAAAAAATAAAAATAAAAAAATTGGCAGACGTGTGATTTTAAAAAAATTGGTTCATGTACATATATTCTAAACCTCGAATAACATTCTAAAAATTGTGCACGTGTCTCGGCTAATAAAAAAAAAATGTCACATGTCTCGGCTACAAAAAAAAAAAAAAAAAACCTGACATGTCTGTCTGAATGAATGGAAAGTATGCACGCACACACACACACACACACACACACACGCACACATATCCAGGATGTTGAAGAAGAAATGCGTGCGGCATAGCGCTCTCATCCTCTCATGCAATTGCATGCAATCTCACTAGACGCTTTTGATTGTATACATCGTGAGAGAGACCCCCCTCTCTCTCCCTCTCTCCACGCCGTCTCGCTTCTCGAGAGAGAGAGAGAGAGAGAGAGAGAGAGAGAGAGAGAGAGAGAGAGAGAGAGAGAGAGAGAGAGAGAGAGAGAGAGATCCCAGATGTCTAGTACATCGTCTTCATATCCCTGCAACAATTCTCTTTGTACTTTTAATGATTTATCAACGTTTTTATCTGTTTATTCATAAATTTATCATCGTTTTTTCATAACTGATTTCTCCTTTTCGTATTTCCTAAATCTTCTCTATTTTTATCTATCTATTTATTAATTTGTTCAGTTATCTTCGTTTTCCAATTACTGATCTTTCTGTATTCCCTGTTATCTTCTGTAACTTCTTAATAATAATAATAATAATAATAATAATAATAATAATAATAATAATAATAATAATAATAATAATAATAATAATTTCTTTCGAATGAACACCACATTCTCTGGAAGATTGAATTTCGAGTCAATGGACCCTGTGGGGGTTCATCTAATGAATAATAATAATAATAATAATAATAATAATAATAATAATAATAATAATAATAATAATAATAATAATAATAATAATAATAGCAAGAAAGTCACTTTTAACATCCTCCGACTTGCTCAGGTCAAGTTACTAGAGACAAGGGGGTCCTAAACGAATCCTTGGCCTGAAGGAAATTCAATGAATGCTAGTCATTTTTTTTTAATTTTTTTATTTTTTTAAACATTCGACCTACTTGAGCGATACTTTCCATGTCTGATTTAGATCGATAAGGCGTTTCAAACCGTAACCGTCATGCGGACATCCTTGATGAGTTTTTTTTAAAAGCCACTTTAAAAAAAAAAAAATTCTTTGGCACCCCTTTATTCAAATTTTGGGAAATGGTGTTCCTTTAGGTCATCTTTTCCTTGATAGGTTTCTGATCTTAGCATTTTTTTTTTTTAGGGCGTCTTAATATCCCCAAAAATCTTTAAAAAGCATTGGCGTAATTTTCTCAAAATCATTTTAGAAAGGTCTTTAAAAAGCATTGGCGTAATTTTCTCAAAATCATTTTAGAAAAATCTTTAAAAAGCATTGGCGCAATTTTCTCAAAATAATTTTATAAAAATTTTTCAAAAGCATTGGCGTAATTTTCTCAAAATAATTTTTGAAAAATCCTTAAAAAGTATTGGAGTAATTTTCTCAAAGTCATTTTAGAAAAATCTTTAAAAAGCATTGGCGTAATTTTCTCAAAATCATTTTAGAAAAATCTTTAAAAAGCATTTGGCATAGTTTTCTCAAAATCATTTTGGAAAAATCTTTAAAAAGCACTGGCGCAAATTTCTCAAAATCATTTTAGAAAAATTCTTAAAGAGCATTGGCGGAATTTTTGCAAAGTCATTTTAGAAAAATCTTTAAAAAGCATTGGCGTGATTTTCCCAAAATCATTTTAGAAAATCTTCAAAAAGCACTGGCGTAATTTTCTCAAAATCATTTTAGAAAAATCTTTAAAAAGCACTGGCGCAATTTTCTCAAAATCATTTTAGAAAAATCTTTAAAAAGCATTGGCGTAATTTTCTCAAAATCGTTATAGAAAAATTTTAAAAAAGCATTGGCGTAATTTTCTCAAAATAATTTTAGAAAAATCTTTAAAATGCATTGGCGTAATTTTCTCAAAATCATTTTAGAAAAATGTGGCATTGGCGTAATTTTCTCAAAATAATTTATGAGTCGCTAATGAAACTGGTTTTCTTGGATAATTATATTTACAGATATTTTATAAAACACTTTTATCGCCCTTTTTAAACCAAATTACTGATTTTTGGCGTCAGTGACCATACCCGCTGCGACGCCAGTTTACCGAAGCTAATCAAACAATCAGCATCTCGACGGGAAAGTTTCTTGTCTCTCTTTCAAACAGACAGCACCATGACCATTGCGACGCCAGTTTACCTAACCCAATGGATCAATCAATGGATAACCATCTCCATTCCTTACGTTACTTTCAAGAGGTTAAAACCATAACTACAACGCCAGTCTACCGAACCCAATCAATCAATCAACGAATAAGCATCTCCAAGTCCCCTACGTCACTTTAAGAGGTTAAAACCATACGCATTGCAACGCAAGTTTACCGAATCTAATCAATCAATCAATCAGCACCTCCGCAGGACCTCGCGTCCCTTTCAAGTAGGGCAGGAAATCTAGAGCACCGGATATCCTTTTCAGAGTCCCCGAGAAGGTGAAAATGAAAAGGATACCAAAACTCACGAAGCAGACCTCGAAAAGGGGAAGCCCCATCCGCCCTTCGCAAATGTCCGATCCCGTCAGTAAATGACCGGGTTGCTTCGAAGAATTCCGCCGTCCTGGAAGATGTCATCACTCACGCTGGCTCCTCTTCTTCTCCTCCTTGCGTAAGTGAGTTGGTCTTCACGACGCGAGAAGAAGAAGAAGAAGAAGAAGAAGAAGAAGAAGAAGAAGAAGAAGAAGAAGGAAGAAAACGACTTTTGTAACTGGCTCCTTTTTGCTGTTGTTGCTGTGACGCCTACACAAGAAATGGAAGCAGGAAAATGGGTTGCTGTGGGTACGGTTAGGATGGCTGTATTTGTCCTTGCTGTATCTGGCCTGGTTGTTGCGGGCACGTTTAAAATATCTGTATTTGTTCTGATTCCTGTGGGCACTGTTAGAATAGCCGTATTTGTTCTGGCTGTTGTGGGCACTGCAAGTACAGCCGTATTTGTTCCGGCTGTTGCGGGCACGGTCAGAAAAGCTGTTTTTGTTCTGGTTGCTGTGGGCACGGTTAGACTAGCTGCATTCGTACTGGTTGTATTTATTCTGGCTGTTGTATTTATTCTGGCAGAAGAAGAATAAGAGGAACCCTCAGAATTGCTGCACTAGCTGTATTCATTGCTGTATTCGTTGCTGTTTTTGTAACAAAAGCGGAAGAACAAGAAGAAGAGCGATGAGGCAGAAGAATCAGAAATGTGAATTTAGGCGTTTGTTGTTGTTGTTGTTGTTGCAGCATTACGGTGTATTTATTTTAGTTGTTTTTACGACTCCAGAATCAATAACAGAATAACCCTATACTAAATATTGCACTGAACAATGACAGTTATTGAAACTCTTCTCAAACCTTGGAGACCCTGTTGTCAGTACAAGAAGAAGGAATAGCGTGAAAACTGATAGAATTAATATTCGTCACCCTTCTTGTGCAATCAGCATCAATAATAAAATATTCACCATTTACCAATGGTAAATACAGTAGTATGCGAGTATTCGGATTCGTTTTAACGATTCAAGAAACGTCCATAATATCTGACGACGATCCTGTCATGGCAGAAAAGTCACAAGAAAAAAGTAGCAATAAAAACTGCTCCTGGAAATTGATAAATCTAAGCAACTTTGTAAGTTTTAATACCCAGTTTTGTGGAAGTCAGTGGAAGTCAATTGCAAAGCTATTTAACTTTGCCACGAATCTTTCCAAATACTAAAAAATTTACTATTTACTGAAGGTAATTCAAGTAATATAAGAGTATTCAGATTCAAACGGCCTTGCAGATATTAATACCCAGTTTTGTGGAAGTCAGAATTGGTGGTGAAAATTCTACTGGAGCTACGTATAAACACTTCGTCAATTCTGAAGCTGCTCCATTTTAGCCACAAATATTTCCTATTCTTTAGGATCTTTTTGCCAAGAACTGGTTTTCTGGGTGTGTAAGAATGTGAGACTGGAAGTAGGCTCAAGTGTAGTCTGCTTTTGAAAGAAATAAAAAAAAAAGAATCATAATGAGTATTCATGTCACTTGGAATCCGCACGTGTCTCCATTTAAGAGAGGACTACCCGGACGTGTTTCTCTCTCTCTCTCTCTCTCTCTCTCTCTCTCTCTCTCTCTCTCTCTCTCTCTCTCTCTCTCTAAATACAAAACCAACAGGATTGTCTACAGTTACATATTGCTCATGCACAAAATATAAAAAAAATAAAAGCAAAAAAAAAAAAGTAAAACGCTCGTTCTCTCTCTCTCTCTCTCTCTCTCTCTCTCTCTCTCTCTCTCTCTCTCTCTCTCTCTCTCTCTCTCTCTCTCTCACAAAATAAAGCACTGTCTACATACAATTCCATGTTGCTCATACAGGAAATGAACAATAAAAGCAAAAAATTTTAAACGCTCTCTCTCTCTCTCTCTCTCTCTCTCTCTCTCTCTCTCTCTCTCTCTCTCTCATACAAAAAAAAACATTGTCTACAAACAGTTCCACATTGCAAATACACAAAAAAAAAAAAAAAAATTCTAAACGTACTCTCTCTCTCTCTCTAATACAAAAAACATTGTCTACAAACAGTTCCATATTGCTCATACAGAAAACGAAAAATAGAAGCAAAAATATTTTAAACTATCTCTCTCTCTCTCTCTCTCTCTCTCAATACAAAAAACAACAGCACAGCCCACGCACAAACAGTTACGTATTGCTCATTCAGAAAATAAAAATAACGCAAAAAATGTTAAACGGTTTCGTCAGCTCGTTCGTTTAAAATTGGAAAACCCAAACTAAAAGGTTTCCTAAAAGAAACTTGAATGAGGACGATATTATTATACGATTTCATTCATTATTTTGACCTTTTATGCACTTTTATCTATGTATATTATACATGAATGTATTAAAATCTTCGAAATAACCGCGTACTTGCTGACGAATATCTATCTAAATACATACATATATATATATATATATATATATATATATATATATATATATATATATATATATATATATATATATATATATATATAGAGAGAGAGAGAGAGAGAGAGAGAGAGAGAGAGAGAGAGAGAGAGAGAGAGAGAGACTCCTCAACATGTACACGCTTACTTCGAAGATAAGAATAAATTCTTTTCTATCTATTATAATACACATACTGAATCTGACTGCACATGTATACGAAATTAATATAATAAATAAAATGATAAACGAAATATACATTTATATATATATACATATAAACTTATAAAAATATACATTAAGTTAACGCAGACGCTCTTCGTCCCCAGTCCGGTTCAGGATTGGCCGAGGCAATTATGACGTCAGTGTGACGTCACTGATGACGGTATTACCGGAGGCCTTGGTAGTAATATTCCCACTGGTCGTCGGACGAGTCTGCGTCTGTTCTCGGAAAAATAGTCTTGGATATTTGGATCAGAAACCGCTGGGAATTCAGCTGGGTATTTTCGTCTCATTAGCTAATGGAATTTCCTCTTGAGTATTGCTCTCGGGATTATCATGCAATTCCGTGGCATCCGATCTCGTGAGTACTAGAATTTCAAAACACTCTCTCTCTCTCTCTCTCTCTCTCTCTCTTTTATATACGGTACATATATATATATATGTATGTGTATATATTATACTTATTATGCGTATATATACATTTACATATATATTTTTATATGCACAATTCTGGAACTTCGGAATTTGGTAGCCTAAACAAATACATTCTTGGAGCAGAAGGCAATATCATCTTCAGACTTTATCCTGATAAGATAATTCAAATCCGTGACATTCTGTCAACTGGCGCCGTGCTTCTTGAACAAGTTAGAAATTCATATTTGTGGGAAAAATTTTCGGTCACTTACATATATATAATATATATGTGTGTGTATTTATATATACATGTATATATACATATATGTATGCATATATACGCACATATATATACACTTTATTTTAATTTATATAATTCAAATGACAACGCTTGCCTATCAAGTGCACAGAGGCTTTTACAGCTTTTATTTTTGGACAAAGTGCAAATGGCAGAAATTGGAACTTATGACCAATTACAACAACACGCAGAATCCCCATTTTCACCTTCCAATTACTCAAGAAAGCGAAATAGAGGCGACGTATTCCTCTAATCAAGAAAGAGGCCACATTAAAACAGAGTTGATTCCGACCAACGGCGTCATCAGAACCCTCTAATCAAACAAGGGGCCAAACTGAAACAGAGCCAATTCTGACCAAAGACGCCATTAAACAGAATCGCCATATCACGTAGAAAGGAGGAACGCCACCGCCCCCCACCCCCAACAACCCCCACCACGAAGCTCATCTCGGGAAAGCAGTCGAAGAAGCAGCCATCATTATTATTATCATCATCATCATCATCATCATCATCATCAGCCGTTCAAGGACCCTCAGACACACACACACACACAACCGAAATCCCTTATCACAGGTCCTCGGCGCCAAAGAGTCGTCCCTTCGTCTCCAGACTGCTTTAATTACGGAGCCGCGTATCTCCGGTCATCCAGCGAATTTTATCTCCTTTCGGGGATGCTATCTAGGATGAACACGAAAGGATGCCTGGCCTGATAAATTCCTGATCCCGTCCTATGGTCCTACAGGAGGAGGAGGAGGAGGAGGAGGAGGATTCCTAAAAGGAACGAGGGATGGTGGGGTATTGTAAGCAAGAGAGAGGATAAAAGGCAGAATTAATTTTTCCTCCTTCTCCTCCTCCTTCTCCTCCTCCTCCTCCTCCTCCTCCTCCTCCTCCTCCTTCTTCTTCTTCTTCTTCTTCTTCTTCTTCTTCTTCTTCTTCTTCTTCTTCTTCTTAACTAGAGCACCAAACGTGTTAGGTATATGCCAACCTTCTTCGCCTACGTCCGGATTCCCTTCCCCTTTCTTGGTCGACTTTTGACAGCTGATCCTTGAGACATTTACTTGCTGAAGCCTTACATAAATACATACATGCATACATACACACACACTTATATATATAAATACATACATACTTATATACATAAATACATACATTTGATTAGTTTTACAATACCAACATATTTTAAAAGATTACTAGTTCAATCAATCTTTTTTCCTCCTTTCCCTTGGGGTCAAAACCCAATCTCCTCCCAATTCCTTTCTATTCTCCTGATCCTATGCTTAGACACCAAGGGTCACTGACCCGCCCCCCCCCCCCAACAAACAATCACTGACCCCCCCTCCCAGAACCCCAACAAAACATTGTAAAAAAAAAAAAGAATCAAAACAACAATACTAAGGAAAAGCAAAGTACACTAACCTCACTTGACCTGCAATGCGTACCCAGAGTCATCACGGGAAAATGTCACCCGCCAGGTGACCTTGCTTCACCTTGAAAGGGGATGATGAGGCTTCTGACGTCACAGAGTTGACCTGGAATGCCCACAATTGATGTTACGATTCAGATCAATGGTTCCAATGACGTCACTGGGTGACTTAGCTGAAAAATTGCTGTCATGATGAAGGTGAATCGAGTGGATGGAGAAGTTTTATAGATATGAAAGTGAAAATGGTCATTCATCTACCATTATCACTATTACTATTATTACTAGTATAACAACCAATAATGATAATAATGCTGGTAAGAAATAACGAAGTCTAAGATGAGTAACACCATTATAAAATGTTATTTCAGCTAAACATGGAGAGGACGTTAGTTTAATAAGTAATGAACATTATACCAGAACGATATATATATATATATATATATATATATATATATATATATATATATACATACATACATAAACACGTATATATAGTGTGTATGTGTATGTGTTTTTGTACGTGTGTATGTTGTGTGTATCTATATGAAATGTGAACATTACGAGTATTTATACTTAATTATCTATGGTTGAGTATTTGTGTGTGTATTTTTTAAGCGTATTTCGGAAAAACACTATCGTCATTTTCATGATGAATATTTCTCTTCAGCAGCAAAATTATGTTCGTTTTGTCAATTTCAAAATCAAAATTTCTAATTGTTTATTGCATTTAAACATGTGATGAAGGGTAAAAATAAGTGCTATTCTAATTACCATTCCAAAACGTCTGAAATCTATAATGTTCCAGTACCTATGTAATAAAATACACGTCTTTACCAACGTACAGCAAAGCGTAAGCAATGTTTATGAGACTACTCCAGTTTCCATGATTCTGAAAAACCCAAAGTCATCTTCATCACCGTCATCATCGCGTCTTGAGAACCGAGAATTGAGAACAAAGATCACTTTCTTTCAGTTCACCCAAATGTCGTATTGCGCGCTGACCTGATAAACTTTTCTCCTATATATATCATACACCATTAATGAATAGTTCACCTGGATCAGTGAAAGCAAAGAGTTTTTTTCTTTAGGCTGAAGCTGAGAACCCGAATTTAAGGGTATGACATCATGCCCCACGAATTCCAGCGAGGATGGCGTGGTGTGTGTGTGTGTGTGTGTGTGTGTGTGTGTGTGTGTGTGTGTGTGTGTGTGTGTTGGTGTGTGCGCGTCCATGTTTTGCTTCTTCGTCCTGTAACTCCTTTTATCTCAAACACGCATGCGCCTTCTTCCTCAGGTGTTGCGAGAGCTCGTCTCATCTCCACCTGTGGCCAGTCAGTCGGTCTCGAAGCTTCGTGGCGCGAAGAGACCTCGCCGTGTGCTCCGACGCAAGTTTGTGACTGAGAGAGAAAGAGAGAGAGAGAAACGCCGCTTCGTTTACCTGTCTGCAACGGAACCAGAAAAGGTTAACCGAGGAACTCGCTCTGCCCCTCTCCACTTCGTTCAGAACCGTCAAACTGAGAAAGAGTGTCTGTCTCTGAGAGACAAAAGTTCGAACCATTCATTACTCGTGCACCCCAAACGCAAAAATAAATAGGTCCTTGAATGATGGCAGCAGGATCTGTCCCGCGAGAAACAGTCGTCCAGATGCCCGAACGTGACGCCTCGATGGAAGCCCAGCAGCAGGAGTCCTCTGCAGCAGCAGCAGCAGAAACAGCAGCAGCTGCGACAGGGCCCATGTCCTCCCTTCCGAGGTGCAAATCACGCCTCTTCAGCTGGCGCGTGGCTGGTGCCGTGCTGGCTCTCCTGGTTGTGCTCGGATGGATCTTCATCATCGTGATGCTCATCCTGGAGGAGAAGTGGCAGCTGGTGCTGGTGGCCTGGTTGCTCTTGTACTCCGCCGCCCACTTCTGCTACTGGTACTGCAAGCGCCACAGCCTGATCACGCTGCACCGTCATGTAAGTCTACTACAGGCTTTAGGTCTAATTTTTCTTTAGAGAGTTTCCAGCAGCGTGGCTGGCTGGCCGTCCTCTTGTGTGAGAGCTGGGATGAGATGGGGTCTCTGTCACAAAATAAAGAAATCCGTACGTTTTGTGGGTGATTATTCAGTGTGTAATTTGTGCAAATCTTTCTCCTTGATTCTTCAAGAGCAGGGGATGTTACCGTCTAAAGTTTTAGACAGTGCAGTTGACAGTTTCCAATGTACACACGAACTAGATTCTGGGTCTCATAAAATAAAACAAATACGTACGCTCCGTGATTGAATATTTAATGTGACATATTTGAAAATCTTTTTCATGGGTTTTTTAAGAGCAGAAGCTATTGCTGTCTAAAGTTTAGTCAGTCCAGTCGATGGTATTTCTGTCTGTCCGAACCCATCTCATTCCATCCCATCAAAAGGCGGTGCATTTTTTTTTAAATATAGACTTCTGTTTCTTTTAATTAAACTAATCGTCTTTCATCTTATTGAAAAGATGTTGCATTTTCTAATATCATTTCTGATTATAAGACAGTGCAATACAATAATGATATATAACTGTTAATATTGACAGTGTATCTGACAACTTTTCTATTGTTGATGCCCTTAGTAGTTACGGTTTACAAAACACACAGACTTTTCATTTATGGTAAAGTTCATTTCAAATTAGTGTCCGGCGAGAAATAATATATTTTCACAAACATTTGCGCATCTAAAAATTCATGCGAATCAATACAAGATTTTGCATGGCGCCTATTCGTAAATATGGATTACATATCTCGACAATATTAAGTCCATTGTCCTCTGATTACAGTAGATCATTGTACCAAATTAATCTACAAATGGAATGACAAAAATATAAATGACTTTCATAATATAAAATATCCGAAATAATCAACGGGAAATACATTTCAATTAAAATTTTCTCCCCATAAACCTAAGACCTAAGTGTAGAAGAGTCTTCACTGATTTTTCAAAATCCATAGTTTCATCTGATATAAGTTTTCATCTAAAGAAAAGAATTAGCATTTATCTTTTTAAAAGCAGTCAAGTCTCAAACACCGATTTATCCAAGAAAATTTATAAATAGCAACCCATAAACAATTAGGCCACATCTGATAAAACAAATGAGGACCCTAATTCTGACACAGGTCCCCCAAAAAACAAACGTAGAAGATAATGAAGATACTGAGGACGATGATAAATATAATCTTTGCATAGAAACACAGCGACACTTTGACGCCAGTTAGGCCTAAGAGCCGGCCCCAGAGTGGCGAGTTTCTCTCTCTCTCTCTCTATCTCTATCTCTCAACAGCTCGCCTACAAACCACGCTGGTTCTTTCTGCCCAAAAGGTCACTGAGTCCATGATGTTTTTGGCCTTACGATAACGTATTCTCTCTCTCTCTCTCTCTCTCTCTCTCTCTCTCTCTCTCTCTCTCTCTCTCTCTCTCTCTTCTCTTGATAGCCGAATGCTTTAGTCGGTCGTTTACCACTGTATCTGAACCAAGGGTACAGGTTCGAATCCTTCCCAAAGAGCGACGCTTATCAGTTATAATTCCCTTTGGGTGTGAATTGACAATGTGTGTGTGTGTGTGTGTGTGTGTGTGTGTGTGTGTGTGTGTGTGTGTGTGTGTGTGTGTGTGTGTGTGTGTGTGTGTGTGCGCGCGCGCTTTAGCTGTGTACCTTTGAGTAAACACGCAACATCCCACAGTAACAAGAGGTTGAAAATCTCTCCTCTCCAGTGCTTCCCTGTGGGTTTCCAAACAGCGTGAAGCAGGTCACGTCGGTAGGAAGGTAAGCGACAGGTATGTAGCCTGACCTGTGTAAGGAGGGGAGGGGGGAGGGAAAGAGGAGGGGGGGGAGGGAGAAGAGGATGGGGGAGGGGTAGGTGAAGAGCGCTCGTCCGCTACAAAACAGAGCAAAACAAAAGGTGGTGTTCCACGCCTGGTTTTTATTTTTGCTCACCTGAGCGCACGCGCATTAGCGAGTCTCAGGTGTTGTTGGTCCCAAAACAGGGGAAAGTTTTCGTGTTACTGAGTCGTGTTCAAGTAACTGTGGCTCCACCGAGGGTCGGTGCTTATGGCGTGCTAGCTAAATCTATCCCCCAAAATTGCAAAAGTTTGTTCCCCTCTACCTGACCACAGGTTAGTCCCTAGATGCAAACTGACATCTAGGAGGGCAAATTTGCGACCTAAATTCTCATTCCATACTACCGGACGTTTTGAACGTTTTTCGTCCTTGCACCCACTCACACCCACTCAGAGGCGCCTTACCGGTAGCTCTTACGCCCACGGTTGACCTTCAGGGCGCCGCAGAGACGCCTCTCAACAGCAGAAGGCGTCACAGGAAACTCTCCCCCCTCCACAACAGTTGACAAATCATGCGGCTAAATCGAGCCGCGAAAGAAATTGCCCGGATGTGTCTCATTAAATGATAAAGAGGTTCTACAACTGGTATTGCGCGCGCTGACGTTCGAGTCACTCGAAGTGATTATTTCATCAGTTCGTTTTCTAATTGTGTCACTAAGGGGTGTCCTCAGGGTAGCAACCCTGATTTACCTTGGGCACTAAAGGGCAACCCCGATCTACCTTGACCTATGAAAGAACAGAGGAAATGTGTTTGATAATAATCATTACAGATTCGTCCGTTTTGAAATGGCGACAAACCTGGGTACTCTGAATCGATTTTTGAGATTACTTCTGACAAAACTGCGTCCAGGGTTTTCAAATATTTTTGCAATTGTTCACTTGGTTTCAACGCTGGTTTTTATCATTCATTTCGCAATCTAACAGCAGAAAGCTGACTTGATTAAATAGACGTTAATCATATCTATCGTAGACTGACTTGACGAGAAATAGATCAGCGTGAATTCAAGGTTTCTCTATTGTCGAGAGATGGAAGATAAATATCGCCTCTACCACTGTGGTTTGAGTCCGAATTCCAACGAAAACGTAATAATTCCTCCGCATCTTTTTTGTGAGTGGTCACCGTCCACGGGGAAAAAAAAAAAAACACGAATACTAACGACGCTAACTCGACGACTATTACCCCGAGGCGCATATACACGAACACAATGACCGGTGGTCATCTTCGCTCCGAGAGAGAGAGAGAGAGAGAGAGAGAGAGAGAGAGAGAGAGAGAGAGAGAGAGAGAGAGAGAGAGAGAAAACGACGACGTAACTTCGGGAAAGGACTCCGGCGCCTTTTCTCTTCCCCGAAAGTGATCCTGGTGCACCTTGCATTTGGGAAATCACGACCCTGCGAGAACAGATGTTCCCCTCAGATAATGTTGACTGTTTGGACTTCGTTAATGGCACCCCCGCTGCCTTTCTTCGTGCGACCTAATCATACTTTCGTAGAAGATTCGGTAAATCGTGATTTGGCGAGAGACCGGCGCCGAAAACCGACTGACCAGAACGAGGGAGCCGACATGAGAAAGTTTGTTTTTTTTTTTTGCGTTGGAGAGTATTGGAACGTTCCTTCGATTTTTGTTTTCCGTTATACGAAGTCTTCGAAAAGGTCGGGCATTAGGTCTACTTGGTTGTTTTCGTAATGGTGGATTTTAGACGTGCCTACTGACAGAAAATATTGTTTTCAATGGTTTGATACGAATGCATTTTCGATTACTGGATGTGTTGATCCTTTATCAAATGATATACGAAAATAAACTAAATATACTGATTGATAAAAACGTCTTTTCGCTGTAATATAAAAGTTTTAAACGAATTGAAAGGACCATAAATACAAAATGAACACTGCCAATCATAAATCTCAGGCTATATCACAATCACAGCCATGACCACTGCACCTTAATTATTACACTAAGTAATGATCTAGAATAAACCGCAAAAATTCCTCACTGCAGTGAAAACTCATAAAAATATGTTATCTCATTTACATAAATGAAAATCATCTTGATTTTACCTTCAAGTGAGAACAAATTTTCATGTTTCTTTAAACTGGTGAATATTATACTCGTAAGGAATATTTCGCCGAAGAGCCTTCATAGTCATAGTGCGGTGAAAAGGCTCTAGCACAACCAGGTCCTTCTTTTCCTTCTTCCTCTTCCTCTTCCTCTTCTTCTTCTTCTTCTTCTTCTTCTTCTTCTTCTTCTTCTTCTTCTCCCTTGACCTTAGGATCCTTGGCTTCTAGCATGGCTTCTCCTTGATCCTGTGCAAGCCCTATATATAGAGTATATATATTCTCTCTCTCTCTCTCTCTCTATCTCTCTCTCTCTCTCTCTCTCTCTCTCTCTCTCTCTCTCTTTTAAACACAGACACACACATACTATGACAGACTCTCTCTCTTTTTCCAAGTCTCTTTCTTTCTTTCTTAAATAAACACGCAACACTCTCTCTCTCTCTCTCTCTCTCTCTCTCTCTCTCTCTCTCTCTCTCTCTCTCTCTCGCAGTGAATCCGGAGTTTAGTGTGTATGCAAATTTTCTACACAAACAATTATATATATATACAGTATATACATATATATATATATATATATATATATATATATATATTATATATATATATATATATATATATATATATATATATATACACATACATATATACAGACACACTAACGGAAGTTACCCATTACAGAGCTCGTCTTTGTATTCCCGGCCAAGTGTGCAACAATTTCTATGTAAATCTGTGGCGTTTGCGGCCGTATATAACCGGATATGTTTGCATATCCTTCTTAAGAAGGACTCGGTACGCGTGTACTGAAGGGACTTCTCTCTCTCTCTCTCTCGGTACTCGGTACTTGACTTAAAATAAAGGAGTGCCCATGCTGGGGGTCAATTTGCGTAGTTTTTCGTTTGGTTGTTTTTGTTTAATTGTATTTGTTTCAAATGAAGGGGTTTTTTGTGCGTTTTTGTAGGGTGTCTTCGTTGTTTTATTGGTTTTATTCTTCTATATTTGCTTATTATTTTTATTGAGACGTTTTAGTTATTTACTTTGAAAGGGCCTGAATATTGGTGAACTGGTAAAAGAGATATTGAGAAGTGACTGAGATGATTGAGAACCGTTTTAAACTGACAATCGACTGAGATGATCCAGAACTGCTTTGAATTGAGAAGTGACTGAAAATTGCTTTAAACCGACAAATGGCCGAGATGATTGAGAACTGCTTTGAACGGAGAAATGACTGAGAAGCGTTTTAAAATGACATATGACTGAGATGACTGAGAACTGCTTTGAATTTAGAAATGACTGAGAACCGTTTTAAACTGACAATTGACTGAGATGTTTGAGAACCGCTTTGAATTGAGAAGTGACTGAGAACCGTTTTAAACTGACAAATGATTGAGATGACTGAGAACTTCTTGAAATTGAGAAGTGACTGAGAATTGCTTTAAATCGAGAAGTGACTGAGAATTGATTTATAAAGTAAGAAATTATTCAGATATTTAAGAATTGTTTTCAACTGTTTTTTTTCAGTAATTTCAAAACAAATGATATTCCTGCCAATACAGAAGAATTGAGTTATATATTGGAAAACCTAAACAAAAAATTAGTGAAAATTGCACTTATGGAAAAACACACTACCTTCGTACCCTAGCTGCAACCCCTTTTATCCATTTTACTGTACCTCCGTTCATATTCTGTCTTCCATCTTACTTTCCACCCTCTCCTAACAATTGTTTCAAAGTGCAACTGCTTTGAGGTTTTCCTCCCGTTACCCCTTTCAAACCTTTTCACCGTTTCCCTTTTAGTGCCTCATGACCTCGTGGGTCCCAGTGCTTGGCCTTTGGCCTGAATTTCACATTCTTCTCTATTGTCTAAGTCTGTTCTGTATACAACAGCGTAGGTTATTTACGTATCTTACGTATCTGCCATGTCATCTACTTGACAAGTTTTCGATTGTCTGGCTTGGGCATTCTGTACCCATAGGGGGGAGTGGAAGACTGACCAGGGCCCATAATACAAGCGTCACAAATCTTGTAATCAGCCAGTTAATCTCCAAGAGAGAGAGAGAGAGAGAGAGAGAGAGAGAGAGAGAGAGAGAGAGAGAGAGAGAGAGAGAGAGATAAAAAAGTCATCATGCTAAGCTGACCACGGAAAGACTCGCCTGGGTATTAGAGAGAGAGAGAGAGAGAGAGAGAGAGAGAGAGAGAGAGAGAGAGAGAGAGAGAGAGAGAGAGAGAGAGATTTGCCAGATGACAGGGGTAGATAAATGTTTAGGCCTAAGAGTCCCTCACCTCTCTCTTAGGCCCACCACGTCCGTGGCTGGAAGAATATAATTATAGCAGCCGGTAAGGGTACCTGAAGGTGAGAGAGGAGGAGGAGGAGGAGGAGGAGGAGGAGGAGGAGGAGGAGGAGGAGGAGGAGGAGGAGGAGGAGGAGGAGCTGGTCTCCAATGGCAGAAGAAGAAGAAGAAGAAGAAAAAAGGACAAAAGAACAATGTCGCGGTCGAACAGGGGTAACTTTTCTTGTGTTGATATCTCCGATTATCTACCCAAAGTCACCTTTCTGTTCGTAGCTTTTCCTCACTCCATTTCTTCTCCCTCTTCTCCTCCTTCTTCTTCTTCACCTTCCAGAGGCGTCGTACCTTCCAGAACCCCCTAGGCTGGAAGGCCATTTGTGAATGCCACGGTCAAGGCCTCTCTCTGGAGTGGCCGCGGCTTCCAGGGAGTTTTTAAGCGTTGCGGAATTGAGCAGAATCAAATGGATTTAGTTGAGAGGAATGAGTGTGTGCCTTCACGCTTTTAAATTGCCAGTCATTGCGAGTCAATCGTTGCTAATATATGATTCTAGATACGACTGAAAAAATATAAAACCAGTATTATCCACAAATCGCAAAAAAGAAATATAAGCTTCTATTTATATTATACAAAGGACAAAGGAATTTTTCATCAACTAAAATCGGAAATTACATCGAGCTCAGTTTTGATGTGTTCATTCTTCCTTCTTGGAAAATTGCAGTCTCAACAACAACAACAACACATGTAAACTACTCTTAATATAACTGTACGAATTGTTGATCCAGGTACTGCACACACACAAATAAACAAATAAATAAATAAATATATAAATATATATATATATATATATATATATATATATATATATATATATATATATATATATATATATATATATATATATATATATATTCTGAACAAGTTAGACTGTTATTCTCAAGTTCGACAGTAAAAGAAGCAATGAGTGCTAAAACCCACCACTCAATCATAATAATAATAACAATAATCATTTTATTATCACTGCTATTAAAAACTGAATAAAAAATTCTGATGAGAAAAAGGCAAAATTTTTAAAACCAGGAAATAGTTTGGACCGAAATACAATTTCCTACAAGATTTTTTTTTATTCTCATAAGAATTTCGAACCCAGCCCCATGTCATTACTCATTTCAGAGAGGTCACGTACGTTGCCTCCGCTCCATGACCGAAAAGTCGGTCTGGTCCAGGACCCGGCCTGCGATAAACGAGACAATGACGGTCCCACTTCTTGGAGGGGTGGGTGGGGGGGGGTGGGGCGCGCTAACGGTCGTTTGAACGTCCCCCTTGCAACACGTATCCATCTTTTTTTGCACGGGACATGATAAATGTTAACTTCACTCGTTAAATTTTTCTTTTATTTGAAGCCTTAAACCATAACGAAACTGCACAGTTCACGCACTTTCTCTCTCTCGCTCTCTCTCTCTCTCTCTCTCTAATCTGAGATGGCCTATTCCCTTGAGAACATCACCCGCGAAGCCTGGGAACCCAGAGAGCTCCACTGCGCAGATGTTTCTGCGCAACTGACGCATGCGCGATGTGTCTCTGATGAGAGGGCGTGGAGCAAATGATGACATGAACAAGAACCCTTTCTTCGAATTTGGCGGACTGGCTAGAGTACTTCCTCAGAAGTGCCGTTTCTACTCGCAATTCCAGTAACAGAATCGCTAGTTTCACTGTCATATTCTCTGAGATAAAGAGAATCTTTAGTCAGAATCTCTGGAACTGAATGAGATTTCCAGTCGTACCCTTTGGAAATTCAAACCCAAGTTTCCTTCCAGATTTATGTAAGATTACTAATAATCTTTCTTTCTGAGCCGTCAAAAAACTTCAACTTATAATTCCAGTCATATGAGCAGTCTGAATCTAAATCTACTGCCAGCCATATATACAGTGACCAGTCGTGAAAGATTCCATTCTTTGATTTAAGTCACATAATTTAAGGACACTTCCAGTCACTGACTCTTGAAAACAAGGGAAAAATCCTGTCATACTTCCGGTCACAAACCTTGGAAATTTCCAGTCATAACTCATGGAAATTTACAGGCATGGTCCCTATCACAACCTTCAGAAATTGTAGGAACTTTCAAGTAGAAAAAATTACTGTCATAACCCCTTAGAAAATTCCAGTCTTAGATTCTGGTAAGGTTTCAAAGTAAATTTCTGAAGTATCATACTGTAGTTAAACTCCCGTGCAGAATAAAATAGGACCCAATGTAACTGCTTATCAAAGTACTTATTTATTTATTTATTTATTTATTTTCGATTTTTCTATTTATTTATTCAACTTTATTTATTTATTTATTTTTATTTATTTATTTATTTTCAGTTATTTATTTTTTTTTAGTTTTTTATTTTTTATTAATATATTAATTTTTTTGTTAGGTTCGTTTACATCACAACTCGAAAGATACTTGACTGAACCATTACCTACCTAAGAAAATATTTACCCCTCTCTCTCTCTCTCTCTCTCTCTCTCTCTCTCTCTCTCTCTCTCTCTCTCTCTCTCTCAAGAGAAAGCGAGATCGAATGAAATGATGGAGAAGGGCATCAACAATAAAAAAAGTGTCAGAGACTTAGGCCTAAGAAATGTGTAACTTTCATTAAAAAAAAAAAAGTTCGTAACTCTTTTATATCACCACGAACATCTCCAGGTCCCTAACCTCGTTCCTCTTTCTCCCAGCAGATAAGGTTACGCGTCCTCACCCACTCGAGGAACGCCGAGAATGGGGAGAAATCCGACAAGCCTCCCACCTACGACGAGGTGATGAAGACCGAGGCGCCTCCTCCGGCCTACTTCACAGTCGTCTCGGATGGCTTCAAGATGCCCTCGGCGGGAGTGGTGTCCCCCTGCTTCCCCGCGGACGTGCCCTCGGTGTCCTCCTGCGTCGAGAAGCAGTCGCAAGCCAGATCCGGCAACGAGGAGAAGAAGAACAGCAGCAAGAAGAAGAACAACAACATGCTGACGATCGAGATCCGCGAGTGTCCCCCAGCCTACCAGAGCCCCAGGTCTCCGAGGGCGCTTTCCCCGAGGATCCTGCCTTCGATCCACGAGGCCGGAGGTTCCCTTGTGACTGCTACCGCCGCAGCTTCTGCCGCAGCTACGGCCACAGCTGCGTTCTCCTATTTGGCCCCGGCTATCGCTGGAGACGCCGACGCGGCTGCGACAGCAGAAGACCCCATCAGGAACCCCATCGTCCAGCACCTGCGGTCTGCGACGATGCCCACGCTGGAGGTCTCTTCCAACGTCGACGTCTCCAACGGGAGCGCGGAAGAAGAAGAAGAAGAGGTAACAAGGAATGTCAGAGACCAAATTGAAGTGGTCGACGTACACAGATCGTCGATCTTGTAAAGGAGTTGACCATTATTTTTAAATAATTTATTGTTGATTTTTAACTGTTATATTCTCTTTCCGGGTGATATTTATATGTACAAATGTTAATAGTTAAGTCATGAATAACCTGTGTACAAAATGCTGTGCCCTGTTAAAAATTTAATGTTATTATCAGACCCCGCTCAGTGACAACCTTGTTACCAACTAGACTTAAGGCCAACATGTTATATATATATATTTTATATAATATTCTATAACCGATAAGCTTTTCGCTCCTCCACTTTGTTTGGAGTCGAAGCAAAGTGCAAAGTCAAGCGGAAAGCGTCCTTGTGATCCTTAGCTTTAAGGGTTTTTTTTTTTTATCTTTTGACAATTTACTGTCAAATAATAAATTAAAATAATCTTGAAATGCTTCTGTTCTTATCCCGTGTACGAATGTCTGCGATAATAATTTGACTTAGCTTGCTCCGAGGGTTCATGATGGATACAACATGAAAATAATATATGCCCATTCCAGTTATGGTTTAATTTATTGAAAAGGACTAACTACAAAGGTCCCATAAGAAGAGTGAATTGTAAACACTTGTACTGTCAGCTACAGAGATTACAGTGGCCCTCAATACAAGGCTTCTGTTGACATCTTTGTGAAGGAAAGTGGCCAATGTCCCAAAAGTCAGAAAATAAAGGCGTCCCATTCACAAAATTTCTATGTCAAAGGGAAAATCCTATGAAGGAAAGCACCAATGATTCCTATGCCACAAGGGAAAGTGCCAATAATCCCCTTATCAAAAAGGAAGCAACAAATAATCCCTATATCAAAAAGGAAAACTACAAATGACCCCTTTCATAAAAAAAGAAAGTACACATCCTATTAACAAAAGGGAAGGGACTAATAAATATCCCTCTTGCATAAAGTAGAATGCCAATGATTTCTATAACAGAAATACCAATGATCTCCACATCATGAGAAAAGTATCACTGATCCTGTATCATACAGGAAAGTACCAATTTTCCGTACAACATAAGCTAAAGTACCAGTGATCTCTACAACATATGGGAAAGTATCACTGACCTTACTGCATTAGGAGAAAATGAGTGATCCTCATATTATAAAGGAAAGTACCAATGATCCCTATGTCATAAAAGAATCAAACAATAATCCCTGTATCATACAGGAAAAGTATCAATGACTCCCACATCACAGAGAAAAGTACCAATGATCCCCGTAGCATAAAGAAAAGTACCAACGATCCCTGTAGCATAAAGAAAAGTACCAATGATCCCAGTAGCAAAAAGAAAAGTACCAATGATCCCAGTAGCAAAAAGAAAAGTACCAATGATCCCTGTAGCATAAAGAAAAGTACCAATGATCCGGCATAAAGAAAAGTACCAATGATCCCTGCAGCATAAAGAAAAGTACCAATGATCCGGCATAAAGAAAAGTACCAATGATCCCTGCAGCATAAAGAAAAGTACCAATGATCCCTGCAGCATAAAGAAAAGTACCAATGACTCCTAGATCATATAAGAAAGCACCAATAATTCCTGTAGCATAAACGAAAGTACCAATGATCCCTATATCAAAGAGAAAATTACCAATGACCACTAAAACAAAAAGTATCAATTACCCATTATTATATGAAAAAAAAAACCGTGCCAATGAACTCTACGTCCTATAACACGAAAGTACCAACGATTCATATCTCACACAGAAAACTACCAGTGATCCCTATATCATAAATGGAAGTACCAATGATCCCTGTATCATGAAGAAATGTCTCAATGGTATCAGTATCATTAGGGTGAGTACGAATGATCTCTACATTACAATGAAGAGTACGAATAATCCCTACAGTAAAAAAAAAGGTAATAATAATCCTATAAGATAAGGGAAATTATAAATTATCTAATTATTCTAAGATACAAACTACAAAGTTACTTTCTGCAAGTCAGTGACTCATAAGTTCTAGTCATTATGAACTAAAATCACTTCATGTCAGCTTAACGACACTGAAATAAAGAAATCTCACTTCTGTGAATTTACATACAAAAAGAGAAACAAATTACCAAGACATTACAAGGAAGCGACTCTGGGAAACTATAACAAAGGAACAAAAAAAAGTGTTACAAGTGACTGCTTAAGAATTCAACAGAAACTTTCAAGATGTTTTGAAATTTCCATTGAAATATTCATGACATTTCCCCACCACACTCTTCCTTTACATCACACTGACAATCTGTGACACTTTTTCTTATAATTACCGAATTCCAGATCCTAGTTTCTGCTAACCGTCGACCTTTCATTTATTGACCTTTACTTAAGATTTAACAAATCTGCCGGAAGAGTGGAAGAAACACCAAGTAATGCTTCTAACCCTAGTTTCCTCTGACCTTCGACCTTTCACTTATTGACCTTTACTTATGATTTTAAACAATCGACTGGCTGAGTAGAAGACACACCAAGTAATGCTCCTAACCCTAGTCTCCTCTGACCTTCGACCTTCCACGTACTGACCTTTACTTATGATTTTAAAAATATCGACTGGCTGAGTGGAAAAAACACCAAGTGTTGCTTCTAACCCTAGTTTCCTATGACCTTCGACCTTTCACTTACTGACCTTTACTTATAATTTTAAAAAATCGACTGGCTGAGTGGAAGAAACACAAAGTGATGCTTCTAACCACAGTTTCCTCTGACCTTCGACCTTCCACTCACTGACCTTTACTCAGGATTTAAAAATTCTGCCGGACGAGTGAAACACCAAATAATTCATCAAATCCTAGTTTCATCTGACCTTCGACCTTCCATCCACTTACTGACCTTAACTTAAAAAAAAATCAGCCAGACGAGTGAAAGAAACACCGACCAAGCTTCCTTTGACCTTCCACTCACTGACCTTGACTTACGATTTAAAAATTTGACCGGCCGAGTGCAAGAATCATCAAGAAATGCTTCTGCAGCGATTCTCGTCCCCAGTGACTTGCAACTTCCTGTTTCGGCAACTACCTACTGCTGCTGCTGCTGCCGCCTCCGGCAGCGGAAGAGACCGATACGGAGAAAATGATGGGAAAGAGTTACCGAAGTGGAATGGGATGGGTAATGGAGACTGTGGGATCTCGTTCGGTGAATTTTAATCGACGTGAATAGATAGATGTCTTTGGAATACGATTGGGTTACAATTTTCGAATGACAATCTCTGATGATTGAGGATAACTTTTAATAACAATATCATTATTATTATTATTATTATTATTAATATTATTATTATTATTATTACTACTACAATTTTCAACTGAATCTCTGATGACAGAGAATAATAATAATAATAATAATAATAATAATAATAATAATATTATTATTATTATTATTATTATTATTATTATTATTATTATTATTATTATTATTATTCAGAAGATGAAGCCAATTCATAGGTAACAAGCCCACAGGGACCACTGCCTTGAAATTCAAGCTTCCAAAGAATATTATGGTGTTCATTTGAAAGAAACAACAGAAGTAATTGGAAATGCAGAAAGACGAGATTAGTTTTCAGGAAAGAAAAGATAATTGACTGATTCAGTCAAATATAGTTTATAAAAATCGCTAATCCAAATCTCAGTTGACTTAATACTGAGGGAAAAAAATTCTTGGTTTTTGTAACCGAAATATTCCAAAAAATCTTTCGGATTAATAATTAAATTAATAATCACTGACATGAGATTTTTCTTGACGAAATGTCTTCCTCGCCCATTCGTTATTATGGTAATTTTGGGCCCCTGAAATAGCAATACGTAGCTATGAGTTGTGGCAAAGGTCAAAATAAAGTTATGAGTTGACAGGCAAATCATTATCTACACAGGAAACTGTCTCACTGAACGTTACATGGTACATCTGTCGTTCAAAACTGCACGCAGACTTGCAAATGTATCTGTTCACACATGAATGCAGGGAAACACACGCACGCACACACACACATACACACACACACACACACACACACACATATATATATATATATATATATATATATATATATATATATATATATATATACATACATATATATTTATGTATGTGTGTGTGTTTCCATATATATATGTGCGTGTCTGTTCGTAAATAAGATAACAGTACAAGACTCTAAAATTAATTCGCCTTCTCCAATCTCTTTTGAACTGATTCCTAAGAAGCCACACCCCTGAAATGTCGAATATTCTATGTTCCATACGTGTGGTACAAGAATTCCAGGTACTGTATTCAAAACAAATTCTTACAACAGCCTAACATCAGTAAAAAAAAAAAAAAATACATAAATACATACCTTGCCAAAAAAAATTCCTTTTAAAAGTAAATTATTTAATCCCCTACAAATACTTAGACACATAAGGGCAAAAGTACCACTGTTATTATTATTATTATTATTATTATTATTATTATTATTATTATTCAGAAGATAAATCCCTATTCCTATAGAACAAGCCCATAGGGACCAATGACTTGAAATTCAAGCCTCCAAAGAATATTCAAAGTGTTCATTTGATAGAAGTTACGGAAGATAAGAGGAAATAAAGGAAAATGAGATTAATATTAGCAAATAATAAATAAATAAATAAATAAATAAATAAATAAATAAATAAATAAATAAATAAATAAATAAATATATATAAATGACTAAATTAATGCAGGAGTAAATTAGTATTCAAATATGTAAAAAGAAAAACCCAGATTGAAGTGGTTTCCACATTCACTTTCAATGCCAAGTGTACAGCACATGACGTTTGTCCTGGGTCTTTGTAATGTACCCGACGTGTAGTGGGTATGGATAGGGGGCACGATGCCCATGCAAATTGGGTTCGCGCTTGTGGAATGGAGGCGCGGTGTGACTGCGAACAAGCTTGAAATGTGCCGTTGGTTTAGAGGCCATAATGCTTTTTTTTTTTGTATATGTACCTATATATATATATATATATATATATATATATATATATATATATATATATATATATATATATATATATATACACACACAGTATATATATATATATATATATATATATATATATATATATATATGTATATATATATATATATATATATATATATATATATATATATATATATATATATATATATACTGTAAATGTATGTGTATCTACCTGTGTATATCCCATTACTCTTGAACCGAGTTATTTTCCTCGACTTCTTCTGAAATCTCATTAATAATAGACCTATTAAAGACAGCACAAGTCTCCACACCCGGAATTACTGAACTGGTTACACCCACTCGACAACATTCTTCATCACAGCCATTTTTAACCAACTTCATTCATAACCAAAGCACGAAAGAATATTAATATATATCATAAACAGGAAATCACAATCAGCATAGAGTGAACACTTGATAAAACTAGTTCAGTGACGGCTAGAATACCAATTTTTCCAGTCGTTTATCTACGGCAGGGAGGCCCAACCCCACGCCCGTGGGCCAAAAGTGGCCCGACTGATCTTGAAAGTGGCCCGCTAGAGAAAAATAAGTGAAATATATTTCTCTATTTTGTATCATAAAAATCAGATTTGCCGCTCATCCTGGATAAAAGAAATATTCCCGGCAAAATCTATGACCGCAAAGAAGAGTTTCATCGGGTCTACTGCGTGTTACATCATACATATATACATATACACACAAATATACATACATACATACATACATACATACATACACAAGTGGCCCTCATGACTTTTTGTTATTTCAAGACTGGCCCTCAGACTAAACAGCTTGGACGGCCCTGATCTAAGGGATCAGTTCAATCCGACCGCAAGCCCACAGAAACATTTACGGAATAGCCAGACTCGTATTGAATGCAAACGTTTCTCGCGACAGGAAGGGGAAGTTACTTCGCAAAACCGGCTTCAAACCAGACACGTCATCCTTCGGTCCTTAAATCTGGAATACAGAATTAAGGCCAATGGCCTGGCGCTGGGACCTATGAGATCATTCAGCGCTGAAACGAAAAATTCACAGTAGAAAGGTTTGAAAGGGGCAACAGGAGGAACACCTCGCAGTTGCACTATGAAACATTTGTTAGGAGAAGGTGGATAGCAAGATGGAAGAAAGAGAATATGGACGGAGGTACAGTAAAAGGAATGGAAGGGGTTGGAGCTAGGGGCCTAAGGAAGGGACGCTGCAAAGAACCTCAAGTAATGCCTACAGTACACTGCGTGAGGTGCACTGACGACGCTACCCCCTTACGGGAAATTCTTAATGAAGGGAAGTCTAACAGAGCACGAACTGTTGAAATGACCTGTTGTCATTTGTTTCTATGTAGGTCACATTAGTTGCTAGAGAGGTCACATTCATTACTAGACAGGTCACCTTACTTGCTAGACAGGTTAAATTAGTTGCTAGAAATTTCACAATTGTTGATAGACAGGTCACATTAGTTGCTAGAGAGGTCACATTCATTACTAGACAGGTCACCTTACTTGCTAGACAGGTTAAATTAGTTGCTGGAAAATTCACAATTGTTGATAGACAGGTCACATTAGTTGCTAGAGAGGTCACATTCATTACTAGACAGGTCACCTTACTTGCTAGACAGGTTAAATTAGTTGCTGGAAAATTCACAATTGTTGATAGACAGGTCACATTAGTTGCTAGAGAGGTCACATTCATTACTAGACAGGTCACCTTACTTGCTAGACAGGTTAAATTAGTTGCTGGAAAATTCACAATTGTTGATAGACAGGTCACATTAGTTGCTAGAGAGGTCACATTCATTACTAGACAGGTCACCTTACTTGCTAGACAGGTTAAATTAGTTGCTGGAAATTTCACAATTGTTGATAGACAGGTCACATTAGTTGCTAGAGAGGTCATATTCATTACTAGACAGGTCACCTTACTTGCTAGACAGGTTAAATTAGTTGCTGGAAAATTCACAATTGTTGATAGACAGGTCACATTAGTTGCTAGAGAGGTCACATTCATTACTAGACAGGTCACCTTACTTGCTAGACAGGTTAAATTAGTTGCTGGAAAATTCACAATTGTTGATAGACAGGTCACATTAGTTGCTAGAGAGGTCACATTCATTACTAGACAGGTCACCTTACTTGCTAGACAGGTTAAATTAGTTGCTGGAAAATTCACAATTGTTGATAGACAGGTCACATTAGTTGCTAGAGAGGTCACATTCATTACTAGACAGGTCACCTTACTTGCTAGACAGGTTAAATTAGTTGCTGGAAAATTCACAATTGTTGATAGACAGGTCACATTAGTTGCTAGAGAGGTCACATTCATTACTAGACAGGTCACCTTACTTGCTAGACAGGTTAAATTAGTTGCTGGAAAATTCACAATTGTTGATAGACAGGTCACATTAGTTGCTAGAGAGGTCACATTCATTACTAGACAGGTCACCTTACTTGCTAGACAGGTTAAATTAGTTGCTGGAAAATTCACAATTGTTGATAGACAGGTCACATTAGTTGCTAGAGAGGTCACATTCATTACTAGACAGGTCACCTTACTTGCTAGACAGGTTAAATTAGTTGCTGGAAAATTCACAATTGTTGATAGACAGGTCACATTAGTTGCTAGAGAGGTCACATTCATTACTAGACAGGTCACCTTACTTGCTAGACAGGTTAAATTAGTTGCTGGAAAATTCACAATTGTTGATAGACAGGTCACATTAGTTGCTAGAGAGGTCACATTCATTACTAGACAGGTCACCTTACTTGCTAGACAGGTTAAATTAGTTGCTGGAAAATTCACAATTGTTGATAGACAGGTCACATTAGTTGCTAGAGAGGTCACATTCATTACTAGACAGGTCACCTTACTTGCTAGACAGGTTAAATTAGTTGCTGGAAAATTCACAATTGTTGATAGACAGGTCACATTAGTTGCTAGAGAGGTCACATTCATTACTAGACAGGTCACCTTACTTGCTAGACAGGTTAAATTAGTTGCTGGAAAATTCACAATTGTTGATAGACAGGTCACATTAGTTGCTAGAGAGGTCACATTCATTACTAGACAGGTCACCTTACTTGCTAGACAGGTTAAATTAGTTGCTGGAAAATTCACAATTGTTGATAGACAGGTCACATTAGTTGCTAGAGAGGTCACATTCATTACTAGACAGGTCACCTTACTTGCTAGACAGGTTAAATTAGTTGCTGGAAAATTCACAATTGTTGATAGACAGGTCACATTAGTTGCTAGAGAGGTCACATTCATTACTAGACAGGTCACCTTACTTGCTAGACAGGTTAAATTAGTTGCTGGAAAATTCACAATTGTTGATAGACAGGTCACATTAGTTGCTAGAGAGGTCACATTCATTACTAGACAGGTCACCTTACTTGCTAGACAGGTTAAATTAGTTGCTGGAAAATTCACAATTGTTGATAGACAGGTCACATTAGTTGCTAGAGAGGTCACATTCATTACTAGACAGGTCACCTTACTTGCTAGACAGGTTAAATTAGTTGCTGGAAAATTCACAATTGTTGATAGACAGGTCACATTAGTTGCTAGAGAGGTCACATTCATTACTAGACAGGTCACCTTACTTGCTAGACAGGTTAAATTAGTTGCTGGAAAATTCACAATTGTTGATAGACAGGTCACATTAGTTGCTAGAGAGGTCACATTCATTACTAGACAGGTCACCTTACTTGCTAGACAGGTTAAATTAGTTGCTGGAAAATTCACAATTGTTGATAGACAGGTCACATTAGTTGCTAGAGAGGTCACATTCATTACTAGACAGGTCACCTTACTTGCTAGACAGGTTAAATTAGTTGCTGGAAAATTCACAATTGTTGATAGACAGGTCACATTAGTTGCTAGAGAGGTCACATTCATTACTAGACAGGTCACCTTACTTGCTAGACAGGTTAAATTAGTTGCTGGAAAATTCACAATTGTTGATAGACAGGTCACATTAGTTGCTAGAGAGGTCACATTCATTACTAGACAGGTCACCTTACTTGCTAGACAGGTTAAATTAGTTGCTGGAAAATTCACAATTGTTGATAGACAGGTCACATTAGTTGCTAGAGAGGTCACATTCATTACTAGACAGGTCACCTTACTTGCTAGACAGGTTAAATTAGTTGCTGGAAAATTCACAATTGTTGATAGACAGGTCACATTAGTTGCTAGAGAGGTCACATTCATACTAGACAGGTCACCTTACTTGCTAGACAGGTTAAATTAGTTGCTGGGAAAATTCACAATTGTTGATAGACAGGTCACATTAGTTGCTAGAGAGGTCACATTCATTACTAGACAGGTCACCTTACTTGCTAGACAGGTTAAATTAGTTGCTGAGAAAATTCACAATTGTTGATAGACAGGTCACATTAGTTGCTAGAGAGGTCACATTCATTACTAGACAGGTCACCTTACTTGCTAGACAGAGGTTAAATTAGTTGCTGGAAAATTCACAATTGTTGATAGACAGGTCACATTAGTTGCTAGAGAGGTCACATTCATTACTAGACAGGTCACCTACTTGCTAGACAGGTTAAATTAGTTGCTGGAAAATTCACAATTGTTGATAGACAGGTCACATTAGTTGCTAGAGAGGTCACATTCATTACTAGACAGGTCACCTTACTTGCTAGACAGGTTAAATTAGTTGCTGGAAAATTCACAATTGTTGATAGACAGGTCACATTAGTTGCTAGAGAGGTCACATTCATTACTAGACAGGTCACCTTACTTGCTAGACAGGTTAAATTAGTTGCTGGAAAATTCACAATTGTTGATAGACAGGTCACATTAGTTGCTAGAGAGGTTCACATTCATTACTAGACAGGTCACCTTACTTGCTAGACAGGTTAAATTTAGTTGCTGGAAAATTCACAATTGTTGATAGACAGTCACATTAGTTGCTAGAGAGGTCACATTCATTACTAGACAGGTCACCTTACTTGCTAGACAGGTTAAATTAGTTGCTGGAAAATTCACATTGTTGATAGACAGGTCACATTAGTTGCTAGAGAGGTCACATTCATTACTAGACAGGTCACCTTACTTGCTAGACAGGTTAAATTAGTTGCTGGAAAAATTCACATTGTTGATAGACAGGTCACATTAGTTGCTAGAGAGGTCACATGTCATTACTAGACAGGTCACCTTACTTGCTAGACAGGTTAAATTAGTTGCTGGAAAATTCACAATTGTTGATAGACAGGTCAACATTAGTTGCTAGATGAGGTCACATTCATCTACTAAGGACAAGGTTCACCTTACTTGCTAGGACAGGTTAAATTAGTTGCTGGAAATTCACAATTGTTGATAGACAGGTCACATTAGTTGCTTAGAGAGGTCACATTCATTACTAGACAGGTCACCTTACTTGCTAGACAGGTTAAATTAGTTGCTGGAAAATTCACAATTGTTGATAGACAGGTCACATTAGTTGCTAGAGAGGGTCACATTCATTACTAGACAGGTCACCTTACTTGCTAGACAGGTTAAATTAGTTGCTGGAAAATTCACAATTGTTGATAGACAGGTCACTTAGTTGCTAGAGAGTTCACATTCTTACTAGGACAGGTCACCTTACTTGCTAGACAGGTTAAATTAGTTGCTGGAAAATTCACAATTGTTGATAGCAGGTCACATTAGTTGCTAGAGAGGTCACATTCTATTACTAGACAGGTCACCTTACTTGCTAGACAGGTTAAATTAGTTGCTGGAAAATTCACAATTGTTGATAGACATGTCACACTTAGTTGCTAGAAGCGGTCCACATTACTATCTCACCTACGGCACAGGTCACCTTCACCTTGCTAGACTAGTTAAATAGTTGCTGGAAAGGTCACATTAGTTGCTAGAGAGGTCACATTCATTACTAGACAGGTCACCTTACTTGCTAGACAGGTTAAATTAGTTGCTGGAAAATTCACAATTGTTGATAGACAGGTCACATTAGTTGCTAGAGAGGTCACATTCATTACTAGACAGGTCACCTTACTTGCTAGACAGGTTAAATTAGTTGCTGGAAATTTCACAATTGTTGATAGACAGGTCACATTAGTTGCTAGAGAGGTCACATTCATTACTAGACAGGTCACCTTACTTGCTAGACAGGTTAAATTAGTTGCTGGAAATTTCACAATTGTTGATAGACAGGTCACATTAGTTGCTAGAGAAGTCACTTTAGTATAAAAGTGGTAAGACAGGTGATGTCACTGATATGGCCGGACCTCAGATAAGTTTTCAATATATTAAGGGGCACCTTAACACTCTTCTTGTCCAGGCCCGAAGAACTAAAATAAAAGGAGAATTGGAGTTCGACTCGAAAGTCATAAGAAGCAGGAACAACGGGGGTAAGAAGAGAATTCCAGATTTTGGCAGGACCAGGAAGAAGAACGGTCACTGAACCTTCTCATCCCAAATGGATTACTGATTTCCACCAAGGTAGTGGTGATAAGTGGAGTCTTACATATTACATACATAAATACATACATATATAGATATATAATATGAATGAAATTTATCATATCACCGTGATTCATCTACAAGCATCAGGCTACAAATAACCTTTAATATCTAATTCGCTCTACCCCGAAAATAATATATTTTCATTTAAGTTACCCGAAGGGGAATTTTTTAGTTGATAATCATGGCCGTGTGGTTTAATGCGCGTCACTGTGGTCCTGCGTTCTTGTTTTCCGTAGTTCGAAACCACGCCACGACGAACTCATTATCAACTAAAATAATTCCCCTTCGGGTAACATATATGAAAATATATTATTTCAGTGGTAGAGCGAATTAGATATTAAAGGACTTCGTAGCTTAATGCTTATATATATAGTAATATATACACACATATATGTGTATATATACACATACATATATATATTATATATATATATATATATATATATATATATATATATATATATATATATATATATATATATATATATATATATATATGTATATATGACATGCTACTTAGAAACAGGCACAAAGGCAGACAAACTCAGAGACAGGAAAGGGCTAGATACTGCCACCGGAAGGCGTTCGACGGACAAATTGAAACTGTTTTGAGAATCACACGACTCTGTAATGGATAATGACGCACTTCAACTTTCATTACGCCATGCCGTAACGATACCCTAATGTGTCATGCTTCCTTGATAGACCTTATTTAAATTTCATTATTCATTATTTACCATTTATCTAATTATTTTTTCAGCTGGAGACGAAAGATGGATCCCAATCCACTCCTGGGTTTGAATCGTTTCCTAAAACACATATCTTGATTTACATTTCATATTTTTATCTACCATTTATCACACGTCTCGATTTACATTTCATACTTTTATCTACCATTTATCACACGTCTCGATTTACATTTCATACTTTTATCTACCATTTATCACACGTCTCGATTTACATTTCATACTTTTATCTACCATTTATCACACACATCTTGATATACATTTCATAATTTATCACACATATCTTGATTTACATTTCATACTTTTATCTACCATTTATCACACACATCTCGATTTACATTTCATACTTTTATCTACCATTTATCACAAATATCTTGATTTACATTTCATATTTTTATCTACCATTTATCACACACATCTCGATTTACATTTCATACTTTTATCTACCATTTATCACAAATATCTTGATTTACATTTCATATTTTTATCTGCCATTTATCACACACATCTCGATTTACATTTCATACTTTTATCTACCATTTGTCACACATATCTTGATTTACATTTCATATTTTTATCTACCATTTATCAACTTATTTTTTATTGTGGATCATTATAATGTGACCGGAAACAATAAATAAAAAGCCAGAATAATGTATACGAGAGATTGTACTTTTCTAAAATACAAAATAAAAGCAAAAAAACATCATTCTGGCTTTTAGTTTTCTGCAAAGGAAAACTATTGTGCCGGCTTTTCTGCCCGTAAGCAACTTATTCAGTCCGCACGTTTTCTGTCCGCCCTCAGATCTTAAAAACTACTGAGGCTAGAGGGCTGCAAATGGGTATTTTGATCATCCATCCTGCAATCATCAAACATACCAAATTGCAGCCCTCTAGCCTCAGTAGTTTTGATTTTATTCAAAGTTAAATTTAGCCATAATTGTGCCTCTGGCACCACAACACAGGCCACCAGAGCCGGCTGAAAGTTTCATAGACCGCGGCTCATACAGCATTATGCCGAGACCTCCAAAAGATAGATCTATTTTGGGTGGCATTGATTATACGCTGTAGCGGCTGTACAGAAAACTCGGTTGCGCCGAAGAAACTCCGGCGCATTTTTTACATGTTTACTTATTTGTTTAAATAAACCAGCCCGTTGTCGGTCAGCCTTGGTGGGTAGGACCCTGGATGTAGAAGGGCATGAGGCTAGCAATCCCATCCCATCAAGATTTCTGAGAACCAAAAGCTGAACACTCTCAAGAGTCCTTAACAACACCCAATCTCGCCTCTAAGGGGAAAAAGATATAGTGCTGCAATAATAATACATTCAATAATCCATTTTATATTTTCAGTCTCATTTTACTTAAATTATCTAGTCTAGTTTAATTCTATTTCATTTATCTATTTTTCGTTATTCTATCGTTTACGCATTCTATCCTGTGGAATACCATTTATCAAGTTAATGGCTTTTTTTTTTATTTTTGCTTTTCACTCCTGATGAAAGCGGACACCATCAATATGAATAATAATGAATAATAATGAAATGGACATTCAGTGAATTAATCTAAAAGATAAGATTATAATTTATATATATATATATATATATATATATATATATATATATATATATATATATAATATATTAATGAAACATATATATAAATATATATTATATATATATAATATATATATATATATATATATATATATATATATATATATATATATATAAAACAATAAAATGAAAAAAATACCCAAGAATTAAATTCTCGCATACAAGACCTTCCCTCTCCAATCTCAGACACGAATAAGGTATGGCCGGGCATTAATAATGACCCGTCACAGACGTGCCCAGTACCCACACGTGAGGGATATTCTACATCCATGCCCCGTGATACCCATGAGAACGATTCTGCTCGATGTGCGCAGCCTCGAGATAACTTATTGATACCCATACCCATGTGAACTAATTGACGTACGTTTGACTCTTGACCCGATATTCGGGCTTAAGGGAATCCTTGAACCTTCTCATTTCGTCTTAATTTGAAAAGGAATTTAGTTTAAATACACACACACACACATATATATGTGTGTGTGCGTGTGTATGTATGTATGTTTGCATGTGTATTTAAGTGTGGTTTGTTTACACATTTAAACATACACGCACATATATACATACACACACACACACATATATATATATATATATATATATATATATATATATATATATATATATATATATATATATATATATATATATATATATATATATATCGTAAATAATACACTTAAAATATCGTATTGGACGTATAGAGAGAGAGAGAGAGAGAGAGAGAGAGAGAGAGAGAGAGAGTCTCTCTCTCTCTCTCTCTCTCTCTCTCTCTCCTCTCTCTCTCTCTCTCTCTCCTGATACGATTCCACCCCTATATTTCAGGGACGCCACTAACAGTGACTCATCAAAACAGGTTTTCTTTTTTTATTTTACAAAAATAGCTAAGATCCTTGGCACCACGATTTAATATTTATGGAGTCAGGTCCTTATTTAGTTACAGAAAAAAATGAAGATAAATAGGCCTACCGTCCCACCAAAAAAATAAAAAACTAAAGGCAAGTAGGCCTAACCATTTTTTTTTTACAGCTTTCCACTTTTCTTTTTCAAGATCAACGCTCTGGGTTCATCCGGATAGGCCTATGGTTTGGATGTTAATAAAAAAAATTATTGGCACTAATTTAAGTAAGAATCCATTTGGTAAAATCGAAGTCTCTTCTCTTTCCTTTTTGCAATGACTTAGGGGGCGCTTTGAAACTTTCGTTTCCCTACCATGGTGCTATTGCGTAGCCACTTTCGAGCTGTTGATGTGATTCAGTACAATATCCTACGACCAATGGAAAATGTATATTAAAAATATAACCCTCCCTTGAATTTGGAGTTATAATAAATGGATAAAAATATATCAATCTCTTGAGTTTGGAGTTATGATAAAAATAATCATTATGATTAGGAATTACAATAGTGATAAAAAAAATCATCATTTTTCCGTTTGTCCTAAAATAACCTTCAATTCGTTTGTCTGACAATTCTCAGTACTGAAAGTCACCAAAAACAATAAGAAAGATATAAATAAAAGGTGAGTTAAACAAAAAACAAAGAAGGAATAAAAGATCAATAAATGATTAATAACCTAAAACGAAAGAATGAGAGACCAATAATCGACAACAAAAAGAAATAAAAGATAATAAATAGAGAAAGAAATAAAAAAAAAAATAGCTAAGTCACACACCTTTTAAGCCCAGGGAATATTTTTTATAGGCAAGCAGACTGAAAATCAAGAAAAAAAATAAATAAGGAATAAAAGACAATAAAATAAATAAAGGAAATAAAAAAGAAAATGGCTAAGCCACACACCTTTTATAGCAAGGGCTATTTTTTCTAGGCAGAGAGAGAGAGAGAGAGAGAGAGAGAGAGAGAGAGAGAGAGAGAAGAGAGAGAGAGAGAGAGAGAGAGAGAGAGAGGCCTCTTCTTCTTCTTCTTCTTCTCTATCTAGTCTTCGGCAGGTGACATTCGAGCCTTTTCCAGGCGCCAGAAGGTTAGTCACTGGCGGTATTTGATGCTGCTGGTTTTGTTGTTGATGTTGTTGTTGTTCCCGTTGTTGTTCTTGAAGTTGTTTTTTGTTGTGTCGCATTCGAGACCTGGTTAGCAAAAATCTGTTATTATTATTATTATTATTATTATTATTGCAGTTGTTGCTGCTGTTTTTGTTGATGTTGTTTTGTTATTGAAGTTGTTTTTCTTGTGTAGCATTCGAGACCTGGTTAGAAAAAATGTTGTTATTATTATTATTATTATTATTATTATTATTATTATTATTATTATTATTATTATTATTATTATTATTGCAGTTGTTGCTGCTGTTTTTGTTGATGTTGTTGTTATTGAAGTTGTTTTTCTTGCGTAGCGTTCGAGACCTAGTTAGGAAAAAATGTTGTTATTATTATCATTATTATTATTATTATTATTATTATTATTATTATTATTGCTGTTGCTGGTGCTGTTTTTGTTTATGCTGTTCGGGAAGTTGTTCTTGAAGTTGTCTTTGTTGTTGTGTAAATCTTCAAAACAACTGGGATATTCACTGAAGAACCTGAACACAAATTCCAGACCTGGGTTAAAAAAATGGATGTTGTTATTATTATTATTATTATTATTATTATTATTAAGGACGCTTCAGCACTAGAAAATCTCAAATTTTAAAGAGAAAAAATTATAAAAACAATTCTTTTCAAGACAAGCGATTAAAATTAACAAAGAAATTGCTCAAATCTATAACTCTCATGCCAAAGATATAATTTGAAATACGTAATTACAAGGCAAAAGATATAGTTATATCCTGTATAAACTGACACGGTAACATAGCAATATTACAGATAGCTCTTATTCCAAGTACGGGCAAAAACAAAAACAATCAAGTAAAAAATGCGCCGAAGTTCTCTGTACAGCCGCTACAGCGTACGATCAAGGCCACCGAAAACAGATCTATCTTTCTGTGGTCTTGGTATAATCTTGTATGAGCCGCGGTGGTAGCCTATCCTATATCGTTGCCAGAAGCATGATTATGGCTAACTGTAACCTTAAATAAAATATAACTAATGAGGAGGCTAGAGGGCTGCAATTTGGTATGTTTGGTGAGTGGA
>JANJGK010000024.1:20193324-20228324 GCA_039081455.1 Macrobrachium rosenbergii
AATTACCTTTGCAGAAATGTTTTAAAGGAATTCTCCAGTTATCACTGACCTTCACCTGTAACCTTGACCAGCGGTGACCTTCGCCTTTAATGGCATTTCAGTCACCACTTATGCTGCTCTTGATGCACTCGTGTGCCTAGGAAGAGCAGAGTTCAAAGTGGATTCATTACTTTTCTTATCCTGCGAAAATTTCTATAACAACAATAATAATAATATTAACATTAATAACAGATTCTGTACGTAAATGCCATCGTGTCTAGTTCCTTTAATATAAAAAAATATATGCTTAACATTTTCCTTCAAATGATTAAGTCTTGCTTTCCATCCTAATACATTTTCAACGCCGACTCTACTTCAAAGCGAACACCTGAACCAAGGGTCTGTTTAAATATAGCTCCTCAAATTTGTCATTCAAACTCTGTAAACACTCATTCGGCTTCGGCGTCCCTCAAGGGGAACTGCTGCTGCTCGTCTAGTGACTGGTTAATTTAGCCAGGAGCAAACGACTCATCCACACTTGGCATTCGATAAGATTGCCAGCACTCAACTTCCATCTCGGAATCCGCTTTAGACCTGAATAGAGTACCGAGAACTGGATACGACGAATGCGGGAATCTCGGTGGTAAAATTGATGTTAAATATGGAGGATCCTTTGCATTGCATTTTTTTTTATTTACTTTTTCAGAGTTTGGTATAATTTTTTTTAATGTGTCAAGTTCTTTGGTGAATGTTTTCAAAGTTCAGATTTTAATTTTTTTTTTTTTGGGGGGGGGCCAAATGTCACTTATTGAATGCAAATTTCCCCAGTGAATATTTTCAAAGTTCACAGTTGCTTCTCTCAAGTTTTCAAGTCATTTGTCATTTACTGAAAATATATTTCCCGAGTGAACGTTTTAAAGGTTAATCTTCATTTTATTTCGGTCATCTGCCATTTTTGTAAACACAAGTTTCTCCAGTGGGTATTTTTAGAGCTAAATTTTACATTTTCTAGCCATTGATAACTTCTGAAAAAGTCTGTATGAATGAATATGGAATTTAGGCCAAAGGCCAAGCACTGGAACCTATGAGGTCATCAGCGCTGAAACGGAAATTGCCAGTAAAAGGTTTAAAAGGTGGAACAGGGGGAAAACCTCGCAGTTGCACTCTGAATCAATTGTTAAGAGAAGGTGGAAAGTAAGATGGAAGAAAGAGAATATGAAAGGAGGTACAGCAAAATAAACGAATGGGGTTGCAGCTAGGGGCCGAAGGGACGCTGCAAAGAACCTTAAGTAATGCCTACAGTGCACGGCATGAGGTGCACTGACGGCACTAACCCCCTACGGGGCCTGAAGTCTGTAAACCTTCAGAGACTATTTCAAAGTTTAATGTCTTTTTTTGGTCAAGTGTCGTTTTTAAATTCGATGCTAATGTAATATTCTGAAGTTGAAAAGTTACATGAATTGCAGAAAACTTTGCAAGGACCTCATTTTGTGGTTTAATTACCTAAATCGCTTGCCATTTTCAAGCATATAGTTCTGTACTAAATATTAAAAATTCAAGCAATCAGTCAGAAAATACAGAAATTTTTTTCAAATTCAAATTTCAAGTTATTGTTTCAGGTAATTTCCAAAAAAAAAAAAAAAAGATACCTGAAGATATGATTCATTAAGTAAAAATTTGCATTCACCTTTATATCAATAATCATGGAGTGAATTTAATTGTGTGAGTTTGATATTTATTCGACTTTCAAAGATTGGCACATACACACACACTCAAATAAAAAGGGAAAAAATTTACATGTGTTTGAAGTTCAGAAGTATGTATGGTCAATGTTTTTGAGCCTATATATATATATATATATATATATATATATATATATATATATATATATATATATATATATATATATATATATATATATATATATATATATATATATATATATACATATGTGTGTGTATGTGTATGTACATACACACACATACATCCACATACACGTATATATATATCAACGTTATCGTCTCCTAAGAAAAATTCCTGAGCGAATATTGTGATAAAATCGACTGGACTCAATGCACTGAAGCAACCCCAAGAAGGCATCGCGTGTCGAAATTTGGGCAGGTGGGCCACACTGACATTCGCTGCACAGCACAGGGATTGATTAAACCAAGCTCCTCGTGTCTGCCTGGGTTTCAACCGCAAGCACGCGAGAAAACAGAAGCAGTTTGAACTGGATTAATAGTTGATGAGTCGATCAGATTGTTAATGCTTTGTCTTCAGTGCGTCTTACATAGTAGACTGTGCTGAATTTTTTTTTTTTTTTTAATTTTTGACATATGTTACCCTTAGTCTCTCCCTCACCTGGCCTGTCCAGCTTCTTCAACAAGGTCATACTCCTGAGTAGGCTCAACATTCTGGCAATCTCAGTTAAAGTCTACAACTGGTGTTTTTCATTGGTCTGCATAACCTACTACAGAAAAAAAATATTTCACGCCCAAAATTCTTTGTGTCAAAGACGAACGGAAGGAAATCAAACTCAGCCATGTCATACTTTCTGAACAAGAGCCCGTGTTGGCTTCCCAGCTTAATCTACAACCGTACAAGCCAGATATTTCTGGAACATGTGTTATAGTTACAAATGTGATTTCCAGAGTACTGGGCAGTAGTGGGCAATGCTTCTGTCAAGAAATCTATACTGATTATTATTCCTGTTTTGACCAAATTGTGGAATGGCGTTCCAAGTCCTGCAGTTGAATCGCTGGAACTTCAGGAGTTCAGTCTTGGTTTTAAATTGCTTTTCCTTTGGGCAGACTGACAAAGTTTATTAATTTGCTGCTATTATTATTATTATTATTATTATTATTATTATTATTATAATTATTATTATCATTATTTCAGTAGATGAAACCTATTCACACGGAACAAGCACAAAGGGGCCATTGACTTGGAATTCAAGCTTCCAAACAATATTGGTTTCAACCTCCCACCGCAGACTCCACACTGTAGCAGTAACCGATCACGATACAGAGCCGGTGATTTTTCATCTCCCAGGGGAGAGCGAACCCGCGACACCTGAGTGGCACGCCACGACACTAACCACTATACCAGTGGACCAGCTAATCACATGTCCTTGGCTGTTAATTGTCATATTTGCATTTCTTTGTTATCTCTGTCACAGTTTATTCTTTCATTCTCAGTTTCCTTTTCTGTACTGGGCTAGTTCTTCACAGGAGGGGTGGATAGAGCTCTCAGCTAGCACACTGTTGGCCCAGCGTTCGACTCCTCGACCGGCCAATGAAGAATTAGAGGAATTTATTTCCAGTGATAGAAATTAATTTCTCGTCATAATGTGGTTCGGATTCCCGTCGCTAGGTAACCAGTTGGTTCTTAGCCACGTAAAATAAATCTAATCCTTCGGGCCAGCCCTCTCTAGGAGAGCTGTTAATCAGCTCAGTGGTCTGGTTAAACTAAGATATGCTTACTTTTTTGTACTGGGCTCCTTTCCCTATTAGGACCCTTGGGCTTGTAGGATGCTCCTTTTACTCCTGGGGCTGCATTTTTGGTAAGTGCAGCTTCCTGGTCTCTGGCGTAGTCTAGAGCAGTGATTTTTAAACTCGGGGGCGCCAGAAGCTTCCAAGGGGGACGCAAGCAGGGTTGCCAGATGGTGCCTATTATTTTTTTAAATTTGTGATATTAATTGCAAAAACATTATCACTGCTTCCATATGTTTTCTAATTATTATCTCAAAACATGCCGAAAATTCAAAATATAAGTCGATTTTCATTTCAGATCTTCTTTATGAACTGAAATATTGTACAGTGCATACTTATAAAAAAATTTAACAGCAATGAAACAAAAATCTACCATTCATCCATATAGTCATACTAAGCAAATATGCAACATATTGTTTATAGTTGGCAAAAATTTCAGATGGCGTGGGATCTATAAATAATGCAAGGCAAAAATGTTTAAGAACCACTGGTCTAGAGCGAAGGCCGTCTTTATACAAGGAAATTAGCCTTCACGTGAATGAATGAGAATCAACGTAGAACTTTATGTTCTTACATTTGGATCTAAGGCTTTGTAGTGCAACGCTTATTTAAAAAGTGTCAAGAATCCGAAAAGTTAAGAGGGAATTATGGTTATTACATTTACATAAGCACCTGGTTAAAGTGACCGGTAGATTCTATATAAATACTCCGGCATAAAAAGCAATACAAACTCTTTCCCACGAGACAGGCCGTGTTGGCATAAGGCAGTCATAACCTACACCAGCCAAGAAGCTAGTAATTCTATATAGAGGGCTGCAATTTGGTATGTTTGGAGATTGGAGGGTGGACGATCAACATACCAATTTGCAGCCCTCTGACCTCAGTAGTTTTTGTGATCTGAGGACGGACAGAAAAAATTGCGGACAGAAAAAAGTGCAGACAGAATATGGCGCGGACGGACAGACAAAGCCGGCACGATAGTTTTCTTTTACAGAAAAATAAAACATCGAGAAAAGCATAAGTTATCTGAAAGCGATGAGACGTCATTAAGCTTAAAATAAACTAGTTTATTTCTGTTCAAGTTCAATATGAGTTCTAGGAAGGGAATCCACTTTACCACAGTGAGCCATAAAATCTTGATCTAGTACGTTTTCTTTGAGGGAAATTCTCCTTTTTCTTTGAAACGAAACACGTGGCGTTGATAAAAATCCAACAAAAATAATTATATTATTGGAATCTTGTTTCATACCGATCAATAGATATACATTGACATTCGAACAGCAATACATTTCTTTCCAAGCCAGGTGTTGTGTTGCTATTTATTAGGGTAGAATTATTATTATTATTATTATTATTATTATTATTATTATAAATCCAGTCGGTTACACACCACAGTGAAAATATTTATTCGATGCCTAAACTTACAGTAAATGTAACTTTGCACGTTACATTTCTCGGTATAATGTGGTTCGGATTCCACAATAAGCTGTACGTCCCGTTGCTAAGTAACCAATTGGTTCTCAGCCACGCAAAACAATTCTAATACTTCGGGCCAGCCCTAGGAAAGCTGTTAATCAGCTCAGTGGTCTGGTTAAAACTAAGGTATACTTACTTTACAATTTTGTGTAAAAAAAACGACAATTGCCGCTGTAGTCCCCAGTCCTACCTACTCTCAATTAAGATTCATTTCTCGCTATAGTTCAAAGGAATATCACCCATGACGGAAAACGACAACAGCTCTAAATAAGTGTTATTTATTTTCTTTTTTTTTTTTTCTGATTGTGAAGATCTACTTCTGTGCAATTTTAGCATTTTAATTTTATGGCTTTTTTGTACTCACACGCCATTCGAGTTGTACGTGGCTTATCAGGACTTAGTACTGGAGGACTGGAAGGCATTTTCATTCTTCTACGGGACGCCTGACCCTTCAGTAGGAATCTTGGAATGGTCTTAGGTAGAGTATTAAAATCTTATTTTGGACTGGGTGTTTAGGAGATATATATGTATATGTGTGTGTATATATAATTATATATACATATGTATATAAATTATATATATACATTTATATGTATATATATACATATATATACATATATATAAAGTATGTATATATTTCACGCATATAACATATATATTATATGTATTTGTGTACATATATATATAATACACACATATACATAATGCGTATTTGGGTATGCATGAATGTATACAATATTAGGTACAAAACCCCTAATGAAATTAAGCATAAAAAACATATCTTTAGACAACGGGCACAATATATTCCCCGTGGTGCAACAATTCTAAACTTGCAAATGTCCCCGGGTACAAAGTTTCTTAATCTTGCTAAAAAAAAAAAAAACTTCAATACAAAAAAAATTCACTTAGTTACAAACAACACTTTTTAATATTTTTTACTTTTTTTCTATTTTTGGCAGTTGGGCAACCCACTCTTGGAAAAAGGAGAACCTCTGTGGACATGGTGGTTTTGTGGGTGGGCCTGGTAACTTTCCTTCCTGAGAGCTCCTGCACTGCGCGCCCAGTGACAATCCATCGTCTAAAGGCATCCATGGGGGTGCCGCCCACTACCAGTGGCCGAATGCTCCTTCGTCACGTGAGTTGTGACCGGAGAATGATTTCTTTTGAAATTCAATAATTTTTTCCAAAAAAAAAAAAAGAAAGAGGAACCTGATTTGGGAATAAGTGAGATAGTCATTTACGCGACTTTTGTATAAAAAAATATATATTATATGTTTTTCCTAGGAAAAATACATCAGATAGGTTCCTTATTTTTCGTTGGAAAAACGTGGAACCACATTTTGGGTTAAGTGAAGTAATCGCTTTTGTGACTTGTGTATAAAAATAATACATTTCATGTATTTTTCTTAGGAAAATATATGAAAATATATTCCTCATTTTTGTTAGGAAAAATGAGGAATCAAATTTTGGGATACTGGAGATAATCATTTACGTAACCATACATGAAAAATATATTTTATATATGAAAAAATAATGTTTTCTTAGAAAAAAAATGAGGGACCAGATTTTGGGATAAGGAAAGTAATCACTTACGTGACTTGTATATAAAATATATATTTCATATATGAAAAATAATAATTTTTCTTAGAAAAAAAATGAGGAACCAGATTTTGGGATAAGGAAGGTAATCATTTATGTGACTTGCATATAAAAAATATATTCTATATATGAAAAAATTATCAGCTTTCTTAGAAAAATGAGGAACCAGATTTTGGGATAAGGTGGGTAATCATTTATGTTCATTGTATATAAAAAAATTTATATATATAAAAATTAATCTGTTTCCTTAAAACAAATGAAGTTCCAGATTTTGGGATAAGGGAGGTAATAATTTTTGTGACTTGTGTATATAAAAAAATCTTTTTATAAGAGAATTAATTTGTTTTCTTAAAAAAATGAACCAGACCTTGGGATAAGTACTGGTAATCATGTACGTGATTTGGGAAGTAAAAAACTTAAATATTCTATACGAATTTTGTGTATGCCATTCACTGATTCAGGACGGAATATAAATCTAAGGTAATTTGGAAAACAGACGTTGCTGTTTGACATGATTTAAATAACGTACTTTGGTCTGTTCCTCTTTCTTATAACAAGTCCTCGATTTAAAAATTCAGCTTAAGTTGAATCCTAGATTCACAATTTACGATTGAATAGTATATACAGATTTAAATCTTAAAAAAATTAATTTTTCTAATGTAACTGGCATACATTAGTATTCATCCTGTCTCTTCTAATTTACACATGTTTTCTTAAATAATTAAATAAAATACCTTTTACTAATATAAATGACCAATTATTCAATAACTAGTGTACCCCCAAATGACCTATTGTTCAATTACTAGTGTACCCCAAATGACCTATTGTTCAATAACTAGTGTACCCCCAAAATGACCTACTGTTCAATAACTAGTGTACCCCCAAATGGCCTGTTCAATAACTAGTGTGGCCCCCAAATGACCAATTGTTTAATAACTAGGGTACCCCAAGTGACCAGTTGTTCAATAACTAGCGTACCTTTACTATAATAACATATGGTAATATAAGAGAGAGTCGAGACGACAGGCTACGTTCCTTCATAGGGGGCCAGTGGGCCAGTAGCGAGAGAGAGAGAGAGAGAGAGAGAGAGAGAGAGAGAGAGAGAGAGAGAGAGAGAGAGAGAGAGACTAGTTTTAACAAGGCCTCACAAATCTTACTTTGTGAATGGACGGTACATAAAATTAAGAACTATCACTTGACATTATATGTACATGCTGCGTGCAATATATATATATATATATATATATATATATATATATATATATATATATATATATATATATATATATATATATATATACTTGGAAGAAATGAAAAACATTTGCGGATTCTGACTGGTTTTGGCTTCATTGCTAAGCCATCTCCAGAAGACTGGTGCAAAGTTTTAGGAGTTCAACATATATGTACCTTTCTTGTCAGCATATACATATATATATATATATATATATATATATATATATATATATATATATATATATATATATATATGAAATTTTTATCACACCGTGATTTATATACAATCATGAAGCTACAAATGTCGCTTAATATCGAAATTCACGCTACCTCGGTATATCTCCGTTGGAGAATTGTCGCCGAAGGGGAATTTATATAAGTGATAAATGAATAGGAATCGTGGGGACACGAACCCGCGACGAAAGCCTATTCAGCGACTCCAGTTGACGTAAACCATTGAGCCATCACTTTATTCAATGGTTTACGTCAACTGGAGTCGCTGAATAGGCTTTCGTCGCGGGTTCGTGTCCCCACGATTCCTATTCATTTATCACTTATATAAATTCCCCTTCGGCGACAATTCTCCAACGGAGATATACCGAGGTAGCGTGAATTTCGATATTAAGCGACATTTGTAGCTTCATGATTATATATATATATATATATATATATATATATATATATATATATATATATATATATGCTGAATTTTTATTAGTTTGTATCAGTCCTCTGAAGATAGCTTAGCAATAAAGCCGACGCCGGTCAGGATACACTATATATATATATATATATATATATATATATATATATATATATATATATATATATATATATATATATATATATACAGCATAATGTATAAATATATGTACTGTATATATAGACACATATAATACATACACATATATATAATGTATATAGACGTGCGAATGCTTAAAAATAATTAGAGAAATTCCTCTGTTCTCCAAGGGAAATGTGTTCAAACTAAAATAAAATCTAGACAGGAAGAGATAAGTCAGGTTAATATCACAATATTCAATGATACATAAACAGTACGTATATGTATGTGTATGTTATGTATGTGTGTATGTATGTATGTATGTGTGTGTATATACATACATACATACATACCTAAAATAAAACGTAGACAGGAAGAGATAAAGCAGGTTAATGTCACAATATTCAATGATATATAAACAGTACGTATATGTATGTGTATGTTATGTGTGTGTGTATGTATGTATGTGTGTATATAATGTATATATATATATACATAGAGAGAGAGAGAGAGAGAGAGAGAGAGAGAGAGAGAGAGAGAGAGAGAGAGAGAGAGAGAGAGAGACTCCTATTGTTTCCTCCAAGTATTTTGTATCCTCAACACCACATATGTTTAGCCAACGACTGGCTCACTTAGAACTGATTTTTATTTGCAGAAAAAAAAATGTTCCGTCTATAATACTTTTACAGCAGGAGGGTTGATGAAGAGATTTGTAAAAAGAAAAAAAAAAAGAAAAACCAGGTCATAGGGGTTACACCACGCATGTAAATTTGCTGACATGCCGAAGCCTTCATTCTGGGCACAAAAACTGCACCTTTCCTTCCCGGTGAGGAATTTGCAAAGACGAAAGATCAGAACTATTCACAGACCATGAAAAACATGACCTGTACTCACTTAAAAACAAGATGAATATCTAATTCCCTTTATTGTTCTTGGCATATAGTCAACTAATGGTCGACAGTCAGGGTAATTTTTGTACTGACTAAAACGCTTCTCGTGATGAGCACGCAAACCGTTCCAAAAGAAGCTCCACTTGTTTTAGCCGAGCCTGGAAGTCTAAACTTATTGACCTTGGGTGTGATATTGATATCATTATTTTTTAAGAAAATCACGGTTTCCAGGGCGGTGTTCCTTCTTTATTTTTTTTTTTTTCAAGCTGATAACCCTTATGGGCTGCTGCTCTTGCTTTCTTTCTTAAAACGTTCAGCTGAAAACACTTACGGATTGCTTTAAATCCTCAACGGAAAACCTTTGTTCTTTCTCTCTTTAAATCTTCAGATGATAACACTTATGGCCTGTTGTTCTTCTGTTCCTTCTTTCTTTAAATCTTCAGCTGGTAACACTTATGGACTGCTGTTCTTCTGTTCTTTCTTTAAATCTTCAGCCGATAACACTTATGAACTGCTGTTCTTTATCTCTTCAGCTGATAATACTTACGGACTGCTTTTCTTCTGTTATTTCTTTCTATAAATCTTCAGCTGAAAGCACTTTGTCCAAAAATTAAATCCATTGGGAATCCCAACAGATTCTAATTTCGGTACATATTTTGTAATGGAACAAAATTTCGAACGTAAGAAACATGAAAGTTTTGCGTTAAATTAATGTATAATTTGAAAGCCATTTTGATGCCATAACGCTACCAGGGTTACGAGAACTTTCTAACTGCTTACATTACAAAGTCATGAATGTAAAGAGAAGTGCCTTGGAATTTCACTAAGAAACTCTTGGTAACTACTAATACCTGAAGAATATCTAGCGGAAATTATAAACCTGACCTCACGCTACCTGACCTAGGTCAGACCGTTGTTTATCTACAACGGGCAATCATGCCCTGCCGTCACAGTCAAGCACGGATTACGCCAAAAAATAAATTCCTGTTCCGGCAGCATTTTTCCGAGATGTAACCGAGTACCTAAACCTTTCCCTGAAAAATAAACAAGCGGGGCGCCATATCTTAAAAAACTAACCACAGAATTTTCTTGAAAATAATCTCATTATGTTCCCACACCCAAATTATTGTGGAGATGCTAATCTAATCTAATCTAATCTAACCTAACCTAACCTAGGGGAATGGCCCCCCCCAAAAAAAAACACCGGGGGTGGTGCAACACTAGCATACATCTCAGGCATTTGCGTTCCAGCAGCATAATGCCTAACGCATTTTGACGTAAGGCTGCTACTGTTGGGCGGCATGATAATTTTCAATGTCATTCATCTCTGGGAGCAATAATTAATTTTTTTTATGATAATCACCACTTGTGGAACATAGCATTTAAGCCAAAGGCCAAGCAATGGGACCAATGAGGTCAGTCAGCGCTGCAAGGTAAATTGAGAGTAGAAAGGGATGAAAGGTTTTAACAGGAGTGTGGGTTTCCAAAGAGCATGGAGAACTTGACGCTCTGGGAGTAAATTAGAGAAATATTTCATTCGCCGGTGAGCTTTCACAGCGCACGAGAATTTACTGCCGAGCAGTTAAAAAACAACCTGATTTCTTTCGCGAGAAATGCGCCTTACCAGAATTGGTCACCAGAATGATAAATGACATTATTAGTTTACGGTAGTTTCGCGTTTTCTTATTTTTACTCATTTATTTACTGGCAGCTGAAACTTCCATTTTCCCGGCGTCGAAGACGCTGTAACCTCGAAGACGCACCCCAGATTTGACTAGGGAAAAATAATAATAATAATAATAATCACAATAATAATATACTGGTGGATCAATTTCACAAGCTGAAGACTATGATTTTGGTTGGTGTGATGGGCGCATTCGACTGCCTCAATGCACTGAAGGAACTTGACCTTGTCTTACACTGTTTCGTGTCTATTGTAACTTTTCCACCACACATACTTTAAAAATGAGTTGCCTCGTGTAGTTTCAAGTTCAGACTTCATTCAATAAGCTTTTATGGGGGTTTATATAGCAGCGAAATGAAAAACTAGAAAGAGATTACCAAGCAACGAACGCAGTACAGTACAAACTGCCCATTCGAGTTTGGTCTGAAATTTTCCTGGCAAAGTGCTTCACTGAGTTCAGATGGAGAGGGCTACAGATGGCGCAGCATTTTATGATTTTGATAACACTCAATGTAGCTTTGTCCAGCAAATTTTTTTTAAATCACAGACAAAGGCTAAGACCAAACACCACCGTAGGAAATATCAGAAATGCTGAATGACATTCTGTCACGATGTTACTTTCTAAACACCATTCGAACATCAAAAATACAACAAAATCAAAATGGTACAAATATTAAAAGCCAAATGATGCAGAAAGGACAGACAATAAAATATTCTAATTTTCAAAAGCTAAGAACACTTTGCACGTTTTTACCTTTAAATTCTGTATATACACCAAAGGAACATGACACGAATATATATGTTAAACCCTTTTAACATTATCTCCATTCAACTCTTGTCAGCAAATAATATTCCCTTTAAGTTAGGGTGATTTGCAGATATATATATATATATATATATATATATATATATATATATATATATATATATATATATATATATATATATATATATATATATAAAAAAAATACATGCACTGCTGATATACAACAATTAAGATATTACTCTTCTGATATACAACAATTAAGATATTACTCTTAACATCTGCGGTTAAACAGGTGAAAAATAAGAGACGGGGTGTAGGCCCTACGTTTGCGACTTCTAATACTCTGTATCAGTCCTTCGTCAATGGCTTGGAAATAAAGTCGAAACCGGTCAGGACCTACACTCCTGTGGTAATGTGTGATATATATATATATATATATATATATATATATATATATATATATATATATATATATATATATATATATGAATGTCTGTATGTGTGTATATATGTGTGTGTGTGTGTGTGTGTAACGCCCACGTCATAACACACACGTGCGTGTATGAGACAGAGAGAACGAGAGAGTCAGACCTTTCTGACTCGTCATTGTCCTTCATACTTTTGTGATGAGGTCCCATTCGCCCTGACCTTTGCCGCAAAAGCGTTCGCTTTTTCTAAGACGAGCAGCGTTGGCCAGAAGGTCGGTGTTCGCTCGAATCGCTTTGGGGATTTCACCCTTATTATTACGGTTTTTCGATGCGCGTGGCTCACGAGCATATCATTCTTTATGATGATTGATTCGGTGTGCTTTGCTCTATTTCAGTTCGGACGAGAGAGAGAGAGAGAGAGAGAGAGAGAGAGAGAGAGAGAGAGAGAGAGAGAGAGAGAGAGAGAGAGAGAGAGAGAGAGATTTTATACACACGCACACACAATATATATATATATACATATATATGTATATATATATACATACATATATACATATATATACATGTGTGTGTAATTGTAATAGCCACAATGCCCTCTTAACTTTCTCGAATTCTTCGCCCGTTTTTTGGGGTACGCTTGTCACTACAAAGCCTTAAGATCCAAGTGCACGAAATATGACGAAATTCTGATGGGCGAACCCAGGTCCACTAATCAGACACAAAACAAATACACATACATACGTGTATGTGTACGGGTGTTGCGTTTGTACACTTGCACCTAAGTTACACTGGTATTCGAAAACATTCTCCTCACACAGGAATAATCTGAAATTCACCTCTGTCAATCAATACGAACTGAAAAGACCATCACTACTTTTATTGATGTTCTCGTGATGAACAGAAACTAACAATATTCCCTCACGAACTAGAACCTTTATTCACTGAATGGAAGATGTATGATGAAAATTCACTCAATTGTGACCTGCGGTATTTTTCAGGTGCCTGCAGAATTAAGTGCATGATCAATGACACGTGTAACGCCGTCAGCGTAAAGACCAACACAGGTAAAGCACTGAAATGACTGGTTTTGAAAGCAATTAAATTTTTCATTTCTAAATCAGTTCAGACCAACACAGGTAAAGCATTGAAATGACTGGTTTTTAAAGCAATGAAATTTTTCATCTCTAAATCAGTTCAGACCAACACAGGTAAAGCATTGAAATGACTGGTTTTTAAAGCAATGAAATTTTTTATCTCTAAATCAGTTCAGACCAACACAGGTAAAGCATTGAAATGACTGGTTTTTAAAGCAATGAAATTTTTTATCTCTAAATCAGTTCAGACCAACACAGGTAAAGCATTGAAATGACTGGTTTTTAAAGCAATGAAATTTTTCATCTCTAAATCAGTTCAGACCAACACAGGTAAAGCATTGAAATGACTGGTTTTTAAAGCAATGAAATTTTTCATCTCTAAATCAGTTCAGACCAACACAGGTAAAGCATTGAAATGACTGGTTTTTAAAGCAATGAAATTTTTTATCTCTAAATCAGTTCAGACCAACACAGGTAAAGCATTGAAACGACTGGTTTTTAAAGCAAAGAAATTTTCTATTTCTAAATCAGTTCAGACCAACACAGGTAAAGCATTGAAATGACTGGTTTTTAAAGCAATGAAATTTTTCATCTCTAAATCAGTTCAGACCAACACAGGTAAAGCATTGAAATGACTGGTTTTTAAAGCAATGAAATTTTTTATCTCTAAATCAGTTCAGACCAACACAGGTAAAGCATTGAAATGACTGGTTTTTAAAGCAATGAAATTTTTCATCTCTAAATCAGTTCAGACCAACACAGGTAAAGCATTGAAATGACTGGTTTTTAAAGCAATGAAATTTTTCATCTCTAAATCAGTTCAGACCCACACAGGTAAAGCATTGAAATGACTGGTTTTTAAAGCAAAGAAATTTTTCATCTCTAAATCAGTTCAGACCAACACAGGTAAAGCATTGAAATGACTGGTTTTTAAAGCAAAGAAATTTTTCATCTCTAAATCAGTTCAGAACAACACAGGTAAAGCATTGAAATGACTGGTTTTTAAAGCAATGAAATTTTTCATCTCTAAATCAGTTCAGACCAACACAGGTAAAGCATTGAAATGACTGGTTTTTAAAGCAATGAAATTTTTCATCTCTAAATCAGTTCAGACCAACACAGGTAAAGCATTGAAATGACTGGTTTTTAAAGCAATGAAATTTTTCATTCCTAAATCAGTTCAGACCAACACACGTAAAACAATGAAATGACTGGTTTTTAAAGCAAAGAAATTTTTCATCTCTAAATCAGTTCAGACAAACACAGGTAAAGCATTGAAATGACTGGTTTTTAAAGCAATGAAATTTTTTATCTCTAAATCAGTTCAGGCCAACACAGGTAAAGCATTGAAATGACTGGTTTTTAAAGCAATGAAATTTTTCATCTCTAAATCAGTTCAGACCAACACAGGTAAAGCATTGAAATGACTGGTTTTTAAAGCAATGAAATTTTTCATCTCTAAATCAGTTCAGACCAACACAGGTAAAGCATTGAAATGACTGGTTTTTAAAGCAATGAAATTTTTCATCTCTAAATCAGTTCAGACCAACACAGGTAAAGCATTGAAATGACTGGTTTTTAAAGCAATGAAATTTTTCATCTCTAAATCAGTTCAGACAAACACAGGTAAAGCATTGAAATGACTGGTTTTTAAAGCAATGAAATTTTTTATCTCTAAATCAGTTCAGGCCAACACAGGTAAAGCATTGAAATGACTGGTTTTTAAAGCAATGAAATTTTTCATCTCTAAATCAGTTCAGACCAACACAGGTAAAGCATTGAAATGACTGGTTTTTAAAGCAATGAAATTTTTCATTCCTAAATCAGTTCAGACCAACACACGTAAAACAATGAAATGACTGGTTTTTAAAGCAAAGAAATTTTTCATCTCTAAATCAGTTCAGACCAACACAGGTAAAGCATTGAAATGACTGGTTTTTAAAGCAATGAAATTTTTCATTCCTAAATCAGTTCAGACCAACACACGTAAAACAATGAAATGACTGGTTTTTAAAGCAATGAAATTTTTCATCTCTAAATCAGTTCAGACAAACACAGGTAAAGCATTGAAATGACTGGTTTTTAAAGCAATGAAATTTTTTATCTCCAAATCAGTTCAGGCCAACACAGGTAAAGCATTGAAATGACTGGTTTTTAAAGCAATGAAATTTTTCATCTCTAAATCAGTTCAGACCAACACAGGTAAAGCATTGAAATGACTGGTTTTTAAAGCAATGAAATTTTTCATTCCTAAATCAGTTCAGACCAACACAGGTAAAGCATTGAAATGACTGGTTTTTAAAGCAATGAAATTTTTCATCTCTAAATCAAGTCAGACCAACAGAGGTAAAGCACTGAAATGACTGGATTTTAAAGCAAAGAAATTTTTCATTTCTATATCAGTTCAGACCCACACAGGTAAAGCAATAAAATTATTTGTTTTGAAAGCAATGAAATTTTTCATTTCCAAATCAGTTCAGACCAACACAGGTAAAGCAATGAAATGACTGGTTTTGAAAGCAATGAAATTTTTCATTTCTAAATCAGTTCAGACCAACACAGGTAAAGCAATGAAATGGCTGGTTTTGAAAGCAATGCAATGACTTATGTTTCTAAACCAATGAAATGACTGATTTATAAGGCAAAGAAATTTTTTATTCCTAAATCAGTGAAATAACTGATTTTTAAAGCAATGAAATGACTTACGTTTTTAAAGCAATGAAATGACTGATTTTTAAAGCAATGAAATGACTTACGTTTTTAAAACAACGAACTGTCTGGTTTTAAATCCATGACTGATTTTTAAAAAATTACACAGATTTTTAGAGCAATGAAATGACTGATTTTTAAAGCAATGAAATGACTTACGTTTTTAAAACAACGAACTGTCTGGTTTTAAATCAATGACTGATTTTTAAAAAATTACACAGATTTTTAGAGCAATGAAATTACTGGTTTTTAAAGCAATGAAATGACTGTTTTTAAAACAATGAAATGACTGTTTTTTAAATGACTGATTTTTAAAGCAATTAAAAAAACCTGATTTTTAGAGCACTGAAACGACTGATTTTTGGAGCAATGGAATGACTGATTTTTAGAACTATGAAATGACTAATTTTTAGAGCAATGAAATGACTGATTTTTAGAGCAATGAAATGATGATTTTTAGACCAATGAAATCACTGATTTTTAGAGCAATGAAATCACTGATTTTTAAATCAATGAAATTACTAATTTTTAAAACAATGAAATGACATTTTTAAAGCAATCGGGGACTCCTCTAATTCCACTACATTTTAAGCTATAGAGCAATTTCTTCATCTATAACAGAACTGACAGGACTACTGTATTGTTTCAGTGCCTTCTATAAGACATGAAGTTTCAGCAACTGCACTAATGATGGTGAAATCTACCATGGGCCTAATTTGTATTACCTCGTGTGAGAATAAGTTGGTCTATTTCTCATAACTATACAAGCCAGAGTACACATGCCTGTTCTACGCATGCGCACAATTACTGCATGTTCATTGTTACTGTGCGCATGTCAAGTAATCCTACCGATTCGTTTATTGTCAACTTTCCTTTGTAAACCCTTGAAAAAACTGAACAGTGATATTCTTAATTCTTGAGATTTGACAAGGACAAAAATACATGATTTTAATAGATTTTACAACGGAAAAAAAACGTGATTTGAACTTAAGTACCGTATAAAGTATTACAATTAATGAGGTCCCATTCATTATTATCAAGTTTTATAGGATCCTTACTGTAAAGAGAGAGAGAGAGAGAGAGAGAGAGAGAGAGAGAGAGAGAGAGAGAGAGAGAGAGAGAGAGAGAGAGAGAGAGAGAGAGAGAGAGTCATTTAAAATATTCTGTACATAAATTTGGCAAACGTGGTCCAACTAAGGAAGTTAATAACTCACCCCAACCAAATATTTCGTGCGTACATCATACTAAGAAACGAATACATCCTTGAATTCCACGTTTCGCATTCAAACTGATTTCTGCGTTCTTAATGGTTCACAGACTGACAGCATTTGATTCATTCTCAGAAATACTATGAACTGACGTGTGCTTGATCTGTTTGATATATATATATATATATATATATATATATATATATATATATATATATATATATATATATATATATATATATATATATATATATATATATATATATATATATATGTGTGTTCTTTCATCTACGGAGCCTTCGATTCTGCTCAACTTGTAGACGACGCCTCTTCATATACTTATACTCAGGATGGTAAGAAGGCCAGACAGTGCGTTATCAACTTCAGAAAAAGAGGAAAAAATATGACTCGCTTTAAAATGGCAGCAATACTAGCTCTATTCTTAATAACTGAAATACTTTATTATTAGATACATTTGAATTCATGCTACACTATTAGCTCTGTGACAAATTTTAGTTTTTAGTCAATATCATAACTATCACAGCGATGGCAATAGTCATAATTTAAAATACTTACATACATACATATATATATATATATATATATATATATATATATATATATATATATATATATATATATATATATATATATATATATATATATATATATATATGAATGTATATAATTACATATATGAATATTATATATATATATAACATATAATTATAATATATATATATATATATATATATATATATATATATATATATATATATATATATATATATATATATATATATATATATATATATATATATATATATATATATATATATCACGTATTTGTAAGCAATTCTTAATACGTCTTTTGAACTATTTTCAAATAAAATAACAGTGAGACTGTATTTAAAGATTACGAATTCCTGATTAGGAATCATGGATTAAGAATCCCTGACTAGGAATCCTAGTATAGGAATCCTTGATTAGGAATCTCTGACTAGGAATCCTTGATTAGGAATCCCTGACTAGGAATCCTTGATTATGAATACCTGACTAGGAATCCTTGATTAGGAATCCTTGACTAGGAATCCCCGATTAGGAATACCTAACTAGGAATCCTTGATTAGAAATACCTGACTAGGAATCCTTGATTGGGAATACCTGGCTAGGAATCCCTGACTAGGAATCCTCGATTAGGAATCCTGGATTAGCAATTATTTTTTAAAATCCGCTTTACCTCTCTGTCATAAGTTTCTTCGACTCCTGTCACAACAACAAGCATGCAGCCTACAACAACGACTACAACAACGCCAAGTGTCACAACAACAACAACAACGCCTACAACAACAACAACAGCATCGCCTACAACAACAACAACAGCACCTACAACAACAACAACAACAACAGCATCGCCTACAACAACAACAACAGCACCTACAACAACAACAACAGCATCGCCTACAACAACAGCAAGCACATGGACGACACCGGCTACAACCACGGAAACTACAACTACAACAAGTATGGTCTATTTTCTTTTCCCGTCTTAAGAGAGTAGTTGGTATAAACAATTAATTTTCTTTTCCTGTCTTAAGTGAACAGTTGGTAAAAAAAACGACTAACTCTTGCTTTTTATTATACTTTATTTATAATAACTATAATCACAACCGTGGGGAGATCTGGTATAATATATATATATGTGTGTGTATATCTGTATGTATAAATACATATAATATATATATATATATATATATATATATATATATATATATATATATATAAATACATACACATACATATATACATATCCATATATGTACCACTTCACCTTGGGAATAAAGTACACCCAAAGGAAACACTGCTTATAAGTACACCTGCTCTGGCCAGGATAAAAATGCGTGGAAGCAAAACAAAAGAAAAATAATTATAATTCTAGTGTAATTGTAATAGCCACAATGCCCTCTTCAATTCTCGACTTCTTCCCAAAGGGCACAGTGACCATAGGTCTCTGCACATGCATTACCGTTCTATGTCTTAAACCCTGATTCAACTGATCATTTTCGTAACTTGTAAGACTTTTGATTCCATGATAATGATAAGATGAAATCCGCTCCTCTCAATCCCATACCATAGTCTTACAACATACAGTATGTAGGCTACACAGAGTCCCACTCTTCCTTTTTTATTACGCTGTTGCGATTTTAGATTTCCTGCATAAGACTGAAAGTCTACAGTCGAGTCTAACAGTAAATGATTCGCAAGAGGCCTCCCACCCCAACAGCAGTTACTAAGCCTGATCTACTCTTCCACGGTGAGTACTGCTTCTTCAATAACCGCTGCTGGGCCATTAACTTGTTACTCCTTAATGTTGTGCTCCTGCTACTCCAACAGTAACCTTGAAAGCCAAATCTGCTACTTATATACTCCATAAGCCGCAATTGGGGATTAAACTACTCCTGTTCAAACTACTCCCATTTCAACAACCTCTACCAAGGCTGGACTGCTCCCCCATAAAACACTCCTAAATTTGAAGATACTTCTCACTAACATGTACTTCTTCCGCAATGGCCCCTGATAATAGTGAAATTACTCCTCCGTAATAAGTGTTCCTACTGGGGCAGCTACCATTGAGGCTAAAACTACCGCCACCCATGGTAGGAGCTCCAATTCTAGAAACTACTTCTCTCTGATCATCTTTGATGTGTGCTCCTACTGCAACAGCCAATGCTAGGGTTGAAATTACTCCTACCTAACAGGTGCTCCTGACCCAACAGCCACTGAGGCGGCAGGAATTACTCCCTAATATGTGTTCCTCCTTCTTCTGCAATTATAGTTGTAATTTACTTCTCTCCTATTCCAACAGCCTCGGTAAAGGCTATAACTACTCCTTATGTTCTCCCACTCCTAAGGCCACAACGGATGATGAGATTACCCCTCAATGTGCACTCCTACCCCAACAGACTTTGCTGGAAATATGCTACTCCTCTGTCACATGCATTTCTATTACGAGTCTCCATGAAAACTGAAGTTAACCTCACTAATATGGGCATCTACTTTACCAGGTGCCACTACTACAACTGCAACGCGTTCCACTACAGTTCTCCCAGCAGTCACACCTCAGTTTTTTCAGAATGGTGGGTCCTCTTACGTTGATTTCACTCAAAAAGTTATAATTGAATTTTTTAAATTAAATCATTTTTGACTGTCTTCCAACACATTCAATTCTCATGTACTTTGATGCCTTGAGTCTGTTTAAGTAATCATTGTTATTCACAGTTAGGTACTCTGAAGCCTTATATTTCACTGAACTCTGTAATGATGCCGTATTGGTTTTAATATATGTTCGGTACATTAAAGGCCGCCACTTGCGCTCAGTTATGCCTGCACATTTGGCCTACATACCTGCACAGTTGGCCTATGTAGGCAACGTTGAACCCACTAACGTTCAGTTATACCTGTGCAATTATGCCTGTGCAGGCAAACCTGAATGTTTCTGGGTTCAGTTTTGCCTCCACAGGCCGACTGTGCTGGCATAACTGCCCAGGTATAACTGAACGTTAGTGGCGGCCTTAAGAAATACTGAACTATGCTACAGCAGTGCACCTCACGCGATGCACTGTAGGCATTACTTAAGGTTCTTTGCAGCGGTCCTTCGGTCCCTAGCTGCAACCCCTTTCATTCCTTTTATTGTACCTCCTTTCATATTTTTCTTCCATCTTACTTTCCACCCTCTCCTAACAACTGATTCATAGTGCAACTGCGAGGTTTTCCTCCTGTTACACCTTTCAAACCTTTCACTATCAATTTCCGTTTCAGCGCTGAATGACCTTATTGGTCCCAGTGCTTGGCCTTTGGCCTACTCACGCAGACAGAAAATAGTACAGTGAAAACACTAGTGAAATATCTGAAAAAAAGGTAAACATAAATATGAAAAAAAAATGCTGGAGCTGTAGCCCTATTTGAAAGTGGACCAGACTTTAGACAGATAAATCCTCCGTTCACTACTTCAACATTCTGCCACTGTTTTTAATGATCCACAGAGTCAATTGGTGTCACAGTGACCTTGTAACACACCTAAGTCTTACCATCCCAGACAAAATGAATGAGGAAATAGAGCCACTTGGTTCTAGGAATGGGGTTATTACTTGCAGTCAGTGCGAGTTTGAATTCCACCTGGAAAGGTGAATTTCTTCATTAATTCACTTTATGAATTCTGTTCTCTCTAACACAAATATTTAAAAAATAGGGGATTTATGACGTCAGTCGGGCCATTAGATTAGTTAGGCTCTGTCCTTCCTAGCTGAATATCATTCGTTGCTGGTACACCTCTTCTATCTGGTCCCAAGCAATTTCTGGCCCCAAGCAATTTCACTTGACTTACTAAGCCCATTCAAGGAAGTTTATGAGATTTTCTGATTATTCTGTTTTCCTTATAGATCCTAGATGTGGACTTTACTGGTACAGACACAATGACATTTGCTATCGGCCAACAAGTGCATTTTTGGCCAGCTGGAGTTACGCAAAGAGTACCTGCATCTCATGGTCTTCTAACTTAGCTCAGATCACTTCTGCCAATGAATCCTACGCCATTAAGGGTTAGTATAATCATTTCTCTAACAATGAAATGAAGCGTTAAAGTTTAATGGTAATTTGGAAGAGGGATCATACACATAACTGTTTTCATATTACATAAGGTTCAAATTCAACTATGAGAGTCTCTCAACACCGTTTGAGCAACACAAGTTTAGCCATCAGTCTCCAATGCATCGGGCTACTAAGGGTGGGTCCACACTACAGCAAAACGTGTCATTTACATAACAGCAATTTATCTTATATGTATCACATACACAACGAAAACTAGTAAAACAAGTCACTGACATTTTACGGAGAATGATTCTTTGGCCAGGGCTGGGCAATCTGATGAAGCACTGATTTGGACTACCAATATGTCGTTAGACTGTGTTCAGCCTGTTTAAGATATGAGCATGATAAGTTGTCAACATGTTTATGAAATGCTTTACTGCAAGTTGCCAACGTGCTTATGACATGCTTTACTGCAAGTTGCCAACGTGTTTATGACATGCTTTACTGCAAGATGCCAACGTGTTTATGACATGCTTTACTGCAGTGTGGATGCACCCCAAGAACAATCAGGATTGATTGTGAATCTTCTGGATTGAGGGCAGTAACGTCAGGCAAAATCAATACCTGTATTTAAAAATAGTGCAATATATATATATATATATATATATATATATATATATATATATATATATATATATATATATATATATATATATATATATATCCTTATGCATGTGCACTGTACATGATCTCAAAACAAGGTTTTATTTACGACTTCCCATTGCAGACCTTTTAAACCCTGACCGCACCTACTGGATTGGTCTCAAGAAAACTGGTACCATGACAAATTACGCCTGGGACGTAGACAACACAGCCCCAACATATGTAGAGTAAGTAAGAATCAAACCTCTCTCTATCTCTCTCTTCTCTTTATGAAACAATGGCTTAACAGTGATGCCCGAAGGAAGACAAGACATACGAAACGGCTCCAATTCTTTTTAGAGCAATGCTTGATCTTTAAAGCAGTATTTTCATTCAGTCTTGTTACCATTAGCCTACTTTCTGCTTCCACTCATCCACTGGTTCTCGTTATTCCACCTTAATTTCCATCGTGACATAAACTCCTTTTGGCAAGCCTGGACGTAAAGCAGCATAATGAGTTCCTTCTTGCCTCTGCTGCGGAATCCGAGACACTTTGGTACTCAACATTTTCCTTTTGTCCGAACCACCTCCATGCAGATGATTCTACTCTTTGTAAATCTTCCGTTGTTTTGCTTTCTCTTTCATTACACACGATAGCTGTATATCTTTGATTATCTAACACCACTCCTACGCCAACCACACATGCACCGTGACAAACACAACTTGGTTCAGAAAGTGCTTTACTTCTGTTTTCAATCTAAGCTTTTTCGGTAAAGATCCAAATACGTTTCGCCATTCACTTGGACATTCCTTCTTATTATTCTCCTCTGATTAGTGCATAGCTGGGGCAGCTGCTTCTAAAGAACTTCTTCCAGCTGTTTCTATATTGAATAAGTCGTCTCACAACTGATGTTGGTAGATGTTTTACGGACAGATGCCCTTCCTGACTCCAACATTCCCTGTTTAACTGGGCTTAGGGCCAAGTCAGTATTGCCTTGCACTCCCGCACATTTGTCCACAATCGACTCGCACTCCATTAACCATGATAGTGCCTGTGTGAGTGTGGCAGGTCCCTACTTTTAGATGGCAAATTTCAATGTCTACTGATATATGTACTGAGCAGTACAAATGTGATGCAAACCTAAAAGTACATATGTGAGGTAAAATAGTTAATATTTTTGCAGGAACTCATCAAAAGCACATATGTGAGGTTAAATGATTAATACTTTTTGCGGGAACAAGTAAGAATATAACCAGTGCGTGCTGTACTATGGCTACTCTGTACTTAATCAGAGAACATTGCCTATACATCACCTCACCCGCTTTCAAATGTACGAGTACATAACAAAAGTTTCTCTTGCAGCTGGGACACTGGTAGACCACAAGGATATGGCTGTGTGTACATCAGCAAGGAAAGAAAATGGGTTGAAGAAGAGTGTACCCTCAACACCTTAAGGTAATTACACATTCCAGTCGCACTGAATGAACACTGTGCCATTCCTTGTTCAGCAAAACTTAATGGTCAATTAGAAGTTGAGAATGAAGGTGTTTTTGATGCAGGGAAGCAAAGCAATCCTCAATTAGATAAGGAAATAGACTAACATTGTGTAGATCCTGAAATACACTCAGAAGTTGTAACTGGCATTGCAAGAGTCAAGTGTAACTTAGCTTTTCAAAATCCAGCCGGCTATTTCGAACGCCGTACGAAGCCAACTATTTCAAAATGCACTACAATAAATAGTCTTTATTTTAGTAGGTACCTTTAACGTACGAAGCCAACTATTGCAAAATGCACTACAATAAATAGTCTTTATTTTAGTAGGTATTTTAAATGAATGCAGCTCACAATGAAGGTACCAACCTTTTTTTTATGTCGTGTTTACAAATCTTAAAAAAAAAATTCACTAAACATTACATGATGTAGGCATGAACACCAAAACCATTCACTTGACAGAGCATTATATACTAAATAAAATTCTTTCTTCAAATGAAGAAAATTGGTGCAAAGTTAAGGGAGAAGTAGTGTTTTACATCATTAAATAATCCAGTATAACATTCTTTTTCTGCACTGAAGCAGCGTTGGTTTCCAGAGTTCCTAATTACCTCTAAAAACTAATACATTTTCTTTCTCCTAACAGATACTTCATCTGCAAAAAATCAGCTTCACCTTAAAAACCACACGTAGCTTAAAAAACAGCTGCAGCTTAAAAACCAGCTACAGCTTGAAAACCAGATTCAATATAAAACCAGCTGCAGCTTAAAAACCAGATTCAGCTTGAAAACCAGATTCAGTATAAAAACCAGCTGCAACCTGAAAACCAGATTCAGTATAAAACCAGTTCAGTTGCAGCTTAAAAACCAGATTCAGCTTAAAACCAGAATCAGCTTAAAAACCAGGCGTCAGCTTAAAACCAACTGCGTCTTAAAAACCAGATTCAGTTTAAACACCAGCTTCAGATTACAAATCTACTGCAGCTTAAAAACCAACTGAAGCTTTAAAAATTTTTTTTAAAAACCAATTGCAGCTTGAACACGACCAGCTTCAACTAAAAATCAGCTGCAGCTTAAACACCAACTTCAGCTTAAACCCGAACTGCAGCTTAAACACCAGCTTCAGCTTAAAAACCAACTGCAGCTTAAAAACCAGGCTTCATACTAAAAACCAACAGCAGTTTAAATACAAACTTCAGCTTAAAAACCAACAGCAGCTTAAACACCAGTTTCAGCTTCAAAACCAACAGTGGCTTGAAAACCAGATTCATCTTAAAAACCACCATCAGCTTGAAAACCAGATTCAGCATGAAACCCAACTGCACCCTTGAAACCAGGTTCAGCTTAAAAATCAGGCTTCAGATTAAAAACCAACAGCAGCTTAAACCCCAACTACATCTTCAAAAAACAGGCTTCAGATTAAAAACCAACAGCAACTTAAATACCAACTTCAGCTAAAAAAAAAAGGCTTCAGTTTAAAAACTAACTTCAGTTTGAAAGCCAACTGCAGCTCAGAGACCATATTCAGCTTAAAAACTAGCTTCAGTTTAGTACCAATCGCAGCTTAAAAATCAGCTTAAGCTTAAAAACCAGCTTCAGTTTGAAAACCAGCTTCAGCTTAAACAATTCCTTCTTGATGGTTATCAGATTCATATTTATCCCAAATGATAAAATGTTTCTAAATATGCACTTACTACACTTACTGGTGTTTAGCACCTTATACAGTAGTCTGTAGTTCAAACTGCACTGTAGCTCGAATTTTTATAGCATAAAGAAGAAAAATTAAAGTCACTGAGTTGTAATTAATATAAATAAGCGGAGTTGTTGTAGAAAAGTGTGAGTATTTAATAACCAGCACTAAAATATCTCATTACTGTTGCCAGAAAGATAAAATTTATCAAGATTGCTGTAGACGGTTGTCCTTAAATTTTATCAGTTTTTCCACAGGATGCATTTATGTGATGAACAATTGGCCTTCTGTAGTTGGAAAGCGTTTGGAAATATATCACTTGCACATCTGATTTATATTGGTTTGCATTTAGCACTTAAAGGACAATAACTTGAAATCCCGCTCTGACGAGATCTGACAGTTTTACATAAGTGATCAGGGAGGTCGGGAAAAAAAAATAATATATATATATATATATATATATATATATATATATATATATATATATATATATATATTTGTGTGTGTGTGTGCAGGAGGCTTCTTATGCCTGCACGGGACCTTGCACAAAGGTGTGTTAAGGTGGTGAATGCATTAAGAGTCATGGTGTGGCCCGTGTTGGCATAAGTCGTTTAAACCGAAACAATAAAAAAAAAAAACGTAAAAACGAATGATTTGGGAAGGATTAATCACCACACATAACATAAACAAAAACAGAAAAATAACTCTGAAAAAAAGTCTGTTTTACTTGAGATCGCGGAAATTTACTTCAGCTAAAGCTGAATCCCAATGATCCTGCACACGTATAATAGAACATCAATTAACACAATTACCTTAGGCACCCATGAAATCTCGATTCAGTACGTTTTCTCTGAAGAGAATTGCCCGTTTTCTTTGAGACAGGACTCGTGGCCCTATGTAAACAATTGTACATTATTAGTATCCTGCCGTCTTTGTGATTCTCTCCCTATATGTATATGTATATATATATATATATATATATATATATATATATATATATATATATATATATATATATATATATTTACCTCATTATTTAGATGGCTATGGTGCTAGATATATGATGTGGTTCTGGTTCCAAAGTCCACCACGACCTTGTCAAATATTCAATTTGACAGATCAATATACAAACTTATATAGATTAACAGATTTAGCTGTTAACATCAATTGACAGGGCTTTTCTTGTCTTTTCAAGTGTTTTGTCGCTATTTATTGTAAATGATATATTTTATTTACAATCTCGGTAGTTAACTTCCTTATAAAATTTTTACCTGGCATCTTAATGCTAAGATTTTTTAATATTTGTTTTTAAGAAGGGGTATATTATTTAAGTTTTCTACATCGAAAGGTATTGTTTCTCTTGAATATCATTTGGGGGGTGGGCTACAGTATAGTGGGGTGTTACGAAATTTGATGCTGGGAAGGGCGAATGACCAAAATAAGCTACGACCAGACCAGATCTAAACCAGATTTCAAACTGCATTGAGCAATTTTAACTATAAAATATCACGTCACACTGTTCAGCAACAATAAATTTTTCTACAATAATAAAATAGCACAAATAAAATCAGACTACAAATAATACAGACTTTAACCTAGTTGTAGGTTAATTTAAATTCTGAATGCGAGAACGTTCAAATCCTAACCGAAGTCATGACTGCAATTTTAAGTTATGATTTCAATGAGACTGTCTGATTAATTTTGATTTCGGTGGAGTCGCAGGAAGCAACTTGAGATATCACAGCATAATGCATAAGTCATTACAATCGTACTAGCCCAGTGCCGCTAGTGTCTACCTACGCCCAACTCAACATGTTTGTACTACTGATTATTATTGCTTTGCATACTAGCAGTATGGAATTTTTTATTTCATAGAAGGTTGCATAAACCAGCAATGGACTGTGATCCGTTTGCCTTGTTGTAGCCAAAAGATCGCACCTTTTGGCAGGAAGAAATCTAATGCCGGGAAGACTCCTTGGAATGTAACAAAGTAAGGAAACACACGTGTTTTTCAAAACCATAGCAACAAAATGTTTACTATAATTTCAAGATCTATTATAATATATATATATATATATATATATATATATATATATATATATATATATATATATATATATATATATATATATATATATATATACTGTACAGTATATGTACCAGGCTGGACACGACAAGAGAGAGAAAAGATAAGGTTTTAGAATAGAATTTAGGCCAAGCGCTGGGACCGACGAGGTCATTCAGCGCTGAAACGGAAACCGAGAGTAAACGGTTTGAAAGGTGTAACAGGAGGGACAAATAGCATTTGCACTATGAAACAATTGTTGGAAGAGGGTGGAAAGTAAGATGGAAGAAAGAGGATATCAACGGAGTTACAGTAAAGGGAATGAAAGGGGTTGAAGCTAGAGGCCGAAGGGGAGCTGCAAAGAACCTTAAGTAATGCCTACAGTGCACCGCATGAGGTGCACTGACGACCCTACCCCCGCCCCCTCGGGAGATAAGATTTTAAGACATTCATTGCAATTTTGATAGCCACCAGTAATACCAACACATTCCGTCAGTTTGTCAAATGTGCCAAGCGGACCTCTGTTAGTCCAAAATGACCATTTTGAGTGTTTTGCCATTTCTGGATCTTATCATTATTCTTCATTTCACTTTTCTATATGTCTTCATTATATTGCAATTCTCCTTCATGTTCGTCCATCAGAAATTTAAATCTGCCACACCAGATTAATAATAATAATAATAATAATAATAATAATAATAATAATAATAATAATAATAATAATAATAATAATAATAAATTATTATTATTATTATTATTATTTTTCCGATGTCGAATGCTTTTCTTCCTCTCTCATTTTCTTACTTTTGTCTATTTACTGTCATTATTATAATTGTTTTTTTTTCGGCCTACCTTTATGCTTACTTGACAAATTTATAAAAAAATTTTATGACTTACAAAGCTAGACATTTTTTTTTTACTCAAGAAGTTTTCTTGTTCGTGCCCGAAAGCTAATGAAAACTTCAAAAAACCACTTAAAACGACAATGAAATTCCAAAAAACCTAACAAAAACTGATGGTAAAATCTGGACCCTGCTTTCATTTATCAACATCAACAACAGAATGTTGCAATGCTGACTGTCACAATTTTCGCTAAATAACACACTTGGCCGCTGTAGACATTTTCAAGTCTCATCAACATTAAGGTTCAGTTCTCGCTACTGAATCAAAAGGATTATCGTCCAAAACGACAAATATCAGCAGCTGTAAGACACAGTTCTTTCTCTTTATCCTTTCTCTTAACCATTTCATTTATTCCCGCGCAACTTTTTGCGTCATTTTTTTTTCCTCACACGCCACCCCTAAGATTTTCTTGCTACGTGAAGCATATGAAGCCATTCTTGCTTAAAGAAGCATATGAAGCCATTCTTGCTAAAAGAGGCATATCAAGCCACTCTTGCTAAGAGAAGCACATTACGAAAGCTACTCGAGTCTGGAAACAGATTGTCATTCTACGAACTGACGCGAGACCCACCACTTGAAGATTGTCGTCTTGGGTATGTATTGAAGATCTTCTTTCGAATTGAGTTTTCAAGTGTTGTGTGTGTGTGTGTGTGTGTGTGTGTGTGTGTGTGTGTGTGTGTGTGTGTGTGTGTGTATTATATATATATATATGTATATATGTGTATGTATGTATATATATATATATATATATATATATATATATATATATATATATATATATATATATGCTTTATATAGATATGTATGTGTGTGTTTGTAAGCATGTATGTATATCTGTATAAAAAGAGAATGAAAAACAAGTCTTAACGGTAAGGTGATGTTACATTCCGAAAAAGTGGAAGGTGTCAACTTGTATTCATGTGCGAACCTACGTTGAATAATAATAATAATAATAATAATAATAATAATAATAATAATAATAATAATAATAATAATAATAATAATAATAATTGCTTGCGAAATTTAACCTACTTCTAAAATGGGAAAAACATCGGGGTACAAATGAGACTCAGTTTGGAAGAAAGGCAAAAGGTAAACAAGAAGAAGAAGAAGAAGAAGAAGAAGAAGAAGAAGAAGAAGAAGAAGAAGAAGAAGAAGAAGAACACCAGACGACTAAATGTCGAAGGGTAACGAAGAACAGGATCACTTAGGAAAATCTTGGGTATTCTGGCCACAAACTGAAACATCATACTTAATGCTAAGAAAATCACAATCTCGCGATAAACCGTTTTTGTGATAAAAAGCCACAATTATATAGTAAACTGTATTACTATATAAAAGACAAAGATTAGGCTGTGTTCCTCATCAGTGTTTACGTTAAAACATCGAAAGTCTTTGTATTTTACACAGTAATATACTTAACTATATAATTGTGGAAACTGTGGAGAAGGTGACTAAATTTTTCCAAAAGTATGTTGATAAATATATAAAAAGATATTAAAAATCACGCTTTTCACAAATATACAAAAAGATATTAAAATTCACGCTGTACACAAACATATGAAAAGGTATTAAAATTCACGCTTTACACAAATATACAAAAATGTAATCAAATTCACGCTTTACACAAATATATAAAAAGGTATTAAAATTCACGCTTTACACAAATATATAGAAAGGTATTCAAATTCACGCTTTACACAAATATATAAAAAGGTATTCAAATTCACGCTTTACACAAATATATAAAAAGGTATTCAAATTCACGCTTTACACAAATATATAAAAAGGTATTAAAATTCACGCTTTACACAAATATATAGAAAGGTATTCAAATTCACGCTTTACAGAAATATATAAAAAGGTATTCAAATTCACGCTTTACACAAATAGCCTATATAAAAAGGTATTAAAATTCACGCTTTACACAAATATACAAAAAGGAATTAAAATTCACGCTTTACACAAATATATAAAAAGGTATTAAAATTCACGCTTTATACAAATACATAAAAAGGTATTAAAATTCACGCTTTACACAAATATATAAAAACGTATTAAAATTCACGCTTTACACAAATATATAAAACGGTATTCAAATTCACGCTTTACACAAATACATAAAAAGGTATTCAAATTCACGCTTTACACAAATACACAAAAAGGTATTAAAATTCACGCATTACACAAATATACAAAAAGGTATTAAAATTCACGCTTTACACAAATACACAAAAAGGTATTAAAATTCACGCTTTACACAAATACACAAAAAGGTATTAAAATTCACGCATTACACAAATATACAAAAAGGTATTCAAATTCACGCTTTACACAAATACACAAAAAAAGTATTAAAATTGGGCAACCTTTCCACAGTTCCTAAGTTTAAGTAAGTTGTTCCAGCTTGTCAACAAATGTTATCTTGGATTATCCCGGCTGATCTCTTTTTTTTTTTTATTATTACCCATCCACAATTAACCTTCTGGTGTTTTTTGTTGTTCTGTTTGTTTACCTTTCACTATTCTTCCAAACTGAGTCTTACCTGTGCCCCGACGATGCTGGAATACACATCACGAGAAAGCGCTTGCTACGCATCTTCCTCTAATATATATATATATATATATATATATATATATATATATATATATATATATATATATATATATATATATATATATATATATATATACACATATATAATATATATATATATATATATATATATATATATATATATATATATATATATATATATATATATATATATATATATATATATATATTCTCAAACATGTGGTCCAGTGGCTAGGATGTTTCCCGTTTCAACTGCCAAGCAAGGTGTGGTTCTTTAGAAAGGTCATTTCTGTTAAAACAATCTCCCTCTTGACCTGAACACTGAACTGTGCTTTGAAAGGAACCTCCGTAAAGGTTTACAATAAACTTAGGTTAGGTTAGGTTAGGAGAATTCAAATGAACACCATATTCTTGGGAAGCTTGAATTTCAAGTCACTGGCCCCCGTAGGCTTGTTCCATAAACAGAGGATTTATCTTCTGAATAATAATAATAATAATAATAATAATAATAATAATAATAATAATAACAATAATAATAATAATAATAATAATAATAATAATAATAATAATAATAATAATAATTGTGATGAAAGTGCATTGCAAGTCATATCTTATCTTCTGAATAATAATAATAATAATAATAATAATAATAATAATAATAATAATAATAATAATAATTGTGATGAAAGTACATGGCAAGTCATATCTTATCTTCTAAATAATAATAATAATAATTATAATAATAATAATAATAATAATAATAATAATAATAATAATAATTATTATTATTATTATTATTATTATTATTATTATTATTGTGGTGAAAGTACATGGCAAGTCATATAGACTCAAAAGAGCCATGCTAATCTAGCATCATTCTTCCTTCAAGTATTCAGCTGCAAACCTTCCCGTACAGTCAACAGATTATACATAAACCCAAGACGGGCCCGAAGGGAAATCAGTCCGGCAAGAGAGACAAGTTACAGGGAAAAGGTGATAAACATATAAATAAGAAGGAATAGAAAATAAAACCGACGCCCCTGGAATCCAGGAGACGTCACCAGCAGCAGAAAGCAGGAATGAATTCGCTCCTTCCACAAGCATTCGGAGATCAGGAGATTCCACCACAACTGCACTAAGGAAACTATTATTCCACATTTTAGTTGTAGCCGAGATGGAACTCCCAGCAAACTGGGGAGTATCAAACCTGTTACTGCAAAACGATGCACTGTTTGCAGCAGCTGCCAGCCTAGTGTTGCAAGCAAAAAACATTTCAGTCAGGTAAAGAAGAGTGCAGAGGATTTTACTCTTTGTTGTACATTTTATGCAACAAACTATTATTAAGAGCTGACAAACTAAACTTGAATGCTGACAAAACCCTATCTCCACTAGATAAAAGATAGAAGAAATTTCCAACATTGCATCAAATGTCCTCAAGTCTGCTTCAAAATAAGCCATTGTTAGCTATTAAGACTATTGTTAAAAAATCCTGTTTTGGGGTCATCCCAACAGATGGCGTTAACAAGCACTTTCATGACAGACAATTATGTGTTAAACCCCTCATAAAATCAAAAGGAACGTTACGTGAATGTCTTCGGACGGTAGATCTAATATATTTCGTGGGTTACATCAATTTTAAATGTGGAATGTACATCAGTCCAAAGTTGTTTTTTAAGTTTTAAAGATAGAAATCTCAACAATAAAAGATGTTTATTTTTGGTTTTATCTCTAAGTATTATGTCAGGTATTTACTAATGCTGCTTTCTTTTAATTACTTATTAATTAACTAATCAACCAATCAATCAGTCAATCTTTCAATCAATCAAATGACACACACACACACACACACACACACACACATATATATATATATATATATATATATATATATATATATATATATATATATATATATGTGTGTGTGTGTGTGTGTGTGTGTGTGTGTGTGTGTGTGTGTGTGTGTGTGTGTGTGTGTATAAAGAAATAAACAAAATACGCAATTATTTAAATCTACTAATAAATTTATCTTTTCATTTATTCATTTATTTATTTATCAATAAATTTATCAATTTATTTATTTATCAGCTAATCAATTAATGAACTTATTGATTTTGCAGGGACGCAAGCCACCTCTAACAAAAGGAGAATCACATCTTCCCCAACTATGAAGGACTTTCAGATCAGGATCCCTGTGACCATCACGATTCTCTGGATGGCCACGATAACTCTCCTTCCTGGAAGTTCCAGCGCTTCGCGTCCAGCCACAATCCATCCGCAGCGGATTGTTCCAAGTGTCTCCGCTGATTACCGGTGGCTGAATGCTCCTTCGTCATGTGAGTTAAAACTTAGGGATTTCGTTCTTTCGAAATGAATCAGTTTTCACTTTTAAAAAATGAGGAATGGAATGTAAAATTTAGGTCAAAGGCCAAGCACTGGGACCCATAAGGGCATTCAGCGCTGAAAGGGAAGTTGAGATAAAGAAGGTTTGAAAGGTGGAACAGGAGAAAGCCTCGCAGCTGCACTATGAAACAATTGTTAAGAGAGGGCTGAGGAAAGTAAGATGGGAGAAAGAGAATATGAACAGAGGTACAGTAAAAGGAATGAAAGGGGTTGCAGCTGGGGGGCGAAGGGACGCTGCAAAGAACCTTAAGTAACGCCTACAGTGTAAAAAAAAAAAAAAAAAAAAAAAAGGGTGAGGAACCGTTTTTGGAATAAGGGTGGTACTCATGGAAGTGATTTTTATTTTAAAAAATTAATATTCAATATATAAAATGTCATATTTTCTACGAATTCTCTCTATACTTTTATACATTATTTTGCTCCTGAGTGGCTTGTGATTAATGAACTGAAAATAATATTGGTTAGTCTAAGCAGGTAGTAAGTATGTTTTATTTTTCATTTTTTTATAACGCTTGTCACAGCAATACTAAAATCATTATATACAAATATATATATATATATATATATATATATATATATATATATATATATATATATATATATATATATATATATATATATATATATATATAAAATTTGTGTTTACGTATGTGTATGCGTATATCTATGTGTATATAAATGTATATGTATATGTGTATATATATATATATAATATATATATATACATATATATATATATATATATATATATATATATATATATATATATATATATATATATATAATTTTGAATCCTCGCCACTTGTGTTTTGACAACACCTGATTCACTTTACATTAGTTTTATTACGCAAAAAGAAATTATTATTCAGTCACTTATACCACCTTCAGCGGAAGGGCTAAAATACAAATTTAATAATAATAATAATAATAATAATAATAATAATAATAATAATAATAATAATAATAATAATAATAATAATAATAATAATAATAATAAGAGTTTCTGCTTTTATGTCGAAGACCATTTTCCAGTCGACATGAACTCGAGGTTAACGGCAAAACAAACCTTTGTCTCTAAGCAATTTTCAAGAAAAAAAAAAAATAATAAAAAAAATTCAACCAGAAAAGATAAAAGAACGGAACTTCTTCTAGAACATTAAAAAAAAAAAAAAAAAAATTTGACAACAGAAACCCGAACATATTTGTCTCGTCTCGAATGTTCGTGACAGAATATCAAATTTGGCCTGACCCGAAAACGCTCCGTCGTGATGGCGTAGCGAGTGCTCTTCCAACAGTAATTTTTTCCC
>JANJGK010000024.1:20233324-20241363 GCA_039081455.1 Macrobrachium rosenbergii
CCAGTCTTTTATTCTGATGGTGGGTCTGCTTACTTCAATTTCACTTAAAAAAAATTATAATTAAATTTCCAAAATGAGATCATTTTTGGACTCTCTTCCAATACATCAACTCTTAAAATGCACTCTGATGACTTGAGCCTGTTTAAGATAATATTGTTGTTCATGGCTTGGTACTCAGAAGTCTTATGTTTCGCTAAACTCTGTCACGAAATAGTTTTCGTTTCAACACACGTTCGCTACAGACAGAAATACTGAGATGTGCCGTGAAATAGTTTTCGTTTCAATACACGCTCGATACAGACATAAATACTGAAGTGTGCCATGAAATAGTTTTCGTTTCAATACACGTTCGATACAGACATAAATACTGAAGTGTGCCATGAAATAGTTTTCGTTTCAATACACGTTCGATACTCAAGTGTGCCATGAAATAGTTTTAGGTTTTCGTTTCGATACACGTTCGATACAGACATACATACTGAACTGTGCCATGAAACAGTTTTCGTTTCAATACACGTTCCATACAGACATAAATACTGAAGTGTGCCATGAAATAGTTTTCGTTTCAATACACGTTCGATACTCAAGTGTGCCATGAAATAGTTTTAGGTTTTCGTTTCAATACACGTTCGATACAGACATACATAATGAACTGTGCCACGAAACAATTTTCGTTTCAATACACGTTCGATACAGACACACATACCCAAGTGTGCCATGAAATAGTTTTAGGTTTTCGTTTCAATACACGATCGATACAGACATGCATACTGCAGTGTGCCGTGAAACAGCTTTCGTTTCAATACACGTTCGATACAGACATAAATACTTTGCATGCAAGAAGGACGAACGGTAACAGCAAAAACACTTGCAATATCATTTCTTTCGAGGCATTTATGATCAGCTTTACTCTGAATACTCTGGAAATATCTGAACTGAGGTAAACTTCAAAATATCAATCTAAGTATTGCCAAAACTTCAGTGCTGTGAACACTCTGGAAATATCTGAACTGAAGTAAACTTTAAAATATTACTCTAAGTATTGCCAAAACTTCAGTGCTGTGAACACTCTGGAAATATCTGAACTGAAGTAAACTTTAAAATGTCAATCTAAGTATTGCCAAAACTTCAGTGCTCTAAATACTCTGGAAATATCTGAACTGAAGTAAACTTTAAAATGTCAATCTAAGTATTCCCAAAACTTCAGTGCTCTAAATACTCTGGAAATATCTGAACTGAAGTAAACTTTAAAATGTCAATCTAAGTATTGCCAAAACTTCAGTGCTCTAAATACTCTGGAAATATCTGAACTGAAGTAAACTTTAAAATGTCAATCTAAGTATTGCCAAAACTTCAGTGCTCTAAATACTCTGGAAATATCTGAACTGAAGTAAACTTTAAAATGTCAACCTATGTACTGTCAAAACTTCAGTGCTCTGAATATTCTGGAAATATCTGAATTGAGGTAAACTTTAAAATATCAATCTAACTATTGCCAAAACTACAGTCCTATTTGAAATCAGATCAGATTTTACACATCTGGAACCTCCACTCACTACTCTAAAATTTACCGCTATTACTAACGAGTCTATTGTTATCATCTGTCAAGTCTATACATTGCAGTGGTCACAATGAACTCTTCATACATTGAAGGCCTTGAAATCTGAGATGGAATGAATGAAGAAATAGATTCACGTGGTTCTGAGACTCTGAATAGTACTTTATTCATTACAAAATCAATTTTAAGATAATCCCAGTGTTTGAATCGGCGCAGGTTCGAATCACACCAGGGAAAGATAATTTCTTCATTAATTCCATATGTGAATTCTAGGTTTCCAGTATACTTATCCAAAAGATTTAGAAATAAAGTTATTAAGAGATCACTTGGGCCAATACGTTTATTAAGATCTTGCCTTTCAAGTTGTATATTTGATGATGTTATTTTTTATACATATTTATCTGCTCCATGGCAACTTTGTTACTTGACTTACAAAAACTAACAAGATTTTCTGACTACTCTTATCTCCTTACAGACAGCAGATGTGGAACGTTCTGGGACAGATACAACAACACTTGCTATTTGCCAACTTCTTTGTCTGATGGCTCCTGGAGTTCAGGGAAGACTTTATGCGCACAATTTTCTGGATACTTGGCCAAGATCACTTCCGCTACTGAATCCTACATCATTGAACGTTTGTATAATCCTATTTCTTTCAATGAATGAATGAAGCATTATAGATTAATGTTAATCTGGCAGACGAGTCTTGCAAACTATAATTGTTGCCAGCTTACATAATGTTCAGGTACGACAGTTTCTCAACATCTTTCCAATGCAGTCAGCAAACAGGTTGAATACAAGTGAACGACTTATTGGTAGTTCTGACGAGTTGTTCAAACAATTATCCAGCACTTGGCAAAGGTTTCTTCACCACTTATATCCGCTGACTTTTTTCTCAACCTGTTTGTGATATGTATGCAGTAAGTTTCCGACAAGTGTTTATGACTTGTTTTCCTACAGTGTGGATGCACCCTATGAATATCTGAGTTGGATTGGGACTCTCTTCTGAAGAGATGGTGGTATCGTCAGTCAACTGTTTCAATATGGTGTATGTATGTGTGTGTGTGAATATGTGTGCATATATATATATATATATATATATATATATATATATATATATATATATATATATATATATATATATATGTATATGTATATATATATATATATATATAATTACACACATACATATCTATATAAGTATATATATATATATATATATATATATATATATATATATATATATATATATACACACCAGGGTTCACATACGAATTCCCTTTGCAGAACTTTTAAAGCCTGACCGCACCTACTGGATTGGCCTCAGGAAAAGTTCTACCACGTCAGATTACATATGGGACGTAGACAACACGGCCCCAACATACCAAAAGTAAGTCAAAATCCAACTTCATTTCACAGGCACCGAGTTGGGCCAGCTTGCCGCTCTCACTACCTCATTAACCCCCCTCCCCCCGCCCCAAGTGGCCTCCCCCCCCGCCCCAAGTGGTTAGGTTACTCGGATACTATGTGTTACAGCTAGGAAACGAGTAAGGACGCAGAACACATAAGAATTTCCCCGTAGGAGGGTAGTGCCTCCAGTGTATCTCACACGGTACACTGTAGGCATTTCTTCAGGTTTTTTTTTGCAGCGTCCCCATGTCCTCTAGATGCAACCCTCATCATTCCTTTTACTGTACCTCCGTTCATATTCTCTTTCCTCCACCTTACTCTCCAGCCTATCCTCACAACTGTTTTATAGTGCAACCGCGAGGTTTTCCTCCTGTTGCACCTTTCAAATCGTAATGCTCTTAATTTCCTTCCCAGTTACACTTTACAGTAGGTCCCAGCACTTGGCCTCAGGGCTAAATTTTATACTCCATTCTATTCCTTAACTCTCGACTGAACCAGAGAAAATTACGGATATTCCATTACAACTACTCTTGTTCATCCGTATTATTTCTTGCCTTTAAAATGAACACATTTTTCTTTTGCAGCTGGGATTCTGGTAGACCACAAGGGAATGGCTGTGTGTACATCAACCAGAACCAAAAATGGTTTGATGAACCCTGTTCGACCACTACTCAAAGGTAATTAAGCATTCGGTTACTGTTGAAGGAACAATCAATCATTATTCGTTCTGAAAAAAAATTATAGTTAGTCATTAGCATACAACGAAGCTGTTCTTGATGCAGGAGAGTAAATCAAACCTCAGTAAGATATGGAAATAAGACTAACATTAGGCAGAGCTTGGATTTCGAGGCTGCAACTGGCTGTGCAAGAGCTAAGAGTCAGTTAGCTTTTCAAAGAGCAGCACAGCAGCAGACCATGTCGAACACCACTTGATGCCAAGCCACGGAAAATGCCTTCTGCTAGGTGTTCTCAGTCCTGGCAGGAAGGTTAAAAGTTACCTAGCTTTACTCATATTCAGGATAAACATGTCAAAAATGCGCCGAAGTTTCTTCCGTGCAATGGAGTTTTCTGTACAGCCACAGCCCATGAAACCCTCAATCACCGCCCGGTGGTGGCCTGTATTGCTGGCACCTACAGCGGTGCCAGAAGCACGATTATGGCCAATTTTTTTAACCCCAAACAGAATAAAAACTAATGAGGCTAGAGGGCGGGAATTTGGTATGCTTGATGATTGGAGGGTGGATGATCAACATACCAATTTGGAGCCCTCTAGCCTCAGAAGTTTTTAAGATCTGAGGGCGGATAGAAAAAGTACGGACAGAAAAAAAGTGCGGGCGGACAGTCAGACAAAGTCGTCACAACAGTTTTCTTTTACAGAAAACTAAAAATGCAAGGTTGCAGCTGCATTGGTTTAGCGACTTTAGTTCTTGAATCCTGCATTACGGTTAATCTCGAATACACTGACGCCTGAATTCTCTCTCCTAACAGGAACTATCTCTGCAAAAAAGCAGCTTCACCGTGAATGACCCCGCCCGCCCTGATGACTGTCAGAGTCATCTGACAGGCACTGATGACGACCTGAGGACCTCTTCAAACATACCAGAAGAAATGTTTACCCCAAGTAATCAACTGTTGCTAATTATGTCCACTCACTGTATTTAATGGGAATTGGCATCTTCTCTGGTACTTTGGTTATCTGAATGACCAAAGTGTAGTTCAAATGACTAGCATGACAGTAAATAAAAATATCTAAGCTGTAATTAATATGAATCAGCAGTTCTTGTATCCAACAGGTAGTTTTTATGAATAACACTAAATAAACTAAGTACTGTTGTCATAAGCTTTTAGTCAATCAAAATGAAGAAATTAACTGACAAAATCCATAATGCAAAAGTAGATGGATGTATTAAGTGAATTATAGCAGTTTTTTATCACATATATGCACTGAGTAATATAACAGTGAAAATGGAGTTGAATGTAAGGGAATTGTAGCATTTTTGCCAAAAAATACAGTATGCACTGATTGATGTAACAGTGAAAAATGGAGATGAACGTCAGTGAATTACAGCACTTTTGCCAACAAATACAGTATGCACTGATTGATGTAACAGTGAAAAATGGAGATGAACGTCAGTGAATTACAGCACTTTTGCCAACAAATACAGTATGCACTGATTGATGTAACAGTGAAAATGGAGTTGAATGTAAGGGAATTGTAGCACTTTTGCCAACAAATACAGTATGCACTGATTGCTGTAACAGTGAAAATGGAGATGAATGTCAGTGAATTACAGCACTTTTGTCAACACATATATAGGCACTTTTTGACGTAACAGTGAAAAAAGTAGCTTTATGTAAATGAATTATGGCAGTTTTGTAATCACATATAATGTGCACTAATTAATGTTACGATGAAAGAGTAGCTTTAAGTAACTGAATCATGGCAGTTTTGTAATCACATATGCAGTATGCACTGATTAATGTAACAGTGAAAAGAGAAGTTGGATGTAAGTGAATTACAGCACTTTTAGCAACACACATCTATACACTGATTAATGTAACAATGAAAAAGGTAGATGAATTTAAGTGAATTATGGCAGTTTTGCCAACACATATGCAATGATTAATGTAACAATGAAAAAGGTAGATGAATTTAAGTGAATTAGAGCAGTTTTGCCAACACCTGTGCAATGATTAATGTAACAATGAAAAAGGTAGATGAATTTAAGTGAATTATAGCAGTTCTGCCAACACCTGTGCAATGATAAATGAAACTATGAAAAGGTAGATGAACTTACTGTACGTGAATTATGAATTATAGCAGTTTTCCAACACATATGCACTGATTAATGTTATAATGAAAAAGGTAGATGAACTTAAGTGAATTATAGCAGTTTTGCCAACACATGTGCAGTGATTAATGAAACGATGAAAAAAGTAGATGAACTTAAGTGACTCATAGCAGTTTTGCCAACGCACGTGCAATGATTAACGTAATAATGAAAAAGGTAGATGAACTTAAGTAAATGATAGCAGTTTTGACAACATATATGCACTGATTAAAATGTTACATGGAGGTGAGTGAATTAATTATACCGGTCTTTCCAACACATATTAACAGTGATTAATGAAACAATGAAACAAGTAGATGAATGAAAGTGAAATGTAATAGCTTTGCCATCACATATATGCACAGATTAATGTAACAATAAGTAAATGGATGCAAGTGAACTGTAGCAGTTTTTCCCCGGGATGTATTCATGTAATCAGCAATAGACCTTCTGTAACCATTGCACAGTTCTTGGAAATATATCACTTACTCATCTGATTTATATTTGTTTACATTTAGCACATATGAGGCAATACCTTCAAATCCCTCACAGACGAGAGCAGACGCCTGTATATAAGAGATTACGGATACTAGAATAACAATGAATATATCATACAAATTCTGGAAAACGAATTTACCCACCTGTTGACGCCTGAACCGTGAAGCTTGGAAAGCTTGATTCATTATGAAATCTAATTTGCTCAGAGGATACTGATGGTCACAGGGGTTCTGTCAACATCACAGAGGATGACGGAACGGAATTTAGGTTTGGTGCCAAGCGCCGGACCTCTGAGGTCATTCGGCGCTGAAAGGGAAATTGAGAATAAAGGAGGTTTGAAAGGTGTAACAGGAGGAAAACCTCAAAGCAGTCCCACTATGAAACAACCGTTAGGAGAGGGTTGAGGAGTGTGAGATGGAAGAAAGAGGATATGAACGGAGGTACAGTAAAAGAAATGAAAGATAGAGAGGATGATGAATTACCTGGTACAAGACCTGCAGGAGGCATTATCATCTACAGCGACACTTAGAGCGACTGTTTATGCTTTCTTCTAACAGATGTCGGAAACGTATCACATACATATCACAAACAGGCCACATACAAGTAGCCAACTCACTGGTACTACCAAAGGTTCGGTCTCCATTCACTGTTGTCGGCTGGTTTTCAACTTGTTTGTGATATGCATGCAATCTTTTTCTTGACATGTTTATGACATGTTTTAATGTGGTGTGGATGGATGCAATGAAAGACATTTAGGATATGTTATGTGTAACTTTGTGTGGCTTTTGCACATCTGGGTAGAGAGTACACAGCAATTCATTATATCTATATATATATATTATATATATAATATATAATATATATATTATATATATATATAATATATAATATATATATATATTTATTATATATATAATATATAATATATATATATATTTATTATATATATAAATATATATATATATATATATATATATATAATATATATATATATATATATATATATATATATATATATATATATATATAATAGTATATATATTATATATTCCTTGGAATAACATATACTCTAGTTTAACTTAGAATCATAACTGTTAAGTGTATATTCCCCGCCAGGAATCGAATCTGGCCTCCGTACAACGATAAACAGTAGACTCTGACCTCTCGGCTATCGTTTACCGATGACATTTATTTCGTAATAGTTTCTCTCTCTCTCTCTCTCTCTCTCTCTCTCTCTCTCTCTCTCTCTCTCTCTCTCTCTCTCTCTCTTGCCTGATTCTTCAGCTTCAGTCCTGACTGACTTATGATGTTCAAATCGAGACTGCAGGAGGAGGTCTAGCGTGGGGGTGGGGGGTTGTTTGTGGGGGCTGGAGTGGGGGAAGGGGGTGTTAGGCCGCTGTAGGTAGCCAGCCTCCTGACACAGTGAGAAGAGAGAGAGAGAGAGAGAGAGAGAGAGAGAGAGAGAGAGAGAGAGAGAGAGAGAGAGAGAGAGAGAGAGAGAGAGATGCTGTTTGCAGCCAGTCTAGCCCATTCTCTACACCTCTCTCTCATTCTCTCTCTCTTTCCCGAATCGAATTATCGAAGTCTAGTCTCTCTCTCTCTCTCTCTCTCTCTCTCTCTCTCTCTCTCTCTCTCTCTCTCATTTTAGTAAGTAGCCCAGCAGCAGCAGCCTTTGCTTACTTCCCCAGAGGCAACAGAGCTTCATAAGACGTCGTTTCTCCTCAAGCATTTGGAAATTTTAC
>JANJGK010000024.1:20241463-20286463 GCA_039081455.1 Macrobrachium rosenbergii
CCTATCTTTAGGTTAGATAAAAAGTTTATTTTCGTGTCAATATCAGGGGTGATTTCATAAATTTCTTGCATATACACATACATATGGCGTAAGCGTGCACATTATAATTAAGTTTGGAAAGGGACTTACGGCCGTTTCCTCTCTCTCTCTCTCTCTCTCTCTCTCTCTCTCTCTCTCTCTCTCTCTCTCTCTCTCTCTCTCTCTCTCTCTATATATATATATATATATATATATATATATATATAGGCTACACACATACACGTATATATATACACATATATACGCGTGGTATATATATATACATATATATACATACATATATATATAATATATAAATAAAGATTTAAATATTCATCACGTTCCATATTTTCGTGATTCAGTTATACATAGATATATATATATATATATATATATATATATATATATATATATATATATATATATATATATATATATATATATATATATATATAGATAGATAGATAGATAGATAGATAGATAGATAGATAGATAGATAGATATATATATACACAATGGAAAAAGCTTCTAAAAAGCATATCTTTTAATAATTTATTTATATTATTAATTTCCAATTACTTTCATTTCCGCAAGAAATTCAGCATACCTGACTCCTAAGTAACTTGGCTTTCCACTTATTTTATTCCCTAACTTGACCGACTGGCACATATAAACAGGCGTCACAGAAACGATGGTCATCGACGCCGAATATGCTTCCGAAAATTAACTAAAACTGCGTAAATATTCACACCGAGTAAATGAACAATAACAAAGGGAATATGGCTTTAATTAACTGAAAGTGGCCAATATACAATACACACACACATACATATTCTCTCTCTCTCTCTATAGTGTGTGTGTTCTCCAGTCACTCATATATGAATTTAAAGACCAACAGTTTTCTTCTTTTATCCTTTTAATTTATATAAGAGAGAAAGACAGAAAAAATGAAATTCAGTAAATGATCAATAAACTCCTCCAGTCGGCTTCACATGTCTCATTGGGACCCGCAACCACTTACCCACCTATAAAATATATTTTTTTGTATCTACTTTTTTAGTATTTTATAGTTTAACTTCTATGTATAGAATTCACTCCAGTGTATTTTATGCGAAATAAAGCCTTTATTATTATTATTATTATTATTATTATTATTATTATTATTATTATATTATTATTATTATTATTATTATTATAAAAAGCTTTAATAACTAAGACTGTGGTAACATACGATATTTCAAATAAAAATGAGATTTTTTTATGTAGTGTTCGCCACTCAAATTCAATCTACTTTGATAATTATTCGATTAAAACAGTAAAGGGGTGAGGTTGCTTGCCAACCCCCCCTGACCCAACATTCTCCACCCAGGGTTGCAATGCCGTACAATCGACTATTTATCCTTTCAGGAGCTTTAGTTACAGGCCACACATGGAATACTGGTTCAAAAGGAATCTCTCTCTCTCTCTCTCTCTCTCTCTCTCTCTCTCTCTCTCTCTCTCTCTCTCTCTCTCTCTCTCTCTCTCTCTCTCTCTCTATATATATATATATATGTATATACATATATATATATATATATATATATATATATATATATATATATATATATATATATATATATATATATATATATGGAGGTATGTCGTAACCAAAACAAATCTTTTCATGCTTTTTCACCGAAGTTGCAACGTTTGAGTTTTTCAAGCAACAGCAAACTATTTGTTAATAATAATAATAATAATAATAATAATACTAATACTAATAATAATAATAATAATAATAATAATAATAATAATAATAATAATATAGAGAGCATAGTTTTGTTGGCATGTGCTTCATTCGAGTTTCGCGTTTGTTGTTCCAAACCGGAGCGTTTTATATCGTAACTTGTTTTAGCTCCTAACTAGCAAGAACATCCAGCACATTCCAAATAACGTTTTCAAACATCTTTCGAATGACTGTAGGCAATTGTCATTTGTATACATTAACGTAAGGCATATTTACTCATGACTCCTTCCCCCCTCCCCTTAACCCACCACACGCCCAAAACAGGACAAGATGAAGTCCCCCCACCCCCTTAAAGGATTGCAACAAAGTATTTTCAATGCTACCAAAACGCGGAACATGTAACTTGTTATTTCAAGTACAACCGCACTGCGATACCAAACCGCGTAGATACAATGCCTTAACATTACTCGTCTTCATGTATGCACAGTATATGTACTGCAATTGAAGCTATTTGCATGTACACAAAGACCGCATTGCCTCCTCCTCTGACGAAGTTGGCAGAAGAAGACCGTTGTCAAACCATTGGCTTTCAACAGAGCAACATAAACTTGACGAGAATTCCGTTCATCAATTTCGTTTCCAACTGCATGAGAGGACTCGTACGCAGAGATAAAAAGCATTGGGTTTATTCAAAAGAAAAATGAAGGAAAGTTTAACTATCTGCCTGAAGTATATACCTTATATAAAACTGACAATAATATTCGATTAATTTAACAGCGCGGTGAACGATCTGGGTGTGGCCACATCCCCAAATTTGAAGGATGGTCTTTACATACATACATACATACATCAGTCTTATTCTTTTATGGTGGCTGATAGCCCTAAATACATCAAATCACTTTGATCATTTTCGTACCGGTTACACGTCAGATATTTGGGGAGAGAGAGAGAGAGAGAGAGAGAGAGAGAGAGAGAGAGAGAGAGAGAGAGAGAGAGAGAGAGAGAGAGAGAGGAGGGGGGGATCACTAATCTTGTTGCCGAGCCAAGATTCATGATCATCACATTCATTATTCATCTACGTTCATTAATTCAGTTTATCTCTGGCCCAGCCACTGATTCACTGACAAAACCCCAATCCCTTTTCATCCACTCATTAACTTCAGTAAACTCTGCGTCATTCCTTTGTTTTGGATCAAAACCATCTTCATTTTTCTCCACAGAACCCAATGTTTATTTCAATCAAACGTTACGCTGGAGGGCGACTCTTCTTCTTCTTTCAGAAGCGCGTTTGGAATCCGCGTCTGATCGAAACCAGCCTTCGCAACAGACTCGAATTCCGAGAAGGAAGTGTATGTGGACCGAACCCCATGCTTTAAAGCAAAGCATCAGTTAGTTGCTCGAACAGTCACGAGATCATATCTACAAAGCGAAAGCTTAAAAGATCTCTACGGTTCCAGTAAAAAAAAAAAAAACATCTACAACCCACAGCTCAGGCAGACGGATCACTATTGCCAAAGAATCAAAAATATTGGAACAACAACTATATAGATATTGAAGTTCAATTCATGGAAGCAAGAGAGTGAGTGAGTGAGAGGGGGGGAAAAAAAACAAAAAAGAAAATAGTTCTCGCAACCCCTGGGGGGACTCGAACCCCCAATCCCTGGCTTAGGAGGCCAATGCCTTATCCATTAGGCCACAGGGGCGAGATACGAGGAGAGAGATCTCTAAAGTAGTTCATTGGCAAACTACATTATTTTTTTGCGGCTCGTTCCTTGCTCTTGTTAGTTTTTGGCTATCATTCTTCGTTCTTGGACGTTCCTCTGTTGTTCTACTGTTCGTTTCCTTTCGATCTCTTTGTATTTCCGTCGGCATTTATACTTCTTTGCGCTGGCTCCCGACATCTTCACAAAGGTGAACGGAATCCGGTTTCACAGACCGTCGAACGAACGAGGAAGCCTTTACCCCACAAAATCCTTCATTTCCGACTCGAATTCCACATGCTCAAGAGTAGGTCTATGTGTGATGTCCCACCGGCTGAGGAATAAATAATGACAGCGAAATGGATACCAGAGCGAGAGACGAAAATAACATCGGCTGCGGCGCCAGTCCCCCGAAAATCAATAGGAACGGAGAAGCGGCAACAGGTCCAAGCTGATTCGCAACCGGCGGCCAACGAAGCTCCGAACACGAGTTCACGAGCGCGAACCTCTTTTCGGCTTGAAAAATAGATTGTAATGGATTCATTTCAAATTAAACTTTGCGAAGATTATTTAGGATTGTCTGAGACATAAGATGCAAGGTAAATTTCACTTGAAAACCTGTCGTAACACAGATATTAAATCGTATTCGATGGGAAGCCGACTCATCGGTCAAGTCTCGGGTTTGGTAACTGAAGCAGCGGAACTGTACCGTTATTCCTAACCGAATTTTCGAACAATATACGAGTTTCAGTGGTCATTATGAAAACATTTTGTAATCTGCATTCATTCCTGATGACAATTACATGAAACTGCGTGAATACCGAGTTACAAAACTCTTGTACTGCCAACTTTACTACACGGCACAAGTAGATCCATCTGACCGCTGAAAAAGATATTAAACCTGACTAGAGTTCACGATGTACATCATAGGACTTTACCCTTTGAATACACCGTTATTTGTGTAATAAATAACTATCAAAACACACAAGTTTTGATGCAAAAACAAATGGAAAATTCACCCAAACAAACGCGACTTGGCACCACCGCAGGCAAGCACTGTTGCAAGAAGTTCCCAAAAAACCTGAATTTTTTAAAGAGAACAACACTCGTCATCCTGCCCAGCACCGAAACCTACATTAGACCGATGATTGAAAAACAAATTAAAAACAACATTGACTAAAATAACCGAAACCCCTGGGGGGACTCGAACCCCCAATCCCTGGCTTAGGAGGCCAATGCCTTATCCATTGGGCCACAGGGGCCGCCTGCAAGAGCTGCTATTGTCGAGGTCCCGTTCCGTAAGTCATTTTAGGGGGTCGATTTTTTTTTGCCTTCCCAAATCGGATGAGATTTTCCCAGTCAACACAAAACTGAAGATATCGATTTCCTACTACAATGCTTTCCAGGACGTCTTCACTTGCTTGTTATGTGCATGCAATTATTACGCAGCAACGAGCCTTTGCTTTCTTCACGTGGGTGTCGTTAAAAGTTTGGTAATTACTTGGCAATTTTGTTTATTGCTTGAAAGCATGAGAGGTTCTCTTGAAGGTTGCTTGGAAGCGTCATTATTTGTTTGTTACTATCTCTTTTTTTAAGGCTTTATATAAACGATATATATTGCTTGATTATTTCAGGTTTGCAAATGCAAGATTATTTTTCTGAGAACTGGAAAAGTTTTCCAGAATTATGCGTATTACAACTGGAACGACCCACAATATCTAGAATGGCTTTAAATATGTTTGAAATATCACCTAGAATGACATAACACTCTAGATGACATATCTCGAAGGACTTAAACAGTATCATATAGTATGCATCAAGTGAAATATTAACTCGGAAGATATAATATCAACCCAATTTGACCTAAAATATCAGCTGGAATTACTCGAGATCCTATGGAACGACTGGAAACCTTACCCAAAACGACTTAACTATCGATGCTTCTTTGGGTAGATGTAAAGTAGACGGCCGCACGAAGACATCGTTTATTAATATAATTTGTCTAACACAATATAGAAATGAGTGTATATAATATTCTGATCCCCGAGGGGGTAGTACTAAACCCGACGTCCCAGGGAGCTTCCGCCACATTTAGTACTATAGCTGCTCGGAGTAGGTGACGCGTAGATAAGAAGCTATAGTAGCACATCTAGATTCAATTATCAACACGGCAAGACTTAAAATTATACACTAAAGCGTTATTTACCGCCGTTTCTTTCTTTCTAGCTATCTAACGCGGTAGATTCTCTCAAATTAACCGAAATATCTAGAATGACATCGGACTAAAACCCGAAGAACTTAAAACGCCATCTGGAAAGGTATACATCACAACGATATCCGGCCTGGGAGTAAAATGGCAAAAGGAAATGGCAAAATAAGAGCAGCGATGCCACTTCTATTCATTTACCAATTCTCTCAATTTACCACTTCTTTTAATTTCCCACTCCTTTTCATTTAAAACTTCTTTCAATTTACCCCCACTTCTTTTAATCAAGTTACCACTTCTTTCCATTCACCACCACTCTTTTCCATTTTCCACTTCTTTTCATTTACCACCACTTCTTTCAATCTACCACCACTATCTTTCCATTTACCACTTCTTTTCATTTACCACCACTCCTTTCAATTTACCACTTCTTTCAATTTTCCAATTTACCACTATCTATGAACGTAACCTAAACAAAATTATCTACTGAATATTTCTATCCACTGAAGAACTGTGCTTCTCTGTATAATTTGTCGTTTTACATATGTAATTTTTTACATCAATTCCCTTAAAACAATTTTGAACACCACTGGAAGGTAGTTGGTAACTTTCGCATATAAAAATGGATAGGCTACAGAAGAATATTAATTGATAGTAATAATTACTATTATAAATATTAGATACCATTTCTTCCACCTCTTTGCAGCGTCCCCTCGGCCCCTATACCTGCAACTCCTTTCATTCCTTTAACTGTACCTCCATTCATATTACCTTTCTTGCTATCCACCCTCTCCTAACAATTATTTCATAGTGCAACTGGTTTGAGGCTTTCCCTCCCGTTACACCTTCCAAACCTACCTACTCTCAATTTCCTTTCCAGCGCTGAATGACCTCATAGGTCCCAGTGCTTGGCCAATGGCCTTTGGCCTAAACTCTATATATATTCCTATTTCCTCACCACTCTATTCCTATATCCTCACCACTCTCATTGAGATAATAAGCGGACGGTCCCTAGCATGTTCGCCAAGTACCGCTGAACGAGTTCATCGTTTAGGGGGGAGGCAAGTTTCCGTGCAATACGGGCGCCGTGTTTAGTACCAGTCCCTTAATTGGGTATGGACGTAAAATGTTAAATAATTACGGTAAAAACCATGAACATAGCGTCTTTGGATGTTACGGCCTAAATGATTTACGGCCGAAACAGCCAGAACCGCGTTGAATAACGGCCATAATTACAGTAATCGCATTTACAATATATCAAATGGATTAAGCTGCTCTGTATTTTCTCGTCAAAATCCTACCATAGTTGACGACGGAGATTTGATACCGGTAAAACTATTTTGCTACCACTAGCGGATCCGGGGGAAGGGGGGACCTGGGCACGTCCCCCCCCTTGAAAAATAATGACAAAATAATAATATTGAAGATTTGGATAACAGCATGAATAAGTATTTAAAAATGGGAAAAAATTAAAAATCTATTAGCCTAAAGAAATATAAATGAGAAAATTTTATATATGTATATTATACATATATACTGTATATAAATATATGTATATCATGAAAATTGGTGGTCCCTCCGTGACACTTTTCTGGATCCGCTAGTTTGTGCGACGGAACTGCAGTAAGTACTTACGATGTCACACAGACGTCTGAGATGAACATTGTCCCTGGACAAATCGTCTCCCTCTGTTGACAAGTCCGGGTCGCGAGGGCCACACCAGGGCTCTTATATCCTTCAGCACTTTAACGCATACGGGGGGGTACAGCCACTGCGGGTCGGAGGTCGGTGCAATTTAAACTAACCATGCGCGGGGTCGCAAATACCTTGCTCCTTGTTAACGAGCTCTTACTAATCAACCGTATATTTCACTCACTCGCAACTTTTGGGTGATTTGTTTTAGGCCTAGTTACACTCGACTGACAGATGGAGTTGACTGTACTTCCATGAGTCTTCTCTACATTTTGTAAGTTTGTAATATACTACATTTTGTAATCTTGTAATATATACATTCTTCACAGACACAGCAACGGCGTATGTTCGCAAAAATTAGTATAATTGTTAGGCCTATTTCACGCAACACGGAGCCTTTTGGCTAACTTGCTAATATTAATGATCGGCAGAAGTGAATATCTACGGTGGACGTTCAATACGCTAATAGACAAAATATATGCGTGGGAAGGACGAATTACTACAATTAATACAATTATTCAAGCAAGAACAATATAGGGCAAAATAATCACGAAGGATTCTTGGTCATAAAAGTTACACAGCAATATTTTCGGTAATGAGCTTATTCACTCTGATACATCCTCACCACACACTCCTGCGGCCAGTCATATGCTTCAGCAATGGTTAGAGGGAACTTTTATATGTGCCAAGGAGTTAGGTATTTCAACGGTGGTCACCTATACAGTAGATGACCCGTCCAACGGCTGATGCACTTTCATAGCCTTGAGACCTTGTTCGTCTTTCACTTACTCCCTACTCTGAGAAGGCCTTCGATTCCATTATGATCAGATCTTCCTCTTAATTTCGTATTTCACTTAATTTCTATAGCACTTATATCCCAGCAATGGGGAACTGTTTCACTCACTAAGGGGTAAGAGCGTCAACTGATAACTATTTACAGCTGTTCAGTAACTCCGTTTCCAAACATGGGTACCTAATTGCGCGTTATAGGGGAAACTGACAGTACACGTCTCGTGGACGTATCGTACACGTCCTGCCAACCAGTACGATGATTTGCTTGGTACCCACGTTGAACGAATAATGCCATTTTTTGTGTCGTAGATTCTCATTATAATTATGAATGCAGAGATATGGAAAACAGCAGTCAATTCAAATTTAACGATGTTCCAGGGGCTGCCACAGTCAGACCTTCGTCGTGAGCGGATGTCATTAGTACGAAACACCTATAACGTAAATGGGTCGCATTCGGGTCGTTTCGGCCGTAAGCACGTTTACGTGCAAATTGGGCGCCGTGTTTAGTACCAGCCCCTTGGGGATGTACTAAACATAACGGTAAATACCATAAACATAACGTCTTACATTGTTTTGGATGTTACGGCCTAAAGTGACTCACGACCGAAACACCAGGAGACAATGGTTCACAATGACACCCGAGCGCCCGCCCCCACCCCCTCAAAAAACTGTCATTATTCATAAAAACAACTTAACTTTAAACACCTTTAATATGAAGGTCATGCCCAGTGCCAAGACCACGAAAGGGTATTAGATAAAAACGTTAAAGTATTACACTTCTGGAATGAAATAATTGTTATGCTTCAAAATCAGTGCAGAGTTGGCGTTATTTTGCTACAGTCGTATAAGCAATTGAATTCTAAATTCCCACCATTTAAAATGAGCAAATATTTATTTCTGGAAACCAGGCTTAAAATTACATATAATTTGGACGGCTGAATTCTAAAAAGATGCCTGTCCACATTGTGAACAAAAATAAATAAATAAATAAAATTGAACTATGGGAATATACATACAATGAAATATACGCAAGAAAGCGTACAGTAACCACACAAAATACTGGGTAATAAATTAGCTAATACACATAAACTGAAACTAATTTATTATATTACTGTTGTTGTTGATGATATTGGAGCTTGTACAATCCCTCTCAAAAACGACTCTCCAGAAATATGAGAACTCATTTTCGAAGGAGTAAAACAATTTAAAGACGACAAATTGATTGGCAAAACATCGTAGGATAAATCTGCATAAACGCCAGCCCATGATTTTGTGTTTAAAGAAATACCCCCCCCTCTCTCTCTCTCTCTCTCTCTCTCTGCATTAGACGATAGAACCACACCCTAAACCGCTGCCAACTATAGTAACTATCAAATCATCATGTGGTTTTAATTCCTCTACCGTTTGTTCAAAGTCTTCCAATCACTCAAACGCGTACAAGAAATTATTATTATTTAAGAAAAATAAAAACCGGTGTTCGGAATATCACTCAAGATATGAGATGAGGTCGTGGAATATATCCACGTGTTGCCAAGAAACCAGATGACGGCCCTTATGATTCCCTGTCAAGGAGAGGGATGTGGTATACTCTATTTTCGCCACTGAGGACCGGCCGGCGTTCACAGCTAGCTGCTGGCTGCTAGGTTGCTGGGCTAGATAGAGCCTCTCTCTCTCTCTCTCTCTCTCTCTCTCTCTCTCGCGTACCGCAACGTAGTCAGCACCGTTTTCTTTCGTAGCTAACGTTTTCTTTAGTGAAGGAAGCCTGTAGATTTTATGGGTGTCTATGCCAATCAACTCTATCTTCCGGAGGGTGTTGCATGTAGCATACAAGGATCTAGAGAAATTTGATGATAGTCCTGATAGAAGGACAATACGGAGGATGGTGGGAATACACGGCATAGAAATGAAATTACTGAGAGTGATTAATAGCTCCCAAGATGGAAATGAAGTGTGGTTTACATGGAATGAGTAGACAGGAGAGTGATTGGTTTGGGGTAAAAGTTGGCCTCGGACAAGGTTGTACCATGTCCTCGAGGTTGCTCAGCGTTGATACCAGAGTCTGAAAGTGCTTTCGAGAGGAGAAAATTAAGATTAAACGTGAGGAAGCGATGAGAAAGGGTCAAGAAAAGAAAAAATATGTAGGTGCAAAGTTGTGTGATGAGAAAATGAGTTGTGAACAGATTGTGGAATGGCTGATGTCCGCAGATGACACAAATCTCACTGGGCAAAGAACAGAGAAACTTCAGAAATCAGTTGAACAGTTTGAAAGTATTTGCAAGAAGAGAAACTTGAGGGCCAATATGACCGAGAGAAAGGTTATGTAAGTAAGTGGGAAGATGGGTTATGGAAGAATAGAGGAGATTGATTCTCACAGGGATTGTTGGAGCAACTACAGTATAAAGAATGTTCTTTGGGTGAGAGAAGGGATTCATAGGTGAGATGAAAACAAGTAAGGGAAGAGAGAGTGAGCAAATGATTGGGAAGAGGATTAGGCTTAAAGTAAATATAAACTAATTCAATCACTTCGTCATGTGCAGTTATTGTATTATTTAACTAGAAGTAAGTTTAAAAAGGCGCACACACTGTAAAAGCTCGTTTCATGTGTTTCAACTGAACTTCACTGATGGAGAAATTTTCAAAATACTTAGTTCAGTTAAGAGAAAATTGATGAATAATAAACGAAATGTTCAAGAACACAGATTCTTTTTTACTCATGGTGAACTATTTTACCTAAAGTGAATTATATCCTGCAAAAGTCAAGACCTTTTTTTTACCATTATCATATATAAAATAAAACCAGGGAACTGAAAATGACCTTCTGAAATTTGGATTAAAATGAATTTAAATCAGAACTCTAATCAATGGCTGAACTGCAGTGCAAAAGACAACTTCATGCCTCAGTAACTCATGAATGCGAGTGCAATAAAAATAACCATTTTAACAAACCTGCAAAGGGGGAGCAGTGCTAGGTCTGAGAACTCAGTACCTCCCTTTGTGTTTCCAGCCAAAACTTTTACTACTGGAAAAGGCAAACTATATTATTATTATTATTATTATTATTATTATTATTATTATTATTATTATTATTATTATTATTATTATTATTATTAATAGGCAGGCTGCAACTTCCTATAGAAAGGCAGAATGCTACAAGCAATAATAATAATAATAATGATAACTTAATTCAGGTCAGGTTAAAAAGGTCAGACAAGGTCTTGGTTAGGTTACAAAGGTCAGACGAGGTCAGGGACACTGAAAGACGTAAGGTTCGTTCATACAGGTCCTTGACATGTAAAAGAAAGCTATACGGTTTTTATTGATCTATTTAGTTAACTTAGTAATACATTATTAGTCAGGGGAACCTATTACAATTAATCATTTATCTTGACCATTACCTTTTATTATTGTTTCCCTCACGGTGGAAAGTAAAATACAAATTAATTCAGTATAAATAAACTAGAAGGATGGTGAATGGAATAGAGCAAAGAGAGAATAAATAAAAATAGTCCATTTTTTAATCTTAAAAACCATTTTTCTTGAAGAAACTCGGAAATCTTTGTCAAAATTCCTTTCGTATTGTTTCCCCTATGACCAAAATTTCTGCCGTTTCACGCAACTTGTTGACCCCCATCTCTCTCTCTCTCTCTCTCTCTCTCTCTCTCTCTCTCTCTCTCTCTCTCTCTCTCTCCTCGTCCCCAAAAGAGAGAAACCCCACGTGGGAGAAAGAGAGGGAGAGAGGGAGAGAGGGAGAGAGGGTTACACAGCATAGCTGCCGGTTTCTCCATATATAAGACAAAGTACAAGATTCGATCTTCCTATAGAATAGACCTATTTCCGAGAGATACCAGCTATAGGCCCCTCACTAACTGGGAGAATAAAAAAACATTCTATAGAATCCACGAGGTCTATAGATTCCCATAGACCAAGTACATGTACTGTGACCAGGCCTGGCAACAGGGCTTCATAAGACGGCGGCGTTCCCTTGGAGTACTTTCGGAGTTTATTTCAAGGTCGTTTGGAAGTACTCCGAAGGTAGATGAACCCGATAGTAGGTAGACGGGCGTAAAAATCGCCCAAAAGGGCGGTTTTTGGACGCCGAAGGGCGATCTTGGAGGCCCAAGTGTAGACGGTCGGTGCCAGAGAGCATTCCACGGCGCCTTTTCTCGAATTCCGGCTTCGGAAAGTAGATTTTGGGGGGTAGATTACGAAGTGTGAGGGAGTAGAATAGGTAGAGGGAGATGGCGGGGGTGTGGGGGTGAGGAGAGAGAAAGCGCGGGAGAGTGAGAGAGTCTCAGCGCTGGAGGAGAAATGTACTAAAATGCTAGAGAGAGAGAGAGAGAGGGGGGGGGGGAGGGAAGGAAAGCTCACTGCTTCGTACTGCTTGGGAGTCTATAGTACGTTTGTGAAACGTTTAACCTGTGATAGCTATTAGTTAATGTACAAACGTTTCCCATAGACGACTACCAAAAGCGATAACTCGATAAACAATTACACAAATTCATTTTGAAATAATGAGAAGCAGAGAGAGAGAGAGAGAGAGAGAGAGAGAGAGAGAGAGAGAGAGAGAGAGATTTCGAAAGCGTAGGAATGACGTGGAGAGAGAGAGAGAGAGAGAGAGAGAGAGAGAGAAAGCAGCATGCATACACAACACAAACACACACACACACACACACTCACACACACACGCACGCATTGCTAAGGGAACATAGGGTGTGTTATCCCTAACACTGAAACAGAGGCGCATAAGCCGGCGTGTTCCTCTTCGTACTCACCAAGCGCCCGGTTGCGTAACCAATACCAATACCCTTCAATGATTTTATTCGCCTTCGAGGGGTCGTGAGTTCTGCGTCTTCCTTTGCGTGTATTTGTTTTGCTTTTGTTTATCAGCGGAAGCAGCTTCCACCTCTTTATCGTGTCGTGTTTAGCTCGGATGTTTACTTTTGAGTCTCGTTGCCTAACGCAAAGTCGTTGTGAGTCACGCAATGGAAGAAAATAGCGAATTAAATGCATTTAAATTTTGTTCTTAATGGCCATACATTGTTTTGATTAGTTAATGTTTGTAACGTACCTTGTACACTTAGTTTATGAGTTGTATAGGCTATATATATGCTCGAGAGAGAGAGAGAGAGAGAGAGAGAGAGAGAGAGAGAGAGAGAGAGAGAGAGAGAGAGAGATGAATGACCTCTCGACCCTGGCATTTAAAGAAAACGGGAAATTTTTCCCATGAGAGAAAACGGTAATCTAAATATGGGTGACAATCATCTTACATTTTATTCATGCCATTTCAGTTTCATTCCTTTCAAGTATATCTGAATTTAGTCAAATTTGATTTTCCCACGTTATAAAGACAATATGGATTAATTTTTTTTTCATAATGTGGTTAAATATTTGGCAGAAGTTCGTAAAATAGCTATTAATTTTATCTCATTACTCCGTTGCAAGTTGAATGGTTTGTCGGCAATACTTTTATAAATGGCACTCGCAAATATATTGCCTACTAACTTGCAATGACAAAATATTCTTTGATATTACATAACTGATAATTTCGTCCAGCAGTAACAAATATTAAAATGATTCTAGGGAACTTGAGTATAACTTTAAAAAACAATATTTAATAGGTGTTATTTCCTTTATATTCCTCGTGTCCATTAACAGACAAACATCGAACCCACTGCATGAATATCTAGCCTGTGACTTAAAGAGTCTCGAATACTGATATTTATCAGAGATGTGAAAATATTATCCTCTTAAAATATTCTTGAAGAACCTTATCCCATGACCCTCCAAAGTAAAAGATGATGTATCATCGTGTGTTAAAATATAAGAATAACCGAATGAAATATAAAGAATCACCAATACTGACAAATAGCCGAAATTTAATTTAAATATTCAATGTCAATAGAATAGCCAGCCATTAGTATTTTAAAGTATTTTACAATAATAGCTAAAAAGGAGACATAATATTTTAGCATATCAGGCAGTCGTAAATATCTCTCAATATTGCTAAAAAAAAAAAAAAAAGTTAAAGTTGGCTATAAAAACAACTAACAAAAATTTGTCACAAAGTCAAAAGATCCTGAAAAGTTTCAAAAATTTAAAATTACCATCAAACCAAAAAAAAAGTAAAATTCTCTAAAAACTAGATAAAAATCACCAATTAACTTCAAAATTCGAAGCAATCAATATGAATCATATTCGGGTCAAAATTCAAAATTTCCATTTAATGGTATAAAATCATTGACCCTTATATGAGTTTAAAAGTTCTAATGTTATTTGTTTATAGACACTAAAAAACAGGAAAATATGACCTTCGATAACTGCTGACAAGAAATAATACTACGATACTTATCTCTGGTCCTTCAAGTGGACAGATAGGCACGTTTCAGCTGTCACTGTTATCGACAGAACAATGCCACAGTTTATCGAGGCATTCACTTAAATAACCAAGATTTACAGGAAACACTCAGTAATGTCCTTTTACATTTCGACTTGTCCCCACGGGCAATAGTAGTAGTAGTACTCTGGGTGAGGTTTACCTTTGTAACGGCTATTGGTGAATGACTCACCAAAGCTTGGAGGCAACGGTGACTTTGACTGACACAAACAGGTGACTGAAGAAAATGCTCCTTTCTTGTTGAAGAGGTTCTCGATGACATCACTCGTTAAAAGGACGCGTGACTTTGGAAAAAGACCGACCGTAAAACTATAGACATGAAAATTAACTCTGACGCAGTCGATCGAATCTTCCGCTCAGGGTGAAAATAAAAAAAGAAACACCTCTTGGCAAACTGTTATTTTTATTTATATTCTTTATTGATATTATCATTATTATCGCTTTACTAATTTCATCATTATTTTTAGCAATTTACTCGTTTTTTGGCCGTTTCTTCTCATCTTCGTTCCTCAAGATGTATAAAAAAGTTATCGATAAAATTCGAAGTAGTCTTAAAAAGCCTTGAGCTATGAACCTAGGAAGAACTGATAAGATTTTGAGATAAATCTTATCTTCAGTTATTATTGTCTAATGTATGGGGGTTGGGGGCGCGCGCCGGGGCGGTTGGACCAGCCACCGTCAAGGCAATATGTATGCAGTTCGATGTACAAATTCACAGTTTTTTATTGTTATGAGCCCTGAATCCAAGTAACAATGATTTAGTCACATACGAGCTGTAAAATTCCATGAACTTAATTTTTGAAAAAATGTCCGCTTTTGCAAAGACGACCTACTTATGTAGATTTAACGTTCTGGAGTTGGCCCTCGATATTGTGACACCACCTTAAAAAGAAATGACATTGCAGTGCTACTTTACAGTTTACTGAGTACCTTCAGCAGACAATACATTTCCTGAAGATTTTGACTCTACGGAAATGCTTATTTGCAAAGTTGGAGTTTGAGGGGAAAAGGAATTTTCTGTTCACTATAGCCAAAAAAGGGAGCTCTGGGGGGTTTTGGGTAATGAAGAGGTAAGAATGACGTGCAGATTTTATTAAGAAGTTTGGCTGAAATAGCCTCTAAATCCCAGGGTAAAGGAAGGTGAGGTCGTATCCTATAGGTCTAGAAATGGTATATCTATTTAAGTCACTTCACGTTTCAGGCAATGGTTCTAAGATGGCTATACAACTTTAGACTATTATTTGTTTTAACGCCCTCTTGTCAGTTATCTGATTCTTCTTGTTATCTCACTTTGCTTCTGCTGTAATCGCTCAAGATATATTTTTGTTCATCACATGACTTGCACAAAATCTCTGATGGAGAGAGAGAGAGAGAGAGAGAGAGAGAGAGAGAGAGAGAGAGAGAGAGAGAGATTAGGTATTTACTTTCCTTCTAAATACACAGTGCATTAAGATAGAAACTCAAATTCGACACCGATGGTTGTCCAAGAATCAGTCAATAAAAAATTTTGGGTAGTCGTGATTTACATCGCAAATCGTATAAATAGAACATTAAATAATTCCATAGTCCCTTACAGCGAAATCATTATATCGTACGTCAGGCAGCCCAGTGATTGTGAGGAGCTGGCAGCTACGTCACCCAACCGAGGCACCGAGCAACGCGAGCGGCCAGTGACGAAATACAGCTGCTCTCTTGTGGTATAGCATTGTCCAATTTGTGCATCACGCAGCGAAGATCATTCGTGATTATCGGTGAGTTAACATATTCTTGTACATATTTTATTTCCGATGGTATATGAGAAGCTGTCATGTGAACTGTTGATGAGATTCGCAATACTGAAGAAAGCCTTGTGGTAGCACGTTCGGTATCATAATGAGTAGGCGGAAAACGTGATAGTTTGTCCCTGAGGAATTTGGGGTAAGATAATCACATCATAATGGGTTGGTCAGACTACAGTCTAAGAAAGTCTTTTTCTTAGACTAAGGTTATCGAATAGTTTTACATATACACAATATGTATATATACTTATATAATATATATATATATATATATATATATATATATATATATATATATATATATATACATACACATACTTGTATAATATATATACTTATATGTGTGTGTGTGTGCTTGCAGGAAACCACAAAATGAACGTGATGTGATTACCAACTGAAGCCACAGGAAATGTATGTATGTTATGTATACACACACTACATATATATGTATATATATATATATATATATATATATATATATATATATATATATAAACTAAATTCCTCATTAACGTTGCTGTTTCATATTCATGGTTCTGTTGTACGCCCTTTAGCACCGAAATTTTAGGAGAAACAGCTGGACAAGTGAATGCTGTATACTGTATACATTTGTAATGAATATGTATACTGCATTCTGATAACATATGTGCATCTAATAATCTTCCTGTGATGTAAACTTGAAAAGAAAAAGATAAGATCAAATGATCTTATCTTTTTTTATTTGGCTGTTTCCTTGGGGGTCAAGTCTGATTTTTTATTGCTTATCTTGCCTGTTTCTGTCTGGTCTGGGATAGGTAGGAACTCTGGAATGCCCCTCCCGTCGGCCTTTTCAGTTCACAAGAAAGGGTCGGTAGATTTAAAATGCGAGAGTAAGCTTGGACTAATTTTCCGGTCATAGACCACAAAATTAGTCTATTAATATCGATTTCACCATACCTACGGGATTACTTACACACTCTAAGTCAAAGTTGAACCTAGGCCATTTAGGGTTTGTGCAAAGGATGACTGAGATTTGATGCACTTGAGATGAGAAAATGCATTATTCCTGTGGCGTGGTTGATAATGCTGTGTGCTTGCAACTCAGGCATCTTACTGTCAAGTTCAACCCTGTGCGAGAACGTTTACATATATATATATATATATATATATATATATATATATATATATATATATATATATATATATATATATATATATATGTGTGTGTGTGTGTGTGTGTGTGTGTGTGTGTGTATATGTACATATATACATAGATATATATATATACATGTATACATTATATATATATATATATATATATATATATATATATATATATATATATATATACAGTTTATATATAATTTTTATTGTGCCACATTCCATCAGAAAATTTCTGTTAATTTTCAAACCTCAAGAAAGACAATAATGATTTTCATCTTTTTTTATATATATATCCACAGGATCTCAGTGGCCATTGTTCTAAGGATGTCAGTCGACGAAAACAGGTAATATTAATTGTTGTTTTGATCTAAAACTGTAATGTCATGAGGTCCGCAGTGGTTCCATTTCATTGTATTTGTGTGACGATCACGTCTGATCCTTTCTTCCTGTCTGTTATTATTTGATAATAATTCTAATAATGTCTGCTTTTCAAAATTTACAGTTTATTTCATCATCAGTTTTCATGGATAAGCAATAACATCTTTCTACAAGTAAGTTTTTTCGCTGCAGAAATATTTCATGTCTCTAGAAAGTATCTAGTGTTAAGATTATATTTTCCAGTGGCCTTGTTTTTTTTCACAAAAACGTTTCCATTTCGCCAATGATCCTATTCTGATATTTTCGCATGTTTCCATTTTCCAAAGACCCAGTGATCATTTTCCTAAACGTTTGCATTCCTCCGTCGATCCGCGGGTCATTTTTATAAACGTTCCTATTTCTCCTGAGATCCAGTGATAATTGTCTTTAAAAGTTGCCGTTTCATTAAAGGCCCAATTACCATCTTTGTAAACGTTCCATGTCTCCAGATATCTAGCGGTAATTGTTTACGAACGTTCCCATTTCTCTGGAGATCCAGTAATCATCTTTACGAACGCTTTTATTTCCCCAGGGATCCAGTGATGATTTTAATAAACGGTACCATTCCCCATGCTGAGCCAGTGACCATCTTTGCAAACGTTCCCATTCCCCATTCAGATCCGGTGACAATTTTTACAAACGTTCCCATTCCCCATTCTGATCCGGTGATCATTTCTATAAACGTTCCCATTTCCCATGCCGATCCGGTGACCATTTTCATAAACGTTCCCATTTCCCATGCCGATCCGGTGACCATTTTCATAAACGTTCCCATTTCCCATGCCGATCCGGTGACCATTTTCATAAACGTTCCTATTTCCCACGCCGATCCGGTGACCATTTTCATAAACGTTCCCATTTCCCATGCCGATCCGGTGACCATTTTCATAAACGTTCCCATTTCCCATGCCGGTCCGGTGGCCATCTTTATGAACGGTCCCATTCCCCAAATCGATCCGGTGACCATCTTTATAAACGATCCCGTTCCCTATGTCGATCCAATGGCCATCTTTGCAAACATTCCCATTCCCCATACCGATCCAGTGACCACCTTTATAAACGGTCCCATTCCAAAAGCCGATCCAGCGACCGTTTTTATAAACATTCCCAGTCCCCATGCCGATCCAGTGACCATCTTTATAGACGGTCCCATTTCTCCCGAGAGCCAGTGTTAATTGTTTAAAAACGTTTCTACTTCTTCAGAGATCCATTGACCACCTTTATAAACGTTTCCATTCCTAAGCCGACTCAGTGACCATCTTTATAAACGTTCCCATTTCCACATAACCCAGTGACCATCTTTATAAACGTGTACTTAACTCCACCGATCCAGTGACTATCTTTACAAACGTTCCCATTTCCACGTAACCCAGTGACCATCTTTATAAACGTTCCCACTCCCCCACCAATGCAGAAACCATCTTTATAAGCTTTCCCATTTCTCCAGAGACCCAGTGATCATCTTGATAAACCTTCCCATTCCCCAACCAATCCAGTGATAATCTTTATAAACGTTCCCATTCCCAAACCAATCCAGTGATCATCTTTATAAACATTCCCATTTCTCCAGAGGCCCAGTGTCCATCAAAACGTTCCACTTTCTTCACCAGTCCAGTGTCCATCTTTATAAACGTTCCATTTCCCTAACCAATACAGTGTCCGTCTTTATAAACGTTCCCATTCCCTCACCAGTCCAGTGCCCACCTTTATAAACGTTCCCATTCCCTAATTAATCTAGTGTCCATCTTTATAAACGGTCTAGTTCCCCTACCAATCCAGTGTCCATCTTTATAAACGTTCTGGTTCCCTCACCAAACCAGTGTCCATCTTTCTAAACGTTCCCATTCCCTCACCAAACCAGTGTCCATCTTTCTAAACGTTCCCATTCCCTCACCAATCCAGTGACCTTCTTTATAAACGTTCCCATTCCCTCACCAATCCAGCGACCATCTTTATAAACGTTCCCATTTCTCCTCCGATCCATTGTCCATCTTTATAAACGTTCCCATTCCTTCACCAATCCAGTGACCATCTTTATAAACGTTCCCATTTCTCCGATCCATTGTCCATCTTTATAAACGTTCCCATTCCCTCACCAATCCAGCGACCATCTCTATAAACGTTCCCATTTCTCCTCCGATCTATTGTCCATCTTTATAAACGTTCCCATTCCTTCACCAATCCAGTGACCATCTTTATAAACGTTCCCATTTCTCCGATCCATTGTCCATCTTTATAAACGTTCCCATTCCCTCACCAATCCAGCGACTATCTTTATAAACGTTCCCATTTCTCCTCCGATCCATTGTCCATCTTTATAAACGTTCCCATTCCTTCACCAATCCAGTGACCATCTTTATAAACGTTCCCATTTCTCCTCCGATCCATTGTCCATCTTTATAAACGTTCCCATTCCCTCACCAATCCAGCGACCATCTTTATAAACGTTCCCATTTCTCCAGAGACCCAGTGATCATCTTTATAAACGTTCCCATTCCTTCACCAATCCAGTGACCATCTTTATAAACGTTCCCATTTCTCCTCCGATCCATTGTCCATCTTTATAAACGTTCCCATTCCCTCACCAATCCAGCGACCATCTTTATAAACGTTCCCATTTCTCCAGAGACCCAGTGATCATTGTTGACAAGCGTTTCCACTTCTCCACAGCGACACCTTCTTCGACGGCCACTGGATGAGAGAAGCCACCCTCGGGGAAAGCTTCTTCGAGGAGCACCACCTGAAAGCTCATTTCTTGACTTGCTACAGACTGAACCTCAAGAGTAAGTCTCCGCTGAAGGAGGAGGATGTTAGGCTCGCCCTCACTTACCTGTACAGGTGAGAGTTTTATCGTCATTCTTTCTTACTCAAAGAAGTATAGTTAGGTTTGTTTGTATTTTTTTTTTAAATAGGCAAAGCTTCACATTGATGTACATGAATGTGGTCGAGGAAACCAGGAATTTGAAATAGATAAATAAATAAATAAATAAATGAATAAATAAATAAATAAATAAATAAATAAATAAATAAATAAATAAAAATAAAAAATAAAAAAATAAATTATATATATATATACAGTATATATATATATTAATTTATTTATATATCATCATAAACAATTAACAGAAATAATTTTATACGGACATAAACAACCGTCGAGAAGTGTCAGAAAGTTATGGCAATTTTGCAAAATAAAAGTATATATATATATATATTTATATATATATATATATATATATATATATATATATATATATATATATATATATATAATTACCATATTTATTTTTAGAAGAATAATGGATTCTTTATTTCAGGAAATGTCCGAGCCTCCAGTTCTGCTTCGGGATGAAAGATGGCAAGAATTGGATTAGGAGATCAACCAATCCTGAAATTGACTTTCAGGTTTGTAGTCTTAAACAGTATTATTATTATTATTATTATTATTATTATTATTATTATTATTATTATTATTATTATTATTATTATTATTGGATCTCTTGCTTTATTTGGAAACACTGTTGCTTACACCAGCACGCTACGGTGAGTAGCAAGTTTTCATAACGACTGGCCTGTTGTTTATGAGGTCGGGACGATTCTCTGTTTTGGATAAACTAAAAGTATAAAGCATATCCAGAAACATCAGGATTTGTAGCTGAAATGCAGTAATTTTTTTAATATTCATTTTATGTATTCAATAATCATCGGTTTTTATGACAGCAGTTTATACCAGTAAATCAGTAAAGCAATCTGCTAACAAAGGTAACTATGCAAAGAATTATCCTCGTACGACTATTTGTGATAAATATGTAAGATAAGAATACTTCTCTCGTTCAGGTTCTTAACTCCCAGAGAGGGTTAGTGCCATCAGTGCACCTCACGCAGTGCGCTGTAGGCATTGCTTAAGGTTCTTTGCAGCGTTCCTTCGGCCCCTAGAGCTGCAACCCTCGTTCTTCCATGTTTCTTTTCACCATCTCCTAACAATTGTTTCATAGTGCAACTACGAGGTTTTCCTCCTGTTATACCTTTACAAATCTTTTTACTCTCAGGTCCCCTTTCACTGCTGAATGACCTCATAGGCCCTAGCGCTTGACCTTGGCCTAAATTTTATATTCTGTACCGTTCCAGGTTCACCACGGCAAGGAACTCAGAGAAGTGAGGGAATGCCTGCAGTCGTATCGATACAAGTCCAATACGGGTCCCCTGTTCTGCGCTCGTCTTCTCCTGGACTGCCCCGACCCCCCACTAGACGCAGACGACCTCGAACCGCCGTCTTTTCACGGTTCCATCCTGCTGTTCGGACTGCACCACGGGATAAGTGACGGCACAACCAACATGTACATCATGAAGTTCTTCGTGTCCCTCCTGAACGACGTCATCTTAAAGAAGCCTATCGACGTGGACGAGCCCCTCGGCGTCTTAGTAGGCAACGATTACATTGGGGAGGAAATTGGGGAGAAGATAGCCATGCTGAGGGGCGACCAAAGCCTCAGGGAGAAGATGGCCCAGAAGATCGAGAGGAGCGACAGCCACTCTCCCTACATCATTACCGCGTTCCCGAGACCGAACGAGCGGTGCATGACCCACAGCTACGAGTTCGTCGTCGATCTGGATACCACCGCGAGATTCTTCAAGAAATGTCGAGAGGAGAAGGTCACCATCAACTCTGGGTTTTCGGCAGCCGCGAACGTCGCTCTGGTCGACCTTGTTCGAGAGAGCGGCGTTGCCAGCGACTCTTACGTCCTGCAGAATGCCCACTTGGTCAATTTACGCCGCTACTGGAAGAAACCTATTCCGAACGCCCTGGGAGTCCACATGGGGTTCCCTTTGATTATACTCACAGAAGTCCCTGGAAAGGTCGGGTCAAATTACTGGGACTACGCCCGCGCTATGCACTCCCATATCTCCCGGGACCTCCAGGAGAAGAGCTCCCTCTACGACCAGGCGTACCAGATAGTCGCGGACTACCAGATGGGGATGCCCTCGGCCGACTTCAAGTCGTTCACCACCGACTACACCATCTCCAACATGGGTGACGTCACTCCCCTGGCCACGGAGGGCGGCGAGGAGGTCAGGATCACCCACATCACGAGGTCGACATCGAATCACTTGGTGGACAAGTGTCCCGTGTCGATCATCTGCCACACCTTCCGTGGGAAGTTCACGATGACTTTCGACTACAACGCTGCTGCTCTCGAGAGGGACTTCATCCTCAGGTACTGCAGGCAGATAGTGAAGCGTATGCAGGACGTGGAGTGAGTCCCAACAGGACAAGACGGCAGGTCTCTCTTGACCGGTACCAATAGATCAGAGGCTGAGTAATTGCAAATAAAATAAAAGATCTTTAGGGCATACATGCACCATTATATACAGAAGCTAGAATACAGACATTCATGGCTATTATTAATAACTAAATATTAATCTAGAGGGGCAAGATATGATCCATTACTTTATGTAAACCTTTATTATGTACACTACTTAGAAAGTATAACATTGAAACTGTAACGGAGTTTGCTTATTAATGACAAAACCCTCTAAGCATCAAGTCAGTCTCTGCTATTATTTTTGAAATATTGTGTAGTGAAGATGGTCGAACATACTCTTTGTTGTCTATTATATCTGTTAAACTTTGGCATATGCCAAACCTCTGTAGACGCAAGCATTTTAAAATGAGGGTTGGAGTGAGGGAGAAAATTTCTTAAGTTCCCCATAAGAATATCAGTTTTCTTTGAAGGCTGACAGTAGTACGTTTTCTATGCATCAACTTTTTTTTTTGTCTACTTTGAATTCAGATTTAGTCTGTAAATGACAGATGAAGGTTTAATATTATATGTTTTTTTTTTTGTTCTCTTTCCGTTTTAAGGTCTTTAATGACAGGGTAATCACACAGTTATTGCATGTGTGTAAAAATAGATAATAAAAATCGGCGTAAAGTTTTATGAATTTAGGTCCACCCTGTGAAATATTATGCGGTCTTATTTTTTAATCGCCTTGTTTCGTGATTGTTAAAGAGTGGTTCAATTTCTTCTTTATGCTGGCATAAGGCCCCCTTAATATACAAAATACAAACACTGCTCTCGTTATCTCAGTTGGTATGGCTGAGTCCCAAGGTCCACTTCAAGCATTTCATACCCTTCAATTTACAACACATGCATTACCTTAGAGCCAGCTCTCGTGGTGGCATAAGGTCACCGTCATCTAAACTACTCAGTCACTGCGCTGTCCCGGTTGGTATGAAGAGTCCAGGGGCCCACACAAGACATCTTGAATAATTGAACTCCTTGCCACAATGGCAATTACAATATAATTCGTACCCGACTTGTTAACTTGTTGAAACCTCAAGAAAAGGCTCGACGTCGTCTTACTAAGTTTCTAGAGAGCCGGTATAAAGGTTAGTACAATCGATATAGTGACATGTGGCAGGCCAGCCAATCGGCGCCTTTGTTATTGTCACTTGAGAGCCAATCAGCGCTCGGAATGTTCAGTATTCATTTGACACGAGTGTTTGGTTCGTAAACAAACAATTTTGTGGTGATTATCTTTGTTATTATGAATCTTTGAACGATAATATTGCACCTATAATGCGTTTAGGTAATTTAGATTTATATGAAAGTGTTTGATGTGGTCGGACCTTCACTGGATATTGTAAAAAAAAAAAAAAAAAAGGAAACTTGCTGTGTGTCAGTGGCTCCTGCAGTAAAGGTAAAGTTATTTTGGATGTTGGCTGCTTCATGTCCAGGTGATGGTGGTACTGTTGCTATTGAGCAAGGCAGTGACATAATAGGTGAGAGTAAAGAGGAAAGCAGTGATACTAGATGGAAAAGGTAAAGGGAAGGTTAGGCCTAGTAGTGTGAGAGAGGAAGACAAGATCACTTTGGTTTAACGATTATAGATTCATTTACAGTAGCCTACACAACAGATGGAGAATTTTTGGACAAGGGTGCCACTCCCATAAACTCTGAAGCCAGTACTAGAGTCACTGCCAACAGTAATTCCCTACCTGTGGAATCTTCTGTTGATGAGGCTGAAAACCTGGTAAAGCACGAAAAGAGAACAAAACAAAAACTGCTAGGCTAGTCAACCGGAAACTGGGCTACTTATGTTGCTAAAAGGCAAAAGAACTCTTGTTAAGAATCAGTAACAAATGAAGGCTCTCCTCAGCATCAGGGCACCTCAGCAAAATACTGTGATTGGATGGATGTCACCCAGCCTGGTGTCGCTGTGGTGAATTTGAAACATTACAACAAGATTCCCAGTTGTCATTATAATATCGGGCTTCGCCCTGTGCAAAAAGATTCCTGCAACACCTGCGAGCAGTTCACGAGAGCTCTTGTTGACCGGAGGCTGGTTCGAACAGATGTCTATCAAACTTGAACAAGAGTGAAAAAATATCAGTGGCTTCCAGTGCCATGAAAACTGCCAAACTCCGTGACGATAGATGGGTCTGTGTCGTCATGGACTTAGAGCAGACCATGCAGTGCCCTCGTCTTTCCAAGCAGGCGTAAAACAAACTCATTTTTGGGAGTAGTCTGTTCATCATTGCTTACCGCCCTCCTTTCCCCCCCTCCCCACATAACTACTTGATGGTGATCCGTGCCTGCCTATGGATTATTGCAATTGACTGCTCTACAGAAATAATAATCCAGACAAGACCTTTTCGAATTTTTGGTGAGTACAGCTATGTTTTCCCATTAGCCATCTTATGCATGACTTTTCATCCCCTAATGATTATTTATTGTGCATTAATTACCATTCATCACTAATTGTTTATAAGTTTGGCAGCATTGTTATTAACTTTCTGAATGTTTATTGATGGTTGAAAATTCTCTCTGTGCATATGTGGCATTAATTTTTTTTATATTTTCTGCATTAATCACCATTCTCTTCATCCTTAATCATTATTCATAGGTTTGTTAGTATTATTATTAACATACGCCATGTCATATTTATTAATGTTTACTGAGGTTTATTAACAATGCATGACCAAATTAAAAAAAAAAATCTTTTGAACATTGCTTTGAAAAGACAAAAAAATCTTTGCGGGCGGATTTCGGGTTAAATGTTTTTATTATTACTATGCAACATTACAAAACAACAAAAGGTAACAATACTAACGATATCTTGTGGTTTTATATAATTAAAAGGTGATAAAACATTTTAATGCATGCATTTGGGGACTGGAGCAAGAAAATACATAAACACACATTTTCACATTCTTCTGAAAAACTAATAAACCTTAACTAATTGTTAAATAGGCATTGTTTACATAGAATTAGCCTCAATTAAAAAAAAGTAAGGTCATATATTAATTATGATATTGCAATTTGAAAGTCATTGATTTTATATATAAATAATATTGACAATAATAATATTTATAATGATAACAATTGGTAGTGGAAATGTCAGTTTTTCAGTTTTATGGGCAATAAGAATTCAAAAAATGGCAAAAAATAAGTAACAGAAAATAAGTAATAAATAACAAAATCAAGCCAGGTAAGGTTAGGTTAGGTAATACTAAGTAATACTAAGTAACGTAATTAGCTTAGGTAAGGTTTGGGAATCTTAAGTAACTGGTAAGATAATTTGCTTATGTTAGGTCAAATTTAGTAATAAATAACACGGTAAAGTTAGGTTAGTTTAGATAAAACTAGGTAATAGCCAACACAATTAGGTTAGGTTAGGTAAGGTCAAACTATGTAATAGGTAGCATAGCTTAGGTTAGGTTAGAGCCAAGTAAGTAATATGTAACACAGTTACCTCAGTTTAGATTGGGTAAAATAGGTAATAGGTAACAAAATTAGCTTAGGCTAGTTTAGACAAATCAAAGTAATAGATAGAAATTAGGCACTTTTAAACATAACAAGATCACTTACCATAAGACATAAGTATGAACAATAGTAAACCTTTCATTTCAGAACCAAGAGGAAGAGGGAAATAATGAGAGAGAGAGAGAGAGAGAGAGAGAGAGAGAGAGAGAGAGAGAGAGAGAGAGAGAGAGAGAGAGAGAGAGAGAATGCAGTCAACCAGTCAGATGTCAAAGGCGAGAAAATTCAAAATAAATCACGAAGGTTTTTACACGTTTTTTCAATGACTTCCACGCCATTCTTTAAGGTCTTTGCGGTGTGTCGTTAACAGCTCATAAAGGGGAGAGTTAAGGTCTGTTGTGGTGACAGCAGTTCTCTCTCTCTCTCTCTCTCTCTCTCTCTCTCTCTCTCTCTCTCTCTCTCTCTCTCTATTATGCGGACGTGCAGTCATTCCTAATTTTCATTTGCAAATTCGATTACAATATATTTTTTCTCTCTCTCTCTCTCTCTCTCTTTCTCGTCCTTTCTAGATTGCCTTGTCAGTAGTGTGGGGAGAGCGCATGCAGTTGCATGTGACCCTCTCACTAACCCAAATAGTAAGACCCTCTCTCCCTCTCTTTACAAATAACAGCCTCTTCAAAAGAGATGGCCCATGTTTCCTAGAAAACTAACTATGAGCGTAGCATTATTTTAGATTCCTGTCAGACCTGGGGTGTACGATATGGTCGTTTGCGTATAAAAACGTGTGTATGTATACAAAAAAGATGTTGTACGGTATGTATAAATAGGATTGTATAATTGTGTCTATAACTAGAATGTATCGTGTAAGAGGATTTTGTGATACTGGTATGCATTATTGTGTTACCGAGTTAACACGTGATTACAAAATACGTCTTTTCTTATATTTATTTATTTATTTTTGTTTATTTATGGGAGGGGGGAAGGTTGTCAAACCAAAGATGGCTATCTAAGGTATTCTGCTTCATTTAAAGGCAGGTATCACGGGTGCCCTACTGTCACAAACTAGCCCAGACCCAGAGGAATTAAAACACGAAAGGAATGTCGGCCTCAAAATACAGAGACATTAGACCTAGTATTTGCAGTTTAATAGCCTAAGTGCGTAGCTGTAAGGAGGCGTCAAGACTTAATGACACATGACATTGACCGCTGACCAATCAAGAATGCGGTGCACCATTTTAAATTACAAATTGACCATTCTCGTGCCATACGGCCGAATGAAAGACCTTAACTTCAGGGCGTTGGGAACCGCTGTGGAGAGCGTTCATTGGATGCGGCGCAAGTGATCTCCGGTCTCCTCCCAAGATGTAAACACAACTTGCCCTGAGATTACCTTGTTGGTGAAGTGGCTGTTTTACGCGGAATATTTTTTTTATTTCAATTTGTTTGTTTTTATATATGATTATTTCAGTTAAAGGAAGGTTTGTTTTCAAGTAAATGAAAGTTTATTTTTTTATTTTATAAATTGAAGGATGGTATGTTTTTTTTATATAATGCAATTGCTAATTTCAAATAAGGGATGGCTGATTTTTTATTAATATATTTTAGTTGCTGAATTATCGAAGTTGAGATCTAATGAGCTGTTTTTTCATGATTTATTTATGGAGGTGCACATTTTTAATGTAATGTTCGAATGAAAAAGGTTTTTTTTTTATATTTAGCCCGTATAAATTTCCGTGTAAGGTTTCCAAGGCTGAATTTTGGTTTAATGAAATAGCCAAATGTTTCTTTTTATCTTTTTTATGAATATTTTTAAATCTTCAATCTATGTTTTATTTTTGTTTTCATTCTATGTAGGTACCAGATATTCAAAGTACTGGCCTAATGAAGAAAGTTTTTTTTTTATGCCTGGTATTCAGGTAGTCCATTTTCTCAATATTGTTCAAATGCAAAATTACCTTTATATATTACTCTTCTGTAAATCCCTGACCTCATGTCTTTAATTCAGCCTTTTGGGTACAGCTTTCATTCATTCTAATTTTAGATTGATAATTCGACTTGGCATTGACCTGATTCAGTACCCTTGTGGGGTACGTTCAGATTTTCGTCACACAAGGGCCAGGTGATGCCGCCCCTCCTCGGACAGATAGCCTACTTGAAATTCATTTCGTTTTCTTTCATGGTCACTCCCGCCCAGACCCTTTTTTAAATTCATTATTTGTTTTGCGCCGGAATGTCCGCAGTCTGATGAAGAAATATTGAGTTGCTGATTGTGAATTGTTTTCAAAATAACAGGTCAGCGAGATTTTAGAGGCTTGTAAGAGTTATATTGTCAATATATAACACTGGAACTTTTCCAAATCTCGAAAATAAAAGGTCAATGTCAAATACAATATGGCACTAGAATGCTGGAGGTTAATCTCCAAGGTGGTATGACACCGGATCTGTCATAGGTTACTCTCATAGGTAATATAATACAAGCAGTATTCAAGGTTAATCTCTTGGGTTATGTGACACTAGGAGGCTTGATGGTTTATTAATCTCCAAACCAGCAGGTACTGAAAGTTTTGAAGGTCATTTCCAAAAGAAATAAGATACTGGAGGTTTTGAATATTAATCTTAAAGGATATATGATTCCAGAGGCTGTCCACAAAATGTTCAGTCTGTCACCTGTGTTTGGCCAAATGATTGCTTTAAAAATCTTTGCATAGCCAGGATTATTTACTGAATTATCCTCTTGTTACAGAACTTCAGGCAAAATAATGGTGAAACAGGAGTAGATGCTCAAAAACCTCCAGTCCCTCCTGGAAGATGCTGGAAGGAACATCACATTTCAAGAAAAATACGATTAAAACAAACAAAATCTCAAACGCTTCCAGTCCTCTCTGGAAGGATGCTGGAATATAAAACAAACAAAATCTCGAAAGCTTCCAGTCCTTCCTGGAAGGATGCCGGAATATAAAACAGACAAAATCTCAAAAGCTTCCAGTCCTTCCTGGAAGGATGCTGGAATATAAAACAAACAAAATCTCGAAAGCTTCCAGTCCTTCCTGGAAGGATGGTGGAATATAAAACAAACAAAATCTCGAAAGCTTCCAGTCCTTCCTGGAAGGATGCTGGAACATAAAACAAACAAAATCTCAAAAGCTCCCAATCCTTCCTGGAAGGATGCTGGAAAAAAACGTCACCATGACGAACTCGTAGACAAAACAACTGCTGGTCACATACTTCTCAGTACCCAAAGACCACGAAGGTCAGGACATACCCCGGGCACGGAACGGATACGATATCAAAAGGTGGTACTGGAAGACACAGGGGATAAGAAGAAAGAACCCAAGCGGTTAGAACCAGGGGGTACTGGATAGTTAACCTTCAGAACAGGATACATGTACAGGATATTGGGAGTCCCCTTAACGATTTAATTAAGAAACTGACGCCAGGAGTGCGGTGGGACCTGCAGCGAGTCCCAATGAGGCCAGAGGGCCAACAGGAGTGACTGATTTAGTCGTGTGTTCTGTGCAAGTGGCCTCGGAATAGCTTTGGTTTCGTCAATGAGTTGTCTCGTATATATCGAGAGATTCCCTTGCAGGGTGACCATTTGAATTATTCATTACTGATTAAATGAATAAATTACGTGGAAAGGTTTTCACTGGTTGTTGGATTAGCCAATTTCGCAACAACAGTAACAACATAGCAATAATAATAATAATAATAATAATAATAATAATAATAATAATAATAATAATAATAATAATAATAATAATAATAATAATAATAATAACAATAATAATAATGAAATATTCAAAATAAAACTTTGTTAAATTTTAAGTCCTCATTCCAGTGGTTCCTTTTTTCAGCGCCAAATGATTCCTGCTCTAAGGATTTGAGAATTTTTGTTGCAAAATTTAATAATGATCATTAATAATCATTCAGTGATTAAAAGGACGATGATGACATTGATAACACATTCCAGAACGTAATTTTGCAAGAACATCACCAGTGATTACTTACTGAATTATTATTAAACCCTAAGAGCTTTAAAAACCAGTTAGCCACCAATATTAATGGCAGAATTGGAATCTCTCGGGTAACCAATGTAGGTTGCAAATTGGAATCTCTCACGTGGCCAAGATTGGTTGAAAAATTGGAATCTCTCGAGTGGCCAAGATTGGTTGAAAAATTGGAATCTCTTGGGTAAACAAAATAGGTTGCAAATTGGAATCTCTCACGTGGCCAAGATTGGTTGAAAAATTGGAATCTCTCAAGTGGCCAAGATTGGATGAAAAATTGGAATCTCTCAAGTGGCCAAGACTGGTTGAAAAATAGGAATCTCTCGGGTAACCGAAATAGGTGGAAAACTTGGAATCTCTTGGTACCCAAAATATGTTGAAAAATTGGAATCGCTCAAGTGGCCAAGATTGGTTGAAAAATTGGAATCTTTCGGGTAACCAATATAGGTTACAAAATTGGAATCTCTCACGTGGCCAAGGTGGTAAAATTGGAATCTCTCAATTATTTAGTATTGGAGGCCAGATTTGATTCTCTCAAGTAGCCAACATTGGTGAAAAAATCGGCACGTCTCCAATAATCATTACTAGTCGAAAAGTTGGAATTTCTCAAGTAACCGACATTGGTTGCGAGATTGGAATCCCTCTCCCATAACCAGTGTCAGTGGAAAAATTGGAATTTGTCAAGTTTGGTGACAAAATTCGAATCTCTTCAATAAACAATATTAGTGGAAAAATTGGAGTCTCTCAAATAAGCAGTGTTAGTGACAAAATTGGATCCCTCACCAATAAGCAATATTAGTGGGAAGATTGAAATCTCTCAAGTAAGCAGTGATGGTGACAAAATTAGAATCACTACAGTAAACAATATTAGTGGAAAAATTGGAATCTCTCAAGTAAGCAGTGTTGGTGACAAAATTAGAATCCCTCTACAATAAACAATACTAGTGGAAAAATTGGAATCTCTCAAGTAAGCATTGTTGGTGACAAAATTAGAATCCCTCCCCAATAAGAAATATTAATGGAAAAGTTGGAATCTCTCAAAAAAACCAACATTGGGGACCAATTTCGGTACTTGGTGCCAAATTGGGTAACAAGATGCCAAATTGGATATCAAGATGCCAAGCGATGCTGAGAAACTTGCTATGTGCCGTAGCCTTCCAGGGTTACAGAACAGTGCCCTGACAAACAATTCGGAGGCGGACGGGACGGGCAGCCTAATTGCTATATTCCTGAAGGATGGAAGATGAGAAGAACAGGTGAAAACGAAAGCAGGAACAAAATCCCAAAGCATGGTAGAAAGTCTGGTAATCATATTTTTTTCGAGCAATATTGACTTTGCTGAGTGAAAATGAGTAAATCTCTCTCTCTCTCTCTCTCTCTCTCTCTCTCTCTCTCTCTCTCTCTCTCTCTCATCAAAACTGCACTGTGTATAATTTCCAAGATATAATGAATTATGAACTGATACAAATTGTCATGATAAAGTGAAATCGAACGAAAGTAAGAGAGAGAGAGAGAGAGAGAGAGAGAGAGAGAGAGAGAGAGAGATTCTGTATATACATTTTGTATAATAATACTTAATTATAGCAGAGGTATAAATTACGGAGGGCTTCAGTAAGGCCATCAATAACGGCAACCTGCTCAAAACGAATCGGAAAAATGAAAGTGACCGGACAGGATTTACTGAGAGAGAGAGAGAGAGAGAGAGAGAGAGAGAGAGAAACTGGCAATACAAATACAAATTTTCTAAGTGAATCTTTATAAGAGAGAGAGAGAGAGAGAGAGAGAGAGAGAGAGAGAAGAAGAGGGGAAACTGGCAATACAAATACAAATTTTGTAAGTGAATCTTTATGAGAGAGAGAGAGAGAGAGAGAGAGAGAGAGAGAGAAGATAATTACAAAGGCATTTATGGCAATATCTATTTATTAGTTTTTATTGTCTTTAAATTGTCATAAATATTTTATTGCAAAATTATTGACGGATTGCATAAATAGTAATGCACATATTAAACAATAAGCTTGGAAATAATAATAATAATAATAATAATAATAATAATAATAATAATAATAATAATAATAATAATTATTATTATTATTATTATTATTATTATTATTATCATTATTATTATTATTATTATTATTATTATTATTATTATTATTATTATTTGTAAATAAAAAATACCAGCTAAAAATAAGACAAAAACAATGTCAGTAAATAACGGAAAAAATAATCAAGCACAACAAAGTCTACAACTGACAAACAAAGCTGGGAAACAACGGCTAAAATAACTAGGCAAAACAGTATTGAAAAACAACGATCAAAACAATCAGGCAAAACAACAGTGAAAAACAACGACCAAAACAATCCGGAAAATATATTAAAAAACAACGACTAAAACAATCCGGAAAAACAGTATTGAAAAAAAAAAACAACGAAAATAACCAGGCAAAAAATATTGAAAAACAAACAACTAAACCAACCAGGCGAAACAACACTGAAGAACGATTAAAACAGGTAAAACAAACATCGACAGCGGAAAAAACCAGACGGAGAAACAACGACCGAAACTGTCAACGAAAAACGTCTATAAGATCAAGAGCACAACAACAATAGAAGCGACAGACCAACAACATTCTTGAGGAAGACTTTCACTAACAAGGGAGAGTTTGTGAAACTCCTCCTCTGCAACTTTTGTCTCTCCCTCGGGGTAGGACTCTCTCTCTCTCTCTCTCTCTCTCTCTCTCTCTCTTCCAAGGTCAGGGTGGAGGTGAGTAAAGGCGAGGAAGGGGTGGGGGAGGGAAGGAGGGAGAATTTGCTACTGCCCCAGTAGCTACTTGCGGTAAAGGAACACCACTCACTTAGCCTGTTCCTTTTTTTTCGGTTGGTTGGGGGTGGGGGGTGGGGGGGTTGGAGGGAATGGGGACTGAGACCCCTCCCCCCACCCCCTTCGCAGTGATTTTCGGGAAATTGGGAAGGAACCACTGTGATGATTTTATAGGAACCGTTCGGCCATGATTGATGTCTTTTACTTACCGGTACTCGTTGCTTGCTACATTATTTACCCATCACCGCTCGCCCTAGACGTTTAGGGCCTGTTGCAAGTTTCAGCAGCACAGATTCTCCTTTCGCCAGTGTTAAGTTTTAATTTCAGCTCTTTATTTCAGAAATAATTTAAAACACTTTACCTAGACACCATTCCTAAGATACAAAGCTAGCACAAAAGTACAGGCTACTCGGCCGATACAAGTACGGGCCAGACCCGGTGCTGATTGGAATACTAATACATATGTATGCAAACGTCTCACAGGGGAAATGAAACACTTGATATACATCCTGTCCTGTTTCGGTCTTTATACCCAAGACGAAACCGGACAGGATATACGCCCTGTGTTTCGTTTTACCTGTGAGACATTTGCATACGGTATATACATCGCGTGTCAATATATATATATATATATATATATATTTATATATTTATATATATATTGTATATATACATTATATATACATATACATATATATATATATATTATATTTGTTATATATATTATATATTATGTAGAATATATATATATATATATATATATTTATATATATATATATATATATATATATATATATAGGCTATAAAGTATATAAATATGTATATATATGTATATATATATAAATATTTGTATATACATATAAATAAATAAAATATATACGTATATGATCTACACATATACATATATTACAGATCATATCCGGGGTAACTCGAGCTGGCGTTCTGTCAAATAGGCGAGTTCACCCACGCTATCGACTCAGCCACAGGAGACGTGGCAATATTCAGACGCTATTTCTAGTAAGAAAGAGACATGCAACAAGCCCATACGGTTGTTATTCACTCAAGCCGGTCTCAAGACCCCGTGAGAGAGGAGGTCAATGCCCTCACCTTGTAAAACATCGAAGAAAAACATAATACATGACTCAGGCGGTTCCTCTCACCTGTCCGAACTACCCCTTATGACTAATACATAATAGCCTGACCTATATACCTAACCTGACCTAGAATGCAGTGTCCTACCTTGGCCCAAGGGGGCATCGGTACCCTTCCTCCTCCTAAATGCCCCTAAATTGAGTAAGTAGTAGAAAATATCTTTTTTGAACTTTTGTCAAAGTCTGTAAGAATCAGACATCAGGGGTAAAGGTTCACAGTGAGACCTGAGACCCGTCATAGTGAAAGCTGGCACGAGATTCCGAATTTCTCGTCCACTACAGGTCATGGAGAGAGAGAGAGAGAGAGAGAGAGAGAGAGAGATCGTGCCCAGCATGAGACTCTTCAGAGGGTATTGTAATTTTATCCTCATGGGCAGAACTGGGAATACTTATCGAAGGGAATTCAGGGTTACTCTTGGGCGTTGAGCCTTGAATCAAGGTGGTTTTGTACATCTGATGAATTTCAAAGAACCGGATTTACCAAACTAACCAGTGTCTCGCCTATTCCTCTCTCTCTCTCTCTCTCTCTCTCTCTGTGACCTTACTGATCAGCCTGTCAGAATCTTGAATAAAAATAATAATAATAATAATAATAATAATAATAATAATAATAATAATAATAATATTATTATTATTATTATTATTATTATTATTATTATTATTATTATTATTATTATTATTCTTTTAAAAAGAATGGCAGCATCTTTTATACCTTGTATACTTGTATAAAATAATTTCACAGATCCTTCCAAGTATTATTATTATTATTATTATTATTATTATTTTTATTATTATTATTATTATTATTATTATTATTATTATTATTATTATTATTATTATTATTATTATTATTATTATTATTATTATTATTATTGTGTCTTTTAGTTATTGATCACGTGACATTTCTGTACTACATATTGCTCATAGGCAGTTATTTTTAGTTTTACGCCACGACTAAAAACATGTAATTCATCTTGAGAGAGAGAGAGAGAGAGAGAGAGAGAGAGAGAGAGAGCACGTACAGTGACGTATTAATGCATCGATCACTTCATTTCACCTCGAAACGGCGACAAATGAACATTGTTCTCAGATGAACAAGGTCCCTGAACAATTACACAAACATCAGTAAGGAGGAAGAACCTCGCACCGGATAATTGCACGCAATTAATTGCATAAGGATTATTGCATAAATATAATGTAGCGAATAATAACCGGTCTTTAGCCTTTCGACAAGGCTGAATACGGCATATCCGTGAGGTGTGACTGCGAATATAGCATTAATATTTTGCCTTACATTTTTTCCTGGTTATTGTTGTGCGTGTAGCCGGTAGTGGGTTAAGGATTGGTTATAGGGGTGGGTTGTGGAGTGGGTGTATGGGGAGGGATATGGATTGGGTATAGGGAGGGGTGATGTAGGGGAAGGAAGAGGAAGGAAAAGTAAGAAGTATTCTTTCTAATCTTGAGGTTGATGAAGAAGGAAGTATGGCGTGAGTCATATCATACCCTTTTTTATTTCTTATTTATTTTTTTTACTTTTTTTATGTATTTTCTTATTTATTTACCATTCAGGAAATAAGAACTAAAAAGAACTCTCTCGCATTTGAGCAATGTAGATGTAACTCTCTCTGTCAATTGGCTCACGAACCACAATGAACTTTGGCCAAACGTCAAAAAAATCTCAGCCGACCTCGGTCCAATTTTTTTTTCCCTTGGTCCAGATGTTAATGGGAATGGTAGCCTAAAGCAGAGTTTTTTTTTTTTTTTTTTTAGGCCCAGCTTCGAGCAAACCGAAAAACGGATGAGGGATATAAAATGAGCTGTGTTTACTGTCGTTATATTCTGTCATTGTATAGGTCAGTATATTCCTGGAATTATATAGGTCATTATATTCCATCATTGTATTGGTCATGATATTCCGTCAGTAACTGGCTTTTTGATCCGTCATTAAATGGTTATTATATTCCGTCATTATATTATCATATTCCGTCATTATATTTTCATATTCCGTGATCATATAGGTCAGTATATTCCGTCATATTAGTCATTATATTCCGTCATATTGGTCATTATATTCCGTCATATTGGTCATTATGTTCCGTCATTTTGGTCATAATATTCCGTCATTATATAGGTCATTGTAGGCCTATTCTGGGAATTATATTCTCAAATATCCAGCTGGATTACATTATCTGAAATAATTTCTAACCAGAAGAAATTAGCGAAGGTTTGGAAATAAATAATAAACATTGTTATTAAGAACTAGAGAAATGTCTTGCTTCTGATCTGAATCACTTTAGAACCTGATAAAAGAACTTAGGATTCTGTTTATCAAGTGGTTGCTAGCTTATGACACTAAACTGGACTTATAAAAGTTTTTGACTTGAGTAAATAAGATGAGAATTGTCGGGGAGGTCATTGCAGGAAAGAAAAAAAACTCAGAAAAAAAACAAAATACAGAAAAACTCGCGAATAGTTTTCCCCGAAAATAAACTCTTTATTGCTCTCTCGTAAATTGCATTCAGTTAAATTACATTCAGTTTTAACAGCTTACAGATTTGAAGGTTCAACTTTTTTTTTTTCAAGACTGAGAAATGATACTGAAGTAAAAAAAAACACACACAGAAATGATACTCGAAGTAAAAAAAAATTGAGAAATGATACTCGAAGAAAAACAAAACAGAAATGATACTCGAACACAAAAAAAGCCACTGAGAAATGATATTCGAACAAAAAAGCCACTGAGATGTGGTACTCGAAGTAAAAAAAAACACACAGAAATGATACTCGAAGTAAAAAAAAAATGAGAAATGATACTCGAAGAAAAAAAAGACAGAAATGATACTCGAAGTAAAAAAAAATGAGAAATGATACTCGAAGAAAAAAAAAACAGAAATGATACTCGAAGTAAAAAAAAGTAAGAAATGATACTCGAAGAAAAAAAAACAGAAATGATACTCGAACAAAAAAAAGCCACTGAGAAATGATACTCGAAGTAAAAAAGAAAACAGAAATGATACTCGAAGTAAAAAAGAAAACAGAAATGATACTCGAAGTAAAAAAAAAATTGAGAAATGATACTCGAAGTAAAAAAAACTGAGAAATGATACTCGAAGTGAAAAAAAAACACTGAGAAATGTTACTCGAACAAAAAAAGCCACTGAGAAATGATACTCGAACAAAAAAAGCCACTGAGAAATGATACTCGAAGTAAAAAAAACTGAGAAATTATACTCGAACAAAATAAGCCACTGATAAATGATACTCGAAGAAAAAAAAGCCACTGAGAAATGATACTCGAAGTAAAAAAAAACACAGAAATGATACTCGAAGTAAAAAAAAAACAATCACAGGGAAACGAGACTCGAACCAGAAAAAAAAAGCTATTGATTGACACAAGGCCGAAAAGAAAAGTGTCTCGCGGGCTAGTAAATAAAAACAACTTTCAAGAAACAAATGAATATTAATTCACAGACAGGATTTGCCATTGAGGTAACAATAACACAATTTCTCTCATTAATAAGAAATGTATATTGGGTATAAACCAGTTAAGACTAAGGAGCCGTTTCCTTTTGTGGCCTATTGTATGTTACACATAATGACATGCACACACGCACACACACACACATATATATTATATTGTATATGTGTATGTATATATATGTGTGTGTGTATGTGTGTATACTGCTAGTAAAGGACCGAGTGTCGCAAGGCCTAGCAACCATTCCGTTGTTTCACTTTTCCTTCGTGACATTTGCCTTTATATATATATATATATATATATTGCATATGTATGTATTTCTCTCTATATATATATGTAAGTTAAAATTACAAAGGAACACACGCACGCGTATACATGTGTGCATGTTTTACATATGTTCATGAATACTTTATGTATGACAGAGAGAGAGAGAGAGAGAGAGGATTATTATTTTGTTATGAACATTATCGTTTATTTTCATTATCAATTTCTATTATGTTTTATTCCATCAAAGAATTTTCCATGTGTCTGTTCCCTTGCCCTTAAGAGAGAGAGAGAGAGAGAGAGAGAGAGAGAGGGGGGGGGGCGAGATCCAGATGACGCAACCCGCTGCTTAATTTTTTTTTTTTTTTGTGTCACTTTTACCTGATTAATTAGCTGTCTAGGTGACATGTGGATTAATGAGTATCTCTGAGGCATAAAATATCTGTGACTATACTTTATATCCGTCTCCCCACTTAGCCTATCGATGTTTTATTAGAAAATTAAGGAATAATAAATGTTCCGTTGATTTTTTTTCTTTTGTTTTTTGAAAGGAAATTTGCAAAGTGACGTTTGGATTTGGTTATCGTATAAAATTTTTATTCATTTAGAGTCAATTTACAGCAGTATTGTCGGCAAATGAATGTATGAAATTTTTAAGATTTTGTAGATTTCCTCATATTCGATTATATTTTATTTGCTGTTTGGGAGAAATAATAGCTTAAACATACACTTGTTGGCACACTGTACACGCACCCACCCACACACACACACACACACACACACATATATATATATATATTTATATATATATATATATATATATATTTTCCTTTGGATGGTATGCGGAAATCTCTCTCTCTCTCTCTCTCTCTCTCTCTCTATATATATATATATATATATATATTTATGTGTTTATGTATATATGTATATATGTGCATTCGTGCAATTTGTGGAAGTTTCTTTGGTGAAGTAAAACGAGAGAGAGAGAGAGAGAGAGAGAGAGAGAGAGACAGACAGACAGAGAGACAGAGAGACAGAGAGTGCGCAGATTATTAATAAAGCAAAAAAAAAAAAATAGGTCGGCAACCATATATAAACTCGAGAGACCAAACACTACCCAGCTCTGAAAAGAAATCAAGAAGAAGAAGAAGAAGAAGAAAGAGCCTTTTTGTAATCACTTGGGTCAAATTCCATGTTTTTCTCACCTCGTGTCGTGGTATTAAGCTCCCGTGTCCAATTATCTCCTTGTTAAGGTTGAGGAAAGAAATAAATAAAAAAAAAAAATTCACAACTGGTCTGCCACAAAGAGCAGGCCTAATTTTGTTTATGGCATAAACATAAATTATCGAGAACCCTTTTTTACACAGGTATATATATATATATATATATATATGTATATATATGTATATATATAATTTTTGGGTTATTTTCATGTTTTTTTTTTAGAATTTTATTCGCCTCCACTTTCTCTGACCATATAGGCTTGCCTTTTTTCCTAGTATTTTTTTTTTTTTTTTACTTTTTGCAAATGGAATGTGTAGAGCCGTAGAGCCTGTATGGGGTATGGGTTGTGGAGGGGGTGGGGGAGGGGGAGGGAGGGGGGCCGGGTTGGGGAGTGGGTTAGGGGAGTGGTTTATTAGAGTTTTCTGAGGAATCCTGTAAGGTATTCTAGCCTGTGTGACGTTCATAGAGATTTCCTTTTCTGTAGCAGATTGGCGTGAGGATAAACTGTTGTGAGTTTGCTTTCTCTCTTACGAAAGTTACACACACACACACACACATATATATATACATTATATAAATGTGTGTATGTATATATATATATATATATATGTAGATATATATGTACACACATTATATATACATATATGTATATATATATATATATATATATGTATATATATATATATATATATATGCTGAGTTCCAAATGTAAAAAAGTTTGAGCAGAAATGTAAATACGTTATCACTGTACAAACCCTCTGGGAGAATAAGATAGAAAATACATAAGCAGAGAGAGAGAGAGAGAGAGAGAGAGAGAGGATTATTCTCCCCACCAGATAAGGCACCCAATTCTTGTAGGGATTAGGACATCAGAAACGAGCTGACAAAGAAGAGAAAAGACATTGGAAGAGGATTGGAGGATGTCCTCAAAAGGATGATTGTGTTCAGAGTCGTAATCCCTTGGGTTATGATCATCCTTAGCAGAAGTATAAAAACGTCAAAGGATGAAAAGATAGAGATAGAGAGAGAGAGAGAGAGAGAGAGAGAGAGAAAGAGAGGACACCTGGTTCACCTGGCCTTGAGGTCTTCTAATGAAGTATATAAAATGTAAAAAGAGAAATGAACTTTTTTTCCTCAGAACAAAGAAAGATTAGAGAGGATTTTTGGTTGAATTTCGCTTAAGCTTTCAACTGGAAAGTTAAAGAAAACTTTCCAACAGGTATTAAATAATAACGTGGTGTATATATATATATATATATATATATACTGTATATGTGCTTATAATTATATATACGGTATAATGTATATAAATATACATATATAATATACATATGTATATATGTATATTTCACATTCTGATACACCTTACTTATACTGATATAGGCCCACCATCGCATTGATAGCGTTTTGGCAAGTTTTTTTTTTTTTTTGTAAGGGGCCAGTGCCGTCAGTGCACCTCATGCGATACACTCTAGGCATTACTTACGGTTCTTTGCAGCGTCCCTTCGACCTCTAGCTGCAACCCCTTTCATTCCTATTACTGTACCTCCGTTCATATTCTCTTTCTTCCATTTTACTTTCCTTCCAGCCTCTCTTATCAATTGATTCATAGTGCAACTGCTTTGAGGTTTTCCTCCTGTTACACCTTTCAAACCTTTTTAACTGTCAATTTCCGTTTCAGCGCTGAATGACCTCGTAGGTCCCAGTGCTTTGTCCTTGGCCTAAATTCTATATTCAGTTCAGTTCAGTTCATATGAAAAGTTATTTTCAATCAGGTATTTTGCTTTACTTTTATTTCCTTCTGTCTGATTGTTGAGTGAGTGAGTGAGAGTAAGAATCAAGACTCTCAGATTGAGTGAGTGAGTGAGTGAGAGTAAGAATCAAGACTCTCTGAGAGATTGAGTGAGTGAGTGAGTGAGTGAGAGTAAGAATCAAGACTCAGATTGAGTGAGTGAGTGAGTGAGTGAGAGTAAGAATCAAGACTCTCAGATTGAGTGAGTGAGTGAGTGAGAGTAAGAATCAAGACTCTCAGACTGAGTGAGTGAGTGAGTGAGAGTAAGAACCAAGGCTCTCTGAGAGATTGAGTGAGTGAGTGAGTGAGAGTAAGAATCAAGACTCAGATTGAGTGAGTGAGTGAGAGAGAGTAAGAATCAAGACTCTCAGACTGAGTGAGTGAGTGAGTGAGTGAGGATAAGAATCAAGACTCTCTGAGAGATTGAGTGAGTGAATGAGTGAGAGTAAGAATCAAGATTCTCAGATTGAGTGAGTGAGTGAGTGAGTGTGGGAGAGTTCAAACCCCGAGTGAATGAGTGAGTGAGTGAGTGAGTTAGCAGTGAGTGAGAAGGAATTCAAAAAGCGACTGAGTGAGTGAGAACTCAAATTTTATAAGAGAGAGAGAGAAAGTCCAGCCCCTGTGTGAATGAATGAGTTAGTGAGCGACGGAGCGTTCAAACAGTGAGTGAGAGAGTGAGAGCTCAAACTGTAAGAGAGAGAGAGAGAGAGAGAGAGAGAGAGAGTCCAAACTTTGAGTGAATGAGTGAGTTAGTGAGTGAGGGAGTTTTCAAAACCTAGGTGAATGAATGAGTGACTGAGAGCCCAAACTTACGTGTAACGGAGAGAGAGAGAGAGAGAGAGAGAGAGAGTGACCAGCCTGAGCGGGTGAGTAAGTCCAAACTGCAAACACTGACTGAATCCAGACCTAGTGTGAGTGAGTGAGTGAGTGAGAGAGTGAATGAGTCTCCCAACTCCAGGAAAAGTTGACCGGTCCAAGTGGGCGTCGCTTGATCCTTAACTCTGTCAATATTTCTTTCGTTTCCTTTCTCTCTCTTTCGTGGGATTTCCAGGAGAAAGGGAGGAGAAAGGGAAGAGAAAGGAACAAGGTTGGAGGACGTCCTATGGCCGGGCCAACTGATTGGCTATCTCAATTTGGCGACGTCACTTTGCAGAATCGTCGCGTCATGAAATCGTTTGCTGTGATCTCGTGACGTCACGGCCCGAGGTCACGTGATCATCGTTTCCTAGGGGGAGGTCAGTTCGAAATCATGTCAGCGATTGTGCGAGAGGTCAGTTCGAATTCATGTCAGGGATTGTGCGAGAGGTCAGTTCGAATTCATGTCAGGGATTGTGCGAGAGGTCAGTTCGAATTCATGTCAGGGATTGTGCGAGAGATCAGTTCGAATTCATGTCAGAGATTGTGCGAGGTCAGTTCGAATTCATGTCAGAGATTGACGTCACTTCAAAATCTTCAGTTTTGGATGTCACTTCAAAACTCTCATTGGAGGAGGTCAAGCTGAGAACAGCATTTCATGACCTTGGTCTGAAAACCTGACTTCATTACATCACTTGCAAACCTTTCTCGTCTTGACGTAGCTGAGAAAACCATCAGCTTATAATTAAAATAAAAAAAACATGCTATAAAGTCACTGGAAAAAAAACTGAGACTAGATACCGGAAGGAAAAACACACCTTTACGTCACTGAAAAAACGACGAGGCAAATACTGAACGAAAAAAAAACACACTATGAAGTCACTGAATAAAACTTCGAGACAATTACTGGAAATAAAAACCCACCTTGAACTCACTAAAAAAAAAAAAAAACTACGAGGCAGTACAGAAAAAAGTACCATGACGACGCTTTGAAAAAAGCTACGATACAAATACCGAAATTTAAAAAAACACACCATGTTGTCACTTTGTGAAAAAACCTACGAGATTAATATTGAAATTATAAAGCACACTTGGCACCATTCTGAAAAACCTACGAGAAAAATACCGAAATAAAAAACACATGACGTCACTTTAAAAAAACCCACGAAACAAAACCGAAATAAAAAAAACACACTTGACATCACCGAAAAAGCCAACGAGACAAAACACCAAAAGAAAAAAAAACCACACTCGGACGTCACCTATGGTAAAAATCGACTACGACAAAGACCAAAGAAAAAAGTTGAATTAAAAAAAAAACCTTTCCTCTGGATACGTGAGAGGACAAACAAGCCTCTGATTACATTGGCAAAGGACCAAAGACCACATTCGATGCGAAAATACTTTTGCGAATTTGTCAAGACCCGAAAATGGATAACGTAATTGTTTGCTTTGACAAAGCAGGTGACTATTGCTCTGTTGATGCACGTTCTATGCCTTTTTTTTTTAATTCCCTTATCGTTATTTGAGATCATCATGATTATAGTTTTCTCTAAAATAAAACTATGTCAGTCCGCCTGCACTTTTTCTGTCCGCCCTCAAATCTTAAAAACTACCTGTACTGTGGCTAGAGGGCTGCAAATTGGTATGTTGATCATCCACCCTCCAATCAGCAAACATACCATATTGCAGCCTTCTAGCCTGAGTAGTTTTTATTTTATTTAACTTTAAACTTATCCATGATCATGCGTCTGGCACTGATATAGGCGCCAGCAACACAGGCCACCACTGGGCCGTGGCTGAAAGTTTCATGGGCCGCGGCTGAGAGTTTCTTGGGCCGTAGCTGAGAGTTTCATACAGCATCATACGCTGTACAGAAAAGTCGATTGCGCCGAAGAACTTCGGCGCATTTTTTACTTGTTTATTATTGATCATGATTAGGCCACTGGTTATTATATTTTCAGTAGTTATTATTATTATTATTATTATTATTATTATTATTATTATTATTATTATTATTATTATTATTATTATTATTATTATTATTATTATATATACAAATTTTTTGCACAGTTCGTGAGTGAAAATGTGTGTATAACAGATTGAAAACTGAAATACAAATTTCATTACTGTATATTTTTTTCCGTAACTTGATTCAAATCTAAACATAAGTATATGAACGTAAACAAATATGACATTTAAATCCATACACACACAGACACAAGTAATCGTTTTAAGTTACAAGCACTGAAATACGTAATATTACTCATATTTTTTCCACAAACAAATCGAAAAATCCGAACCTTTTCCACACAAAAATCGGAAAATCCGGACCTTTTCCACAAAAAAAAAAAAAATCGAAAAATCCAAACCTTTTCCAAACAAAAAATCGGAAAATCCGAAACTTTTACACATAAAAATCGAAAATCCGAACTCCACAAAAAAATCGAAAAACCCGAACCTTTTCCACAAAAAAAAAAAAAAAAAAATCCGAACTTTTTATACAACCAAAAACGAAAAATCCGAACCCTTTTCACAAAAAAATCGAAAAATCCGAACTTTTTACATATAAAAATCGAAAAATCCGAACCTTTCCCACTAAAAATATCGAGAAATCCGAACCTTTTACACAATAAAAATCGAAAAATCCGAACCTCTTCCAAAAAAAATCAAAAAAATCCGAACCTTTTCATCCCAAAAATTGAAAAATTCGAGCCATTTCCTCAAAAAATAGTAAAATCCGAACCTTTTACGCAATAAAAATCGAAAAATCCGAA
>JANJGK010000024.1:20291463-20296090 GCA_039081455.1 Macrobrachium rosenbergii
TGTAATTCGCTGCGTGGTAGTTCTGTTTGTTGTGCTTGTTTTTGTCGTTGTGGGTTGTAATTCGCTGGTTGGTAGTTTTGCTTGTTTTTGTTATTGTGGGTTGTAATTTGCTGAGTGGTAGTTTTGCTTGTAGTGCTTGTTCATGTTGGAGATGGTGTTATTGTTTGGTTGTAATTCGCTGCGCGGTAGTTTTGCTTGTGCTTGTTTTTTGTTATTGTGGGTTGTAATTGTCTGAGTGGTAGCTTTGCTTGTTGTGCTTGTTTTTGTTGGTGATTGTGTTATTGTTGGTTGTAATTCGCCGAGTGGTAGTTTTTCTTGTTGTGCTTGTTTTTGTTATTGTGGGTTGTAATTGGCTGAGTGGTAGCTTTGCTTGTTGTGCTTGTTTTTTGTTATTGTGGGTTGTAATTTACTGACTGGTAGCTTTGCTTGTTGTGCATGTTTTTGTTGAGGATGGTGTTATTGTGGGTTGTAATTCCCTGAGTGTTAGCTTTGCTTGATGTGCATGCATTGTTGTGGATGGTGTTGTTGTGGGTTGCAATTCGCCGGGTGGTAGCTTTGCTGCTGTGCTTGTGATTTGGGTTGTTATTCTGGTTGTGGTTTAGCTAAACATTTTAGTGGCTAATGCATTTAAGCCCATTTGCGTTAGAATTCAGTTTTGTAGCTTTTACTTGATAATAATTGATATAATATATTTATTTTGCTATAAATATTATATCAGTCATGTTAGCAGTCATTTGATGGCAGAAAAATTTTATTTTCGCTCTAGATTTTATGGTTATTCTTAACAACCCATAAAACAATTAATTTTTACTCAGTGGTAATGAATAGAAATTATTAACCGACCTATAATTATAAAGGATTAATGGTTTTGTAAAGTTGTGTGTGTGTGTGTGTGTGTGTGTAGGTGTGTGTGTGTGTGTGTGAGTGTGTGTGTAGAGGTGTGCTCTCGCGCGCTCTTATACCACGCTTACACAATTGGTTGAGAGTTTATTTCAATTCATGCATGCTTTGTATTCCTATTAAATTCATATATATATTTTACTTGTATTCAGTGTACCATCCTATTTCTAATAACTCCTAAATAAATTCACTATTTAGAAATAGTGTCAGAAAGGTAATACGTAAAGAAGGGCCTTAATATCTCGACTCAACGAAAATATGCACAGGATGGAGGTGAGAGGCCCAGTGTTTGGTTTGGTTTGGTTTCGACACGCTGCTGGTGAGCCTTTGGTGTAATATGTGAACTGGCTAGTTTTGTGGAAGTTTTACTGCATGTGGGTTCATCCGCGATCCATGTTTTTCTCTGGTGATTTGTGGTGATACATATATATATATATATATATATATATATACACACACAAATACACATGCTCATTCACAGTCAGAATCCTTCAAACAAACAAACAAACAATCCTCATACTATATTCAGAAGAGAAAGAGGCATCCTAACAAACACCTGCTCTCCTCACTGGAGGAAACTCCTCAGAGGAATTTCCTCACTGGTTACCAATCAGAGCAAATACATCTCCGGGGCTGCAATTGCAGGTCCGCGTTACGCAATGTCTTCGTTCTTGTGGCGTTGCAATACGTCCGGTCATGCTGCTCATTCCCACCTTTCGCAATTAGGACTTGCCCAGGTTAGATCCGCCACCGCGCTTACGTCGTGTGTACGTTGTATTTGCGTTGTGTGTACGTTTTGTTTTTACGTCGTGTGTACTTTTTGTGTTTTCGTGCGTACGTCATGTTTACGTCGTGTTTAAATCGTGTGTACGTTTTGTTTTTACGTCGGGTGTACGTCATGTTTACGTCGTGTGCACGTCATGTTTGCGTCGTGTGCACGTCATGTTTGCGTCGTGTGCACGTCATGTTTGCGTCGTGTGCACGTCATGTTTGCGTCGTGTGCACGTCATGTTTGCGTCGTGTGCACGTCATGTTTGCGTCGTGTTTACATTGTGTGTACGTCATGTTTATGTCGCGTGTACGTTGTATTTACGTCGTGTTTACGTCACGTGTACGTCATTTTTACGTCGTGTGTGCTTCGTATTTCAGTCGAGTGAATGTCGTGTTTACGCTGTGTTTAAGTCATGTTTACGTCGCGTGTAAGCCGTGTTTACGTCATGTGTACGTTGTGTTTACGTCTTGTTTATATCATGTTTACGTCGTGTGTACGTCGTGCTCAAGTCATATTTACGTCGTGTGCACGTTATGTTTACGTCATGTGTACGTCATGTTTAAGTCATGATTGTGTACGTTGTGTATATATCGTGTTTACGTCGTGTGTACGTCGTGCTTACGTCATTTACGTCGTGTGCACGTTGTGTTTACGTGTTTTTATATCGTGTTTATTTCGTGTATACTCTGTGTTTACGTATATATCGTGTTTACGTCGTGTGTACGTCATGCTTACGTCATTTACGTCGTGTGCACGTCATGTTTAAGTAGTGAGTACGTCATGTTTACGTCGTATGTACGTCTTGTTTAAGTAGTATGTACGTGTTTACGGCGTGTTTCCCTCATCTTGACTTCCGTTCGCGGAACTTCTTTAGCTATGGCTGTTCTGGTTTGAAGGTCTCTCTCTCTCTCTCTCTCTCTCTCTCTCTCTGTGCGCGCGCTCGCGCTCTTCCACCATGCTTTCATAAATTGTCAGTTTATGTCACTTCATACGTATTGGTATACCCATGAAATTCAGATATATTCTGTTTGTATTGAACATACACTGTGGATGAGAGATGGATGAAGGTGGTTGCTGTAACTAGTATTATTATTATTATTATTATTATTATTATTATTATTATTATTATTATTATATTATTATTATTGCAATGAACATATCAGGAAGGGATAAACTAACGGAAAAACTACATTTACAAATAACAAAAAAACAAATGGGACGGTAATAATAATAATAATAATAATAATAATAATAATAATAATAATAATAATAATTATTATTATTATTATTATTATTATTATTAATATTATTATTATTATTATTATTATTATTATTATTATTATTATTATTATTATTACATCAACAAGCTCTAAGAATAACAATGACAAAGAACAAAACAAATTAAACCACAAAAAAACAACGACAGCGACAGCAACAATAATAATATAATAATAATTATTACCAACAACTCCTATGCAAGCAGAAAAAAAAAACGAACACAATGACATCTGCAAAAAACAAAAGCGAAAAACTACAAATACAACTAAGACTCGCTCCCGATTCACCGCTCAGTCGTCACGCAAAACAACAACAACAACAGTATTTGTAACTCAACGTCCTCCTTGTGAGACCCCGCTCGGCCAGGCCCAGGGAGAGACCCCCTCCCCCCCGAAATTGGGGTGTTTGGTACGTCTTTTACGACTGCCGTGGCGCATGCGGAGAATGTCAGTCCTTAGCACTGAAATATTGCTCTCACTAAAAAACCCACCGAGCCACTGGGTGAAGGGAGGGTGTAGAAGATGTGTGCTTTCAGAAGCATACACACATGCACACGTCCTTGTCTGCATTAATTAGGCCTAGGTTTTTGGTTCCATAAGGACACTTCTGTTGGATTGGCCCTTGGTACTGGAAAATGGTGCCCCATCTTTCTTTGGGCCACTGATTTAGATGTATGCTTTCAGAAGCATACTCACATGCACACATCCTTGTCTGCATTAATTAGGCCTAGGCGTTTGGTTCCATAAGCGCACAGGTGATGGGTTGGTTTGGCACAGGAAAATGGTGTCACAACTATCATGGTCATTGACACTGTTGAACTGAGCCACTGGGTGAAAGGAGGCCGCAGAAGATGTATGCTTTCAGAAGCATACACTTACACACCTTTGTCTGGACTAGTTAGCCATTGGTGTATGGTTCCAAAAGCACACAGTTGATTGACTGACTGGGTACTGGAAAATGATGTCCTAACTTCCTTTGAGCCACTGGTTGAAGGGGAGGGAGGGCTTATCAGAGTTATGCTTTCAAAAGCACTCACAGATATACACCCTTTGTCTATATTGATTAGGCCTAGGTGTTTGGTTCCAAAAGCTCACAGTTGATTGAGTGATTGGTCACTGACATACAAATGTGGATTTTGGTTGAGAAACTTTCGGAACTATTTGCTCTTCTGATCGTGGTTGAGAAAGTTGCTTTCAGAGACCCATTCAGTTCTGGATTATATATATAATCAGGTCTGGATTATGAAGACATATCCTTCCAGAACCACCTGATGGTCTTTATTGGTGATATACTTGCTTCCAAAATGGTAAACAGATCTGAATTATGGTTGAAATACTTGCTTCCAGAAGTACAAGGTCTAGATAATGGATTAGACACTTGTTCCAAGAAGCACAAGCAGGTCTGGATTATGGAGAGGACACTTGCTTTCAGGAGCACAGGAAGGTCTGGATTATGGAGAAGATGCTTGCTTCCAGAAGCACAAGCTGTGTGAGTTTTGGATGAGATACTTGCTTCCAGGAGCACATGAAGGTCTAGATTATGGAGGAGATACTTGCTTCCAGAAGTACAAGCATGTCTAAGTTATGGATGAGATACTTGCTTCCAGGAGCACAGGAAGGTCTGGATAATGAATTAGATACTTGCTCCCAGAAGCACAAGCAGGTCTGGGCAATGGAT
>JANJGK010000024.1:20296190-20330903 GCA_039081455.1 Macrobrachium rosenbergii
TGAAAACAAAAAGACAGCGAAACACAGGAACGTCAAACGATAGAGACTGAAAATTAAAGAGTGAATTTTCTTGTTTGTGAATCTTTGTTCGATGAGAAATGACGCAAACAACAAGAAACTGTAAAGAAAAATACAAGTAAGAAAATATAAAAGACATACTTGTTGGGATTCACTGAAGATAGATATTTAGTGATTCTAAGATAGATATTAGTGATTCTGTAGTGAATTATCCCGAAGACTTTTGGTAAAGACTCAAGATTCAAAATAAGAAAGAAAATAAGATAAGAAAAAAATAAGACAAGAAAGAAAATAAGATAAAAGATCCGGGACTGAAGAGACATTATTATTTTCTCATTTGTTTTGAGACGAAAAATAGCTTCGATGAAAAATCCGGTGAAAATGTTGTACGCAGTGAGCACCAACAGGTGATCTCAACCTGAAAATGGGCAACGGCAACCTCCTCCGGCCGTACTGCCCCGTGTGGCTGCCGCCTCAGCCAAGGGCGGCTCTCTACTGCACCTACAGGAGGAAATTTGGGACACAGGTAAAAAAAAAAAAATAGAGAGGAAATCTGCTATATTTTTCTCCCAACATATTTCTTTGTGTTGTTTTTTTTTGCAGTTTTGTAGTTTCTTAAATATATATTTATCTGTTTTAGTTATATATATTTTTGTTAGCACAATTTATGTTAAAATGATTTCAGTGTGGACATAGACTTTATTTACATTATTCACTAAGTCCTACACACACAATATGTATATATATAACAATATATATATATATATATATTAAATACAATATATGTATATATGTATTATATATCAAAAAGTAATTTTAGTGATCATTAGTAAAACTTCCTTTACATTTTCGTTATTTCTCAAATATTATTTATTGTTTGCCTCTCTCCGCTTCTTTTATCGACTTCATCCGTTCAGCGTGCCCCCAATAGGTCGATGCAAACTTGGTTACCTTGCCCCCTTCACTTAGGAGGGACAGTGAACCCCTTTCTCTCTCTCTCTCTCTCTCTCTCTCTCTCTCTCTCTCTCTCTCTACATATATATATATATATATATATATATAAATATATATATATATATATATATATATATATAGCTATATACTATATATATATATGTATACATATATGTGTATATATATACACACATATATATAATGTATATTGTATAATCAACTTTTACACAAGAACAGGTTTTTACAGTAGAGGAAGGTTTTCCACGAAAAACTCTCTCTCTCGTGACAAAAAAACAACAAAAACAAAAATGTCAGGGGTTCGGTCAAACATTTCATACGTTAAAAAAAAAAAAAAGTCACGTTCAGTCCCCATTTTATTGCCTGAGAAATAAACTCGTCTCGAGGAATTTTGCAGAAAACAGTTACGTGAACGTAAGGTTGGGTCGCTAATTGCAGCCCCGAGAGAATCTTCACTCACTAGCGGAGCTGAAGGACGTTTGGTCCCAGCACCTGGGAGATGAGACTTTCCCGGACGCTGAAGATGTTCTGGGAGTATATGCAGGTGTCAGTGTCATATCTGTCCTCTGCTTGGGCTTGTTTATGCATATAATATATATATATATATATATATATATATATTATATATAGATATATATATATATATATATACTCTGTATATATATGTGTGTGCATTGCCACACTATGTATCAGAACTCAAGTCATCACCATACAACCACTGTCATAGCAGTTTTTTTACTTAATTGACTGACAAATAAGGTTGCCATTGGCCGAAGAAATAGAAGCTTGTCCATTGTTCAAGGGCCATTACATTTCCCAAGGGATCCACAACCCTCTGCTATGCACTCCTCTGCATTAAATTTCCGAGCCATTACACCCTACCGTCACTGCGGTAGCAACCATTTTTATTCCACTGACCTGATCCAGTAGTTTCAAGTGTGAATAGAACAATGATCATTTTTGTTTTATACTCTGGAACCCACCACTTAGTAACATCAGCCTAAGGCTAAAAGATATGTATAGAATTTCATGTCATGTCATTATATGCACATTATTCCCTATATGTTCGTAAGTACATCCCGAAACAAGGGAGCAAAATACAGTAATCAAGACACGACTGACGAGGTGTATTTTGGTTAGCCTTCAAGAGCAGAGCGCCGACCTGAGGAACCCTTCGGCCGCCGAGCCCTCGATTAGTAATGCTGTCGGTATCACACGGTCGAGAAGCCAAAGGGACTTTTCTCTGGTGACCTGGAGTTGAAAGGCGCCGTTGCACGCGCTGAAACTTAGGAAGAAGAATTAAGGAGAAGTTCGTTATAGCAAATTATTTGTCCTCGTATCCCCATCCCAATCCAACACACACACAAACTCACACACACACACACACACACACACACACACACACACACACACACACACACACACACACACACAGGTACAGTTTAGCAGGTTTTTTGGCGTCTTTATTATCTTGCCGCCAATTTTAGCAAAAGATAGCGAAGATTGGCGCCAATATCGAATTAGTGTACGATAATGCATGGGCTTCAGTTTTTGAACGAGCATAGATCGAAACAACATTCACTGCCAAATACAAACTTAATTTGAAAGTTAAGAAAATACTCTCGTATGTGATTACCGCCATTAAATGGTTCTGTTGCACGGCTCAATTTGTATTCACATAGTAGATCAGGACTTATTTTTCTTTCAGTTGTCGTACAAGTATGCAAGAGCTGTCGGGGAATACTTCTATGCGAGTCCCGTTCGTAAAGAAAAGCACCATTAGTTCCTTGGTGGCCACCTCCTCTCTCTCTCTCTCTCTCTCTCTCTCTCTCTCTCTCCTCTCTCTCTCTCTCTCTCTCTCTCTCTCTCTCTCTCTCTCACAGGGCCATCCGTCTTACGTCCAGCATGTCTTATGATCTGATCATCGGTTTCATTTGAAGAAAGTTTTTAATTGTCCGATTATAATGTGCGCGTATGGGCAGGGGGAGGAGGGGCGAGGCATTCCCTCGTCGTTGACGTCAGCCATTGACGTCATATTCTCTCATTTCTCCTTCTCTCACTTCTCTAATACAGGTCACTCCTTCTATCAGTTAAACTCTAAAGTCGAAGAACCTTGGATATGTGTACGGGAAATTTTTCATTTCCTCAGTGACCTTGTAATCTGTTCCAGTCCCTCAAAGCTCACTTGTTGTATTATTAACGGTATCTTGACCGACTTCACTATTTTTGTAATTTTCGAGTTTTTAGGACCTTTTTTTTTTTATATCCAATAGAGACTTGTCTTATTATTTCCTTGTTTGGAGAGAATTTGTTGGTTACCTTGACCTTCGAGGCATTTTATTTTTTGTGGGGGTGGGGGAGCGGTTTACTAGATGCCTATCTTCCTGGGACCCTCTTTTTGAGAGAGTTAAAGTAACCTCGAAACATGTCTTCCAGGAACTACGTTTCATTTGAGTTTTTATTTTGTTCACATTGCCTTCCCCCTGTTCTAAATTTTCCCAAAACCAGACAATTGTACGAAAATTTCTTCCTCTTCCTGGTCTAGTTTTGGAGACCATCCATTGGTCTTCGTGTACTCGATAAGGCATTCGTATTCATTTGTCATTTGCAGTTTTACTGTTGTGACGAATAACTTCTTCTCTCATGTCATAACTTTTTAAATAGATATAATGTCTCCTTGAAAGTAGTCTAGCTTTCACATCTATTTTGTTCTTGGAGAAACGTACTGAAAAGTCTGGGTGTTGTGTGCTCTAAGTCCATTTTCCAATATCTTTGTTGTCTTTTGGGCTCCATTAACCTACATTCGTCCATATCCTTCATTTACAGTGCGTCAAAACATTCATATGTATCCTTGAGTTAATTGCTAATAAAGCTCAGTTAATTACTTGTTAGGATAATAATTTAGTCATAACCAGTAGTCTGGTTACTCCACACATTCAACCTGGCTAAGTATTAAGTCTTATTCCTTTTATCTTTTATTGAGGAGCACTTTAATTAAAACAATTTTCTTGTTTTTTCCAGGCCCTGTTCACAGCCGAAGGCGCCGAGCATGGTCGCAAGCTGTTCACGCCTCAGCTCAATGGCACAGATACCCAGGAGAAGCCCTACACTCTGGAGGAGTACTCCCTGGACCACTTCAGGTAGGTTATATTAAACATCTCTTGATACTACACTGCGTAGGGGGCCACTACTTACAGTGCCTTGTGCTCTCATTGCACACTCCAGGGTGGATTACTATTTATATTGTCTTATACTGGTTTTCCACTCCATAGGCAGTTATCGTTAAGAGTGCCTTGCACTCATATTGCACCCTAAGGTAGATACTGTCAGTTGTTGCATTCTAATTTCAGAAATTAGTTTAAAATTGATGGGCCCAGTTATCTGTTTTTCATGTAACCCACTTTTCCTTCTCAACAAACATATTCTGAGTTATTAATTTTCAGTATATTTATTCAGGTTTTATTCAGGCCTCAGTGTGACCCACTGCCTTTCCCACGAGCCTATACAGGGGGTTTTGTTTTTAGACCTAAATGCACCCTTCAGTCATGACATTTTATGCAAATAAGTCGAAGTTTTACTTGAATGACTGATTATTTTTTTTTTTTTTTTAAGGCCTCCACCCCAAACGCACAGTGTCAAGGGCCATTGCCCTCTCATCAGCTCGTCGCCCATCGAACGAGTTCCTCTGGAAGTATTCCCGGGGACCCTATCAAACAGCCTCTCCTGAAGAAGCTACTGCACAAAGAAGAGTTAGCTCAAGAATCTGTCTACGCCTTCAATGCTATCCTCAAGTATATGGGAGACCTGCCTTCCAGAAGGAACCGACAAGGGAATGACCTCACTGACCAAATTTTCGATGGGCCCCTTAAACATGTAAGACATTCAGTATTGCTGTGTTGATTTGGAAAACACACCCAGAGATAATGGCAGTAATGTAGCAAGTACCATATTCATAGCATTTTATTAATGCCTCACTAGTTACATGCAGCATTCTCAAAAATGTAAAGGGATTGGAGCATCAAGTAGGATTGACAGAAGTTATAAATGAATTTTGTTTTGGTTTTTGCCTCTGAGTACTTATTCAAGTTATATTTTTTAGGAGATGCCCCTCTCAGTCACTATTATGTAATGTCATGTTTGATGCGAGTCAGCAGTCGTTGTAGGTGATGCTCATTTAGTTTTCATAATTACTGATAATGTATCAATAATACTTCCTATAGGGAAAGCAAAAAACAAAGAGATGTTTGATGTAACTGTACAATTCACAGTTCGTAAGGGGTCTTGGCTGGATTGTATGAATGGTTCTGATTCTAATGTTCTTATTGTACGGTATCATGTCGAGTTTATTAACTTTCAAATCATGATATTTTTGTCTTTTTTTTAACATAATTAAAACATTTCATCAGTTTTTATAACCATATTCCTCAACTCCCACAGGAAATTCTCAGAGATGAAAATTTACTGCCAAGTAATGAAACAGCTGACAGAAAACAGAAATCGCCTGAGCGAAGGAAAAGAGGTTGGGAACTTATGTGGTTGGCAACTGGACTGTTTGCTTGCTCACAAAATCTTGTCAAGGTAAGAGGAAAATTAATGCTCAACAATTGAGCTTCAGTTTGAGTTTTGTAGTCCTTACTATCAGATTTCATTTAGAGCATACAGTACTTTTTGTTTGTTGGTTGCAGTTTACAGTGTTCTTGCCTAACTTTTTGTCCTCAGTATCTTTCTTGTTCTTGAATCTGGAACCTTGTACTGTACAGTGTAGGGTTAATTTCTTTTCAGATGTCTTCAGGTTTTTGCCTCTTTTAATTCAGGAGGATATCTTGTTTGTTCAAATTACTTTCAGTACAGAATACTAAATTATTATAAAAGGAAATTTTTGAGATGACATAAATTTAATACATTTCCTTGTCATGAGTAAAATAATTTTGGAAATTTCTTAAGTGGTGCATCATATTGTCATGTTTGTTTTCCTGTAGGAGCTCACCCAGTTCCTTAGGACTAGACGCCACCCAATAGCACAGGATTCACTTCACCGTCTCCAGAAGACCCTCAAGCAAGGCCAGAGAAAGTACCCACCCCATCAAGTAGAAGTTGAAGCTATACACCACAAGACCACTCAGATCTTCCATAAGGTAAGTCCAGTTTTCATCTTTTTTTCAGTCTCATATAATTGCCTTCAATTTGATATACTAAAGAGTTTTGAAGTTACTGTCAGTATTTATAAATTGTGAAAAGTTTTGAACTTGATGAGAACCTAGGCGAGATGAGAATCCATTGGGTAGAAATATAAATAACAAAGTAAGATCAGAGATAATGATGAATATGTAGAGTTTTAGCTCCTTTTATAATGATGAATATATATAGTTTTATAGTTTTATAATGTATTCATTCAAGTTATAGTACACATTTTCAGATAAAAATTGAATAAACTTTTCTATAGTTCTACTTCAACATAAAGAAAATGAGGTCCTGTTTGGGTCTACTTCCTTTAAAAAAGTATTTCCAAAAGTTCTGCTTTCCGATAATTAAATTAAATATTTCTCTAGGAACTTTGCCTTGAAGGGGTTACTTTCTTCATTGTTCAAAATTTTTAATATTCAGTTTCTGCCAGTCTGGGAAAGAATTTCCCTTACACCTTCTTCCCTAAAGTGATATTTAGTTCTCATTCCCATATACTACAGATAAAATCTTCCATAGATCAGTGCTTCCCTAACATATGAAATTTCCCCAAAGTATGCAAAATACAAATACTCTCAAAACAGTAAAATAATAAAACCTTCCCTAGGTTTACTTCCCTGATGATACCGACGAAGCCTTTGAAGTAGACTCCTCCACAAGGGCAAAAGACTTCTGTGCTTCCATTGCTCACCGTCTCAACCTCAAGAGCTCCGAAGGTTTCTCGCTCTTTGTGAAAAATTGCAGACAAAGTCATTTCAGTCCCAGAGGGCGATTTCTTCTTTGACTTCGTGAGGCATCTGACGGACTGGATCAAGAAAGCCAGACCTTCAAGAGATGGTGAGATATATAGTACTGCCTTGTTTTAATTCTAATGCATGCCCATGGAAGTATTATCTTCTGTTACTTTTGTGGTTTACTAGAATCAGTGCTAAAGATTCCTTAACAACTTTCCTCCTCCTGCCCAGGTATACTGCCATCTGACTTTTTCTGCTCATCCATACCCCTTTGCGCTCTCTCTCTCTCTCTCTCTCTCTCTCTCTCTCTCTCTCTCTCTCTCTCTCTCTCTCTCTCTCTCTCTCTCTCTCTCTCTCTCTCTCTGTGTGAGTCCAACTTCATCTTTGTCATGCTCCAGTTTTCCAAATAATTATGATTAAGCATAATTCTTCAATTGTATTAATTTACAGTTGTAAATTAATACAATAAGTTATCACATTGTACACCTTTGTGGCTAGTCTCACATAATTTATTTACAAATCAAATAACAGTTATATCCAATATATCTCGTGCTCTCATTTTTTTGCAGTAAAAAAAAGTAATTTGTTTCAAAATCCACAGGTACAACCCCGCATTTCACATACCAGGTCTTTTTCATGAAAAAATTGTGGACAAACACTGTACCTGGGAAGGACCGCAATGCCGATATTATATTCCACTTCCACCAAGAGCTTCCCAAACTTCTCAGAGGTAGAGTACTATTGATTTCGATTTCATCTGAGACTTCCTTTACCACACACAATTATAGTTTTTACTTTTTTGCCAGATTTAGGAGTCTGTGTTTGCCATAAATTTACAAAAAAAGGTGGTCTTAAAGGTCTTCATTTGGTATCTAATGTATTAACAAAAATGTATGGTATGGTACTGCGTAATAATATCATTTAAAGGAGATTATAGTTGCCAACAAAAAAGTATTCTGTACATGAACTTTAAATATATTAAATTTTCTGGCCATACATTGAGTATACGTTAACAAAAAAAGTACACTGTTGTAGTATATACAAGCATCATTTGAAGGAGAGTGGACCTGCTAATTAAAGTGTTCCGTACATGGAACTTAAATATTTTTTCCCTAAACAGGATATCATCGCTGCACAAAAGATGAAGCTGCCAGACTAGCAGCTCTTGTGTACAGAGTTCGTTTTGGCGAGAGTAAAGCAGAGTTAGCACACATTCCGTAAGTATCGTGAAAATAATTAAGCTAATGTCCCCAGATATTGTTAGAGTAATGTGGTAGCATATTACACTCTCTCTATTTTGAAATTAAGAAAAATAAAACTTTGGCATCATAGACATTGAGAAGTTGAAGACATCTCCATCTAAATATGAAAGCTTTAGTTTTACTAAGATTAATTTAAAATTAAATTAAATTAATGTTTTAAATTTTCTAATAATGAGTCCATTAAAAATTCTGTGAACCTTTTTTTCCAGAAGTAAAACAAAGCTTAACAAGGCATATATTGAAGTTTCTATTTGTGTCACAGTAGGTTTGCCATCCAAAAAACTTTTTCTACATCCTTCCCATTTTGTTGTTTTTCACCACGTATTTACTTTTTTTTTTATTTGCAGAACAATGTTACGAGACCTCATACCTGCTGACCTGGCTAAATCTCAGAGTACGAATGAATGGAAGAAGGTTATAGTCCAGCATTATAACAATGATGCAGGTATGAAGAGAGTTTGATCTTACTTGACATTCTTTGTAGAGTAGTTGCGCCTATAGTTTACCTTACAGGTGCACTGTAAATGATACTGAAAGAGCCCCAGTTACAATGCTTTCTGCCGTTTACTTTCCATCCATTTCCTTTGGTCTCTTGTCAACTTGTTCAGTTTTGACTTTACCTTGATCCAATTTCTTTTTCTCATCAAGAACAAATTTTTCAAGCGAAGCCTTCTGGCAGTGAGACTCAGTAGCCTAATTAACTGATTTGCATGATTAAACTAATTCATTATTTGCTATTAATATAGTAACGACGAGATTTTAACTGAAGCATTATAGCGAGATAGGAACTATCACTCACTTCTTGTGTTCCCTGATAACAGTAATTCTTGATTCTTTGGTAATGATTTTTGCAAGGCAAATTTTGGTAACCGCAGATCTATATTCTTGCCTTTAACTTGAGCAAGCTTTTTTTTTTTATTTTTACTGATGAAGTTGCCTCCTTCAGCAAGCATGCCTTATGCTTTTATGATTTCATAGGAGGCATGCCTTATGCTTTTATGATTTCATTATGCTGTAAGATTAATGTGCTACATTTTTCTCAATACTGTACTAATAATTTCTGTCTGTTACGAGGAATGCTACATTTTTCTCAATACTAATAATTTCTGTCTGTTACTAGGAATGAGTCCAGAGGAAGCCAAAATTGCATTCCTTAAAGTTATCTACAGATGGCCAACCTTTGGGTCTGCTTTCTTCGAGGTCAAGCAAACAACTGACCCCAACTACCCTGAGCATCTTCTAATTGCCATCAACAAACAGGGAGTGTCTCTTATTCACCCAACAACGAAGGTATGTAAATTACTTTCTCAAACTAACTAATAAATCTAAAGATGTCTGATGGGTACCCACATGATATCATATGAAAATTACTGGGAGGGTACTGTAGACGAGTAAAGCTTTTAAAAATGTTTCCATTTATTTAACAGAGATAAAAGATTATATTTATACAGATTTGAAAACATTAATGGTACCATACATATTTGAAAATATTTTGTCATGAAATGAAAAACATATTTTTAGAATAATCAGCTGGCCTTAGTGATGGAGGGGCATGGAATATTATGGAGATAAATAAAATTGATGAATAGTAACAGATTCAACAAGCGACATAATAGGTACTTGTAACAAGACACTGATTTTGTTGGCATGGCGTTCTTGCGTACCTTTCCTGTAGGAGTAACTACCTTTAATGCCTCTTGCATGGTATGTTGTAAACTGAAGGAAGTCTTGAAAGGTTCGTTTAGTTCCTTTTGATCTGCTACTAGAGTGTGTGCAACAGTGGCAGTTACTGGACATATTAAAGGCTATGCAGATTTTATTCCTATTGAAGCCTTAGTAGCCTCTTCCCTATTGCCTGCAAAAGTTCTTGTATGGAAGACCACATATACTGTCTCAGTGTTGGGCTTCTAGTCATATCAAATATGATGTGTGAAATTTTTATATAATTAACTAGTATTAACACTGGTTGGCCTCAATTCACCATTGATGTCAAATTTCCTGATTGCAGATACGTAGACATCCTACGAACAAAGTACACGAATTATATCTTGATTTCTTGGTAGAGCATCTTGGGTATGTCGAAAGTGCCTGAGGACTTTTCTGCAGCACACAGCAGTAAACCTCTTAAAAGTACTTTTCTTTCTCTAGGGTAACATTGCTTTCTACCGAGTTGTGAATGAAATTTCCTGAGCAATGAATGTAAACAGTTATTTGCTTTGGGCCTTCAGTTCACAGAAAGTAGAGAAGCCTATGTTATAGCCTCCATTAAAAAACTGTAAACACTAAACATCTTGCTGGACAAATGTAGTGTCTGTTTTTCTGTTAATGAGCTGGTAGTATGGCATACTTTATACCGTTTATTTGCCAGCCAACATCACCTCTGTTCCTGCAGTACCTCCTGATGATCCTACAGTTTCTTGAGATCTTTTCTTTGGCCTGGATGTTGACAACTGTTCTGTTACAGTGCTGGTGGTGATATTGCTGGCATGTGTAGTTAGCATGATTTTGGCTTTTGGATTGGGGAATGCCATAATGGTGGTGGTTACCAGGGCACCCTTGGTGGATTTGCAGACATCTAGTTGGGCACAGCACTGGGTCTTGGGGTTACTAATGAGGGTGTCAACCATTCCTTTGTATTCCCTGAAGCTTTTTTGGTAGTTGGAAAGGAATGTTTTTCTTGATGGCCGATACCTTGGAAAGCAGGGTGAAGGTAATTAAATGACGAAGGCTCAGGAATTTGATGGTGGAGTCTCTGATGACAGCTTTGTCAGGACAGGCCATCAAGCTTATCATGGAGTAGGAAAAGGACAGCCCTCATAATATTTATGGTGATCTGGATTCCTGGAGATGAGGAGGATGCTGTCAGTGTAGCAGACACAGAAGGCAAGGTTGCCATGAATGTTGTCCATCAGCCTCTAGAGTCCCTGTATCACAGGGGCTATAGATTAAAGCAGCTTAACATGTAGGTCCCAACAGGTGTGACAACTGCTATATTCAGGACAATGTCTTTGTAGACTACTCGGACTCTACCTTATGTCGGGGAGTAGGTGGTGATCAGGTCCTATTTGCATATGTCGGGGAGTAGGTGGTGATCAGGTCCTATTTGCATATCAGATAGCATGTAGTCCTTGCAGGGTTGTCAGGATCAGTCTTGTATCCTTCACCGTATGGGGTGGGGGTGGCCTTCTGGCTGAAGCTTATATATTCCATTTCCTTGAAGGGGCAGATAGCAAAATTTAAGAGTACACTTGGGGGGGATGCCTGTTGTTGTCAAGTGGTGGTATATGCTGTGCTTTCTAGGAATCCCATACATCGGCTTGATTTCTGGCCTGAAGACATCTAGAAACTGCTATGGAAGGGTGTGGTGGCCTGTGGGACCCAAGATATGGACAGATGGTGAGTGGTGTCATCTAGGTAGTTAGGTCTGTAAGCCTGCATTGAGCATCATTTATCAACAGGCCTAAGTCCTTGAAGAATTCTATGTTGAGAAAGGGATCTTGACATCTGTGACAGTGAACTTCTGTTGATAGTTCCTCCCAAGTAGATGAAAGTTGGGGTTCAATGGTTGTATGATTTTATGGGGCTACCTTTGGCAGCCACTAGATGGAGACTGCTGTGTGGTCTTACCTGTTTCTTCTGTTGATGCTGGGAGTATCAACTCGAAAGCGCCAGTGTCGAGCAGGAACTTCCTGCCAGGTGCGATGGAGACTGCTGTGTGGGCTTACATGTTTCTTCTGTTGTTCCTGGGAGTATCAACTTGAAAGCACCAGTGTTGAGCAGGAACTTCCAGCCAGGTGCAAGGTTGACTAGACTACATAGAATCTGGTGGAGATGGCACATGTTAGGGTTGTGGTGACCATTAGTATCTTGGGTGGCTGCCTTACTGGGTTTTTCTCTAGTTGCACCATAAAATGTTTGGAAGATGAGCAGTGGAAGTACATTTTTTTTCCTATTCCACACAAACTTCTACGTTCTCCAAGATGATCAAGACAAGCTGTGGAAGTACTTATTGTCCTGTCCCACCCAAACTAAGGTTCTCCAAGATGATCAAGATACTGGGTGAATTAGAAATTGGAAGTAGACATTCTGTTTGACAAGCATAGCCAGAGGAATCTAATGTAATCAAGTGAATGACTACTGTTTAGTTCCTATATGTGGCCTGCTGGATGAATTGTTTTAATTTTTGGCACTGCAAAAATCCAGTTTAATTCCTGAATTTGGCATGCTACATGAAGTTTCTGAATTTCAGGCAGTGCAAACATCCAGCCATCAATACTGGATATTTCCTTAATGGATATCTTCTACTCCCTGTTAATGTTCCTGATGTCCAAGGCTGTGAATCTCTCTAACCTGGTCCTGAATGCCAGTGGTGTAGCTGGGAGCAATTTGTCGAGTGCAGGCTACTGTGCACATCATGAAGAATGCTGACAGAGTTAATAAGGGCTTCCCTTATACAACCTCAGCTCTGGTTTTATCACATTTGGGCTTGTAGATAACTAAATGCCATGGTTTTACCTCCATTCAGCATGGATAATTTTGTATGTACTGTACTTTACTTTCTCGCTCTCTTGTTGTAGAGCTGGCAGGAATCTTGGCTGCTAAAAGTAGCAGCAGCACGCTAGTGTCTTATTGCTCTTCGTTGCCAGTTTCCCTATACAGTAGTTAGACCCACTTAGATTATAGGTGTTTGCTGACTAGTGTGAAGGCCCTGTTTCTGACTCACTTGAACAGACTTCCTTTGAGGTATCTGGACCTGTTTACAAATAAACACCATGTTATCCTGATGCAGACTTGGCTTACTAGGTACAGTATACAGTTAAAATGGCAGATTTCTGTATATCACATCTTGGTTCCTACTTGTCTAACTAGAGAAAGTCCTAAACCTTTGACAGCAATAATTGTTGACAATATAACGTAACATTATGTTCAAATCAAGGATCACCGCTAGAAACATTGATAGAGGGTCGCTTACCTTCTAAGCTAGATGGTGATTCTCCAGGGATTTTGTGACTACTTTAAAAATGCAGTTTTGAGCAGGCAGACAATGGCTGTTGTGGGACGGTCCTGTAACGTACAGATACTATTTGCCTAGTCAGAAATGCCACACTTGAAAGGAGCTTCCCAAGTATCCAGGATATTTGCCATGAAGGTTTTAGCTATACTGTATCCTGATGTATAAGTATGGCTTTCATTACTGAAAGGCTCCTGGAGATGAACTGTTCATTGTCTTGTCAAAGCCTCAATTTATGGTGGCCCTAATTTTTTCAGCTTCCCATTAAATTATCACCTTGCATATGGGAGAGGTTGTTGGTCACCAGTTTGAAAGAATATCTTGATAACATCAGTCTTTTGTCTGGAAGTAAAAAGTGTAAAAAAAACCAGGATTAGTAATAGCTAACAAGATTTCTGTAAAAACTGCAGTACTCAGTAGGTATTGTACACAGTATTATATTTGAAATCTTCCCTTCCTAACAGGAGATTCTGGTCACCAATCCCTTCACGAGAATAAGCAACTGGTCGTCAGGCAACACGTACTTCCACATGACTATAGGAAACCTCGTGAGGGGCTCTAAACTGCTATGTGAAACCTCTCTTGGTTATAAAATGGATGATCTCTTAACATCTTATATATCTTTAATGTTAACTAATATGAATAAACAAAAGACTCTACGACTTAAATAAAAGCTCAAATCATTTCCTGGGGAAGAGTGGTGGTGTCACTAGAGGTAACTCGAGAGTATTTTTAATGAATAGTGAATTGTATTTTATTTGTGGAATGTGAAATACTGTACCTTTCATAAAGACTTTTCTGTTCACTGAGGTATAAAACAAAACCTTTTATATAACAAAACCTTTTATATTAGCTTGATTTTAAAAGATCAAGAAAAACTACAATGAAATGTAAATTACTTTGCAAGTTTAAGGTTGAGGGCAAGATTCTGAGTTTTGAAATGGATAATTACAATTATTGCAACAAAAATTAATTAGCAAACGAAGGCATCTACAATTGTTGGGGAAAAATCCTGTACTGTACAGTAATTACCTGGATTCTTTCTGCTACATTCAAGCTTCTTTGTTGAATATTGAATGAATTACACTTGTTTTCTGAATACTTTAAGCTATTCCTATTCTGTGATTTTAGTGTAATATTCATCTCGTTTGTTTGCTCTTTACTTGTAATTTATCTTCTTATAGTACTATAAAAGATTGGAAATTCTATATCATTATGTACATTGAGGTCATACATATAGTCTCAAAAAAGTTTTAATGTTTTTGTTCTTTGTCATTTGTTAGTGCACTGAAATATATATTTCCTCTTAACGTTGCTTATCGTCACTTAAAAACTCTAAAGTTATGATATGACATTTTCATTATGTATTTATTCAGGCCTTTATTTTTATTTTTTTTTATACATTTAGGTCCAATTATTCTTTTAAGTTTTCATCCTCACCGTTTCAAAAGTGACCCATGTGAGCGATGAAGTATAGACCCTATGGTTTTTGTGTGTTGTGTATATATTGTTTATTGGTTTTTAAAATTTCCCTATGTAATTACATATTTTATCTGTTACACTTCTATCTTTCACTGCATCTGTTTCATGAAATGTCACAACATTGTTGCACATACAAGAAGTTCACTTTATAAAGCCAGCAGTAATGAGAGTACTGTGTTTAGGATTGTTCGTTTGTACCCTGGTGTAACTTATAAAACCAAAGAATCAGTAAGAAATCAATTGATATTAAATCTAGACAAGAAAATAACCACTGTCATTATTACCTGGTTTTGACAGTAAAATTATAAATGCAACAACAGTCACGATTCAAAATCATGAACTACTAAAACCTTAGTCAACACCTAAGAAACTGAAACCAATCGGGGATCTCATTATACTGTTTACTGTACAGCACTTATCACATCCTAAGCATTCTTACTGTAAATATTACAGTAGAACATAGGCAAAAATCAGGGGATTATTGTTGATAGTTTGTTAAAGAACTGTATATGAAGTTTTGAACTGAAGCATCTTCCAAATTACAGTATTTCAGCAATAAATTCTAATAAAAGTGTTATTTTCAGTTAAGATCTTTTGAGTCACAATTTTTGTTAAATCATGATTTGCAGCGGACATGAAATTCATGATAATCTAACTAATGTATTAAATGGAATTCTGGAATACCATATTTCAGACTCACAGCTATGCAACAAAATAAGAATTCTGTCCATGTACAGCAGTGCTATTTTTAATCTGTATGATGTTGACATTGTTGTATCATTATTTTGTAATGATTTATCAATAAATCCTTGGCAATAATTGGTAGTTTTAATTTCCAGACATTTTGCTAAAAAATTTTTGGACATTTTGCAATTTTTCAAAAGGGCTATTAAGCAAATTTTAAAGGCTAGGAGTAAGTAATATTAATAAATTTATGGTTTATATTTTTTTAATAATGCTGATCCAGTAATATTTCCCCTAAACAGACCCAGTCCTAATACATCACGTGCAAATCTTGCACCTTGCAGTATCAATACCTACCCCCTGTATCTCTTGCAGAAGTGAAGAAATTAGCTAAAAATTTTTATACGAAGTGATGTTTAACTCTTACAAAACTGGTTGGAATCATACACCTTACCTATTGCTTTTGACATCCCCACAAAACTCTATCGGCAAATCACCCTTCGTTTGTACACTGAATTATTTGCAGAAACATCCACCAGTGCTACATATCAAGACGACTGCAGCCATGGTATATACATATATATATCATTAAACCTTCTTTGATGTAATTGCCAATTTTCAGTTGAAGAAACTGCTGCCCCGAACTTGGTGAATCCTGTTGTTTGCCTGCAATAAAAAGAAAATAATTAGCAGATGATCAAAGACTTCATAAAAAACCCAGACAGATACATACAATTTGACCATAAGTAGCCTGAAAAATAAAGTGGGACTTTGTACAACAAGCAGTTTTAGCCAAGTTAGTTACTATGCTTTTAAGTGGAAAGCTTTTAGGTTGAGATAAATTTTGCAAGAAATCTTCTTGCAGACTCATACTGCACCATATATTAAAGAGACAGCTGTGCAATTTGCAACGAGTGCTGTCCATTAGGCTACATCCAAGGAAATGAGACAGGTTTTGTGTAACATCTGAGACAAGGCCATAGCTGTAGGAGTAGTCAGTCATTCTTTGACCAAAGCCAGGAGACACTCGGTAAGTGGAAATATTTTCCAACTCCAGATAGACTTGAGAAATAGTTAAACTTGAACAAATTCACCATGTATGGCGAGGGGTTGCAAGTCTCACTCAGAGGCTCATTGACTGTGACAAAACACAATGTTTGGTGAAATGTTGCACTTGGCACAAGGTCTGTCTGACTCAAAGGAAAGCAATTGTAAAATCAATCCTATTAAATAAACATTTGGATAGTGGAATGAAAATCATGTATGCTTTTCTTCCCTTTTCTGAAAATTACTACTACTGAACTTGCAAATCTATACATATAAACTGTATCTAAAGCACTGTAGCTTATCATGAACTTGCTTATCCCCCAAAAAGCGAGCTTTAGGAGTAATAGTCCAGTGAGAAGGTTACAACATAGAAAAGTAACATGCAGACATAATGGGCACATACCTTGTTATTGTCAATGCTTCTACGAATTATTCCGCAAATGGAATTTTTCTCAGACTGTGCTTCCTTTATTGGTACTGTTACCTTTCTACATAGACCTGTTCTTTTATTAGTGTACTGTACAGGCAGGCTGGTATCTTTGGAGAACTTTTTTTTTTAATTCATTACCTACAGTAACACACACTGTGACCCTTCTCAGTACTAGTCTAACAGAGCAAAATTAGACTAGTATTAGAGCAGAATAATAATTCTTACTTAATACCCAAGTGAATGAAACTTTAAGTGAATTGTACTTGACCTCCGGCAAGTCCTAATCAATATCACGATACAAACTGAATCAAACACAAGCTTAAAGACCAGCTAAAGGGGTCCTGTATCCAAATTTTTACAAAAGACAGTATCAAAAATATGAGAACCATGCTGAATTCACACAGGTGACTGATGACGGTATTTGCATATCACATAAATGTTTATTAAGTCCTATGGAGTATGCCAAGAAAGCTAACTTGTGTAGCAGGCTCCTAAAGAACCGTTAGTTATTCAAGATAGTAATTTGACCAGACCACTGAGTTAAACTGCTTGACTCTCATAGACCTAACCAAAAGGATTTGCTCTCATGATCTAAAAATCATGCCTAATTTATCCAATTACAGCTTCATAATTACTGTTTATGTTGCACTGTATTTTCATCCCTACAGATGGGCACTGGGTCATAACAGTGTCCGTTAAGTAACAGTGCACTGAACAGATAAGCTGAATTCCAAAGTGGGATAATATCGCTTCTTCCAAGTTTTGCAGACTAATGATTGCCATTACTCTATTGTTGGGTGAGAGACAGTTATCAATTTTATCATTCTACAAACCATGTAAATTATTTATTACACTATAATGGCCATCAGTGAGGTCACAATCATTTATAATAATTTTCGTGTTTGATCTAGTTACGACATCTGCACTCTCTTCCTCTGTCAATGTCCTCATTACCTTTAATGCCTACAAGGGTAGAATTGGGCATAGTTCAGCACATATAAGTTTCATACAGCTGAACAAGGGAGTTTTTGGACAAAGTTTTAATTAAGTCCCTCTATGGCACTTCTAAAACAGATACAGTAATTATCAACTTTTGTGAAGGTGATTTTTAATAATTTTCATAGAGAAGATTGCACACACCCCTGCTTGAATGGACATTAGTAAAAATATATCCAACTTCAGCACTCCAAACTATCAAACTAGAAACATGTTAGAGTGAGACATGCTTTGGGAGGGTAGGGGTAAGGGTAGGGGTAGCGGCAATGGAATGGGACACACAGGAGTCTGACATGGAACCAATTTATTCTCAGAAAATGGCCTCTTTTTGACAGGGCATGTGGACAGAATCCATGACCACAGATTGGCTGCCAAAGCTAGCAGCTAAGCCAGATTTTGGCTGCAAGGCTTGCAAAGCTTTACAGGGCTGCCCTCAAAAAGGCATAAAAAGTATTACAATATGCAAATTACTATACATGATTATATGTTACTATGCATACATTAAAAATATATACAGTTCAAATAATTTTAAGATAACCTGAGTTATAACAAAAGTTGTTTCACATCCTTACTAAGTAGATGCCTTTCAGGATGCTGATTGAATTACTACAGAACAGAATATTTTATAAATGAATTTTTCATCTACAGATACAAGACAAAATATACCACCATTCTTCATTATTACCAAGTAGATGCCTTTCAGGATGCTGAGGTACTAGGTTTCTATTTACAAGAAATTATTTTCAAAAACAGAGTTTTTGTGATTGGACTTGGACATGGTGATTAGGGGGTTCATCAACTGCGAGATAAGTGAGCTTTCACCCGTAGTCAGTCCTCGGTTTTGTTACAGCTTTACTACTTTTTTTATGGTGTTTGAGGACCACAGTGGTGGTGTCTGGACGTCATTGCACAAAAATATGAAACACCCTAAGTCGAGGTTTCTCAGCCAGGTAATGCTTCACAGTGTCCCAGTGAGTTTGCAGTGTAGAACCTGGTGAAGCAGGTGTCACTTGGGGCTTGAGGCAGCCATCATTACTTTCTTTGGATGTCTACCTTACTCAATTTTCCTCCAGATGCAGCTCGGGGGTATAGTTCTTGCCAGCTTTTCCAAGCCTGTGATGGTATACAGGAATAATGGCTGGGTGAGGGTGTCCTTTTTGTCATGAACTGTATGGGGCCTTTTGCATGGTGCTGGTTGGGTTTCCATTGTCTTTGTCTTGATTTGACGGATGCTCTGGGTGGTATGTGGTGAGGTCTTGAAGGCCACCAGCAATTCATTTGCCTTCTGCAGGAGGTCCATATTGGTATGCCCTGTACAATGGGTAGAATGGCTTGCCTGTTGGTTGGAAGGAGGAGTAAAATTTCTCTCACAAAGTCTACTTTCTTGGATTTCAATGTGGAGTTCCAAGTGTAAAAGTTACTAGCATCTGTCCTAGGCTGCTCTTTCTGTGTTTAGCGGGTCAAGGGCCTATTGGGAGTGGGTAAGGGGGTGGGAGTGAATTCAGTTATCACTCAAGCATGTAGGTCCTTTTATGGTATATAAGTCTTTTGTCCTGAACATCAAGCCAATGTTCGATCTTCAAGAAAAGGGTACCCTTGATTGACTCAATTACATAACCTGCCTTTTTATGTGGTACTCGTAATGTCACAGAGTCAGAATTGTATGTTCACCTTTTGGAACTCCACAGATGGCTATGTTGTTGAGAATGGAGGCAGACTGAGGCGGACATCTTTCGTGTTTGATCATTTGTCCTTTGACTTCCTGTGTGTTTTCCCTTAAAGATTTTACTGTCTTTATATGCTAACAGGTCGAACACAAAACTGAGGGACTACAATTAGTCTGTTAATGGATTTGTTAGCAATAAAGCATGGTCATATAAGGCCATTAATACCCAGGGGGTTTATGAAACATGATGGGAATGTCAAAAATGACTTGGGGTCTCTAGGGAGAGCAAAGCCAGAACTTGAGCACCATGCTGAGTCATAAATGGCTTTCAGCAGTGGTAGGCATAACCATACTTGTTTGTTAATCACTTGGGTTTTGTGCAAATCCCATGCTAGGTCAACCACGTTAGCGGAGTGTGAGTGAAGCCAATACGTAAGTGCCATATTGTTTGTGGTTTCTTTTTAATGGTAGGGCATGGCTATGCTCAGTCCATTAATTGCTAGGGCAGAAACCATAATGCTCTACTGGTTGCTACGAGAGGTCACCATTACAAAGGAAGGGAACATACAGGAGTCTGGAATGAGACCGATTCCTTCTCATAAATTGGCCTCTTCTTTGACTGGGCATGCAAAACATTACATACACAAAAATGTTGAATGCACAAAATGGTGACGGCTAGGCTAATATCATACAATATATCTAATACTTGAAGCTACTGAACCTAACCAAAAAGCAAAGAAAATCATATGTAATTACATGTGGTAATGTTAGCAAAGGAAAACACAAGGAAAAGTTAAATGAAAAGTGAATGATGTCTCCCTTGTGCCAAAAACCATTAAAGTATGAAGGTACCACAAAGTAAATGAAAATGAACCACAAAAGCCTGACTTGAGCCCAAAAGAGAAATAGGCAAGTAATTACGACCAAGGCATGTCAAAAACTGCCCATACAGGGGCAGGAGCTAGCCTAGTCCTGAGCTTAAGATGCACCACGTACAACAAGCCTCAACATTCATAAATAAATCTAATGATTTATGCCCCTAGACTTTCTGCTCAATAATTCCCACTGCTCCTGAGGTGTAGATAATGTGTCACTGATCACAGTATCCACATCAAAGTGCTGTGTTCAGGTTCTCCTGTCCTTTAGGGTCACAAACTTTAACAGCCTCTGTCAGAGAACCCAATGCCTCACGTGTATGTTTCTAAGGCCCAGTGGAAACAGGCTCCTGAATCATAGGTTTTAGGTTTATATATCTATAAGTAAGCACATGCTCCTGGAACTTAGGTTTACGTTCTAGTCTTGTCTCAGGTTCATGCACCCATTTTCCCAAGCCTCGGATTCAGCGTGCCAGAGGATATCTGACACTTAGCTTAATACACCCATCTTTCTTCCTACAAAAATAAAAATCCACCCAAAGTCTCCAGAAATCAACTTTAACTAAATTGGCCATAATTATAATACCGAAAATATTAGCTTTTACTTAACTACCTGTCCCAACAGAGGCCAGGGAGTGTGCTAATTAGCCTACAATAAGCTAGGCTACCGGCATATCAATTCCGGAACTTAATTTACTTCCCCTAACGCACCTTTGGTCATTAAATGAATACATTTCGTACAATTCAACATCAATTGAAGTATAGGTAACATCAGGCGTATTTGTACAAGAAATTTTGAAATACTAATGCCTATTTTCATTTATACCATGAGGTACCTTAAAGTGGCCTTTGCACATGAATTTCGTATCATGCCAAATTTCAACAACACTGAGGTACCCAAAACACACAAAAGCATCATGTAATTATACAACTTTGAATGAATCCGTCCAGCACAAAAGCATACTGTAATCATACAACTTATCATGAGCCCGTTCCCATGAGTAATTCGCCAATCAGCAGTTTGCTATAGCGTAGCAAACATTTACTTCTACTAAAGGATATGTATAGTTGGCAACATGAAATATTCATAAGCAAAATCATACTACGGAACATGAATAAACCGAATTCATACTCACACAAGAAACGAAAGTAACGCAACCACTAAGAGTAAAGAACTGACAGTCTGAACCGCTATGACCACGGCAAGTTGCCAATTGGGTAGACACTGCCCTAATTTTAAACTAGCCTTGGGCCTCGTTAACTGCCCAAATAGGAATAGTATGAGTTTTTACAGGATATATAATGCTTATACAAAAATTATGAAATGCAACAAGAGTACAGGACAAACTTTTTTTTTTTACCACAAGACTTAATCTAAAATGACCACCGTTCAGACGAGTGTAATCGTAGACTTTTGAACTCTCACTGATTTGATATATATATATATATATATATATATATATATATATATATATATATATATATATATATATATATATATATATATATACACACATACAGGCTCAGGAAAAAGCAAAATGACAGCCACTGTCACATTCATCCTTAACCTGCCGAATTACAGATAATCCAAAAGTAACTTTCACAGTTTATTGACTTACCTTCAAGTTTAGAATCTTTCTTTACTTTGTCCATTTTTCTACATATAACTTGAACTTTGAATTGTGCACATGTAATGCATTTTATTAAGGCATTTTTATATTTATTTAACTTTGCTGTTTAAAAAAACACAACATTCGGGAATATGGCTATCAGTGATTTCCAAAACTCCCTGAATGAAAAATAGATAATGAATGAAACGAAAGGGTAAATCAAACACAATCTTGCAATCACAATTTTATTGAAGTATACCAGGGAGATTGTATTAATCTTGACTAAACATTGCAAAGTAATGATAATAGTAATGACAATAGTAATAAAGAGATACTGATGAAAAAAAAATAAGCAAATAGTTTCCTCTCTGAGGTAAAATCAGTGAATTCCAGACTTGATCTGTGAATGCTGGAAGAGAGAGAGAGAGAGAGAGAGAGAGAGAGAGAGAGGAGGCTCATGAGGTTACACCCCATATGAGCCTTCAGAGAAAGGATCGTGGCATTAATAACAAGATCGATGCAGCATCCCTTATTATCAAGACGTAGAATTCACCGAGATATATTTTTCATCAATGGTTCCTCATGCTGACCCAGATGTCCAAAAGCTTGGTCATGGCGGCAAAGCTTGATCTTGACTGTGATCGAAGCTTTCCAAATGATCGAAGCTTTTCCGAGATGTCAAAGGCTCGCGGAGATATCAAAAACTACTGAAACACCAGATTTTACGAAAGTTTATCAGGGTATGAAAAGTTGAACAGGTAACAGAAACATATCACATTTGGAAACGTGTTTTTGAGATCAAAGCTTAGCCAGGTGTCGAAAGCTTATTGAGCGATCAACGCTTACCAAAATTATAAAAAGCTGAAATTTGAAAACTTGTAAGAGATCAATGTTTATCGAGGTGCCAAAGTTTGGTAACAGTTCAGAGCTGAGTGATAAGTCGAAATTCAACCTGACATTAAGTTTTCATAGGCTAAGCCATCTAATAACGGAGTTTTCTTGGCTAAGACCACCAGGATAAGTATGAAAACTTCTATGACTAAAATGATTAGGATATCATCACTTTTATGACCAAGCTTCTTGAGATATCAAAAACTTTCATGGCCAAGTTTATCAAAATATCAAAACTTTCATGGAAAAGTGCGTCAGGGTATCAAAACTTTCATGGCTACGGCCATCAAAATATTAAACGCATATGGCCAAGCTCATCAAAGACATCAAACTCAAGGAAAAACTCCCCAGTAAACAAAAATCAGTCACAGATCAACTCAGACATAACCGAAAAGTCTCCCTTTGACTCTCGTATCTTCGCTTATCGATTGATCGAATAATTTATCTGGACAACAGCACGAGGAACACAGTCAGTATTTACGGCCACGCGAGTTGGGCTTGCTCTCCGTTCACATAAGGACCGGATCTCCCAGTAACAAAATCACAGACATTGGAACTCCTTGTTAGCTACGGGGACAAGGTCTCCTATGGAAAGCGTATAAGAAGAGGAAGCCCGAGACGAATCTTCTTCGATTCTTAATCAAAACTTCAGACGCAACCTCTAAAGCAACCACAAACGGGAGCTCATGAACTAATCAACCCTTAATTACATGAAGTTGCTGAGGTTGGCGAGAGGCTGAAGGCGGAAATGATACATACACAAACTGAATAAATAGAAAAAATCTCCGAATTTCGAAAGAGAAACTATCTTGAATGAAAGTCTGGTATTTTGGGCTCCATTATGACCAAAAGCCAATCAATCGCATCATGCTCCTGGAATCTGTTGAATATAATAAGTGGTTGTTTCTGGAACGGGCAATCCAGTGCCCTAATCCGGTAGTCCAGACCGGGAGTAAACAAGGGAAGGAAAAGTGAAGAGTGAGGTTTGGCCCTCAAGGAAATATGTAACAGATCTTCAGCCTCATGAAAGATGGAAGTAGAGAAGAGTTTCAGCGAACACTGAAGTTATCAATAGCTTTCCAAGGGAGCGTCGTCCCAGCGCAAACACGTCTCCATCCGAAGAAAATATAATCCATATAATATATACAAATAAACATTAAAAAAATTATGTACAGTACTTGATACTACGAGTGGTAAACAACTGAAGCTATATTCCATAATAGAGATAAAAGAAACGAGCTTGGGGAGGACTAATGTACATTAAACAGGCTAATTAAAAGAAAAATAGTTGATGACGTCACTGTCCAACCTGCGCATGCGCATCAACGCAGGCAGGCATCTATGGATTCATGCAATATTCACAAATTCGCATGATACGGGTATTTACGCAGTCATCACTCACAATTTTTTTGTACAAGGAAAAATAACACAAGACAGACTGGGGGTGGGGGAGGGGGAAAGGAGGTTAGTAAAATATAAACTGGTAACATGTCTACATAAAAGATAGTTTTGCGCAACAAAAACCAATGTAATCTATATTTATTTTTTTCGGTGCTAACGCATTCAAATGTCAATATGGAGGCTAAGTTGTGATAGGTGTCATTCTGTCAGAAAGATACACGATAATTGTTATTTCTGACGTCTTCACAGCTACACAGGTAGGCTATGGGGAAACGCGGGCAAACTTTTAAAAAGATTCGCACGTCATCATAAAAAAAATTTAAACTTCTGGGATAAACTGATGGAAAAGTGAGGTAGCCTTATTCAGGGGTTACAATAAGTGCCCTCTCACCTTTCCCGTCCAATTAACGATACGAATCCATGCAGTTTTACCTAAGTCTCCCATTTAGAAAACGAGGTACAGTGTCTTAGGGTTTTCTATAATTATGCGCATTTCTCTAATATACATCTTTGTTGTAGGTCGAAACGTTTTCCCTTATATAACGGTTATGGGTAATATTCTTCGACTGAAAACTGTAAATGAATGTCTTTTTCTTGGGTGTCATTTGAAAATACTGAAGTGATCCACACTTCTTTTCCCCATTAGACAAAATAGTAGGCCTACATGCACGCTTCTTTGAAGAGTTAACATTTCGAGCGGTCTTCAAAAAATTCTTCATCATACGAACTGAACACTTCTGTATTATACATGATAGAACGTCCGTATTATATAAAATAAATACGAAAAGACAATTTATCGAAAATAGTGCGTGAAGGTTGTATCGAGTGGTTGTTCTTGATTATTCTTCTTCCTTCCAATAAAACAGCAGTGTTCTGGTCCCCAACTTTTCACAGAGAAGTTGAGACCGAACTCGAGGATATATAATTATAATATTCGTCTCAGAGTTCGATAAAAAGGAAAAACTCTGACACTGAGAGGAAAAAAAAAGAAAGGAAGGAAAAGTATGCAGACATGTCACGTTACAGGATATGTCGTTTTCTATTTCAGTTGGGCAGAGTTAAAAAACAGCCGAGTGCTACGCTTTAGTCACACTTTTGCCAGAGATTTATCTAGTATATTGTTGCGTATGTCAAGACATGTGCACAGTACATGCATAAACGTAAACAAAAACAAGAAAATAAACTAAAGGTACTGAATGGAACAACATACAACGCTGTATATGTTCAAGACATTCCTTTATCAGTTAAATAATCAAAACGAAATTTGCTTTCCGTAAACGATTGTTATTTTATAATGGAATATTTAGTGGCTGATCTCCGTCTGTACTGGCAATTCACAACGAGGGACAAGATCATGCAAATGATGAAAACGGGACGTAAGGATAACTAGGACAATACATAGTTATATAGGGCAGTATATAGCATCTAAGGCACGGGGTCTGAGCCTAGTTTCAAAATTGCAGAAAACGAGAAGAAGAAATCTTCAGACACGTTTAACGCTTCGTCAGTTACTGGAGGGGAAACTAAAAAATTCCTTTCCTAAAGGAAACAGAGAAGTGAACCTTGATATGCAACTCGGAACAAAATAGAAGTGAACATGTTGAAGGTAAAGAGAATAATAATATAATATAATAATAATAATAGTAATAATAATAATAATAATAATAACAACAGACAAATAATTCCTGGAAAAGGGGATGTCAATGGAATGGTTCCAAGCTCTGACTCCAAGGCGAGGATGGTTGAAGGGGGGGGGGGAGAAGGAGGGGGGTATAATCACGTACTATATTATCATATAATAGGTATATATATATCATATATGAAAGACTGCTGCTGCGCTGTTTTTCGTGTAAAATGTTTTTTTTACGTGTTACAGTTAAGATAAATTATTCAAACATTTAATTTAAAAAAAAGAGAGGTTAAATAATTAACTAAAGAGAGATCTTAAGAATGGTGGAATCGGGAATGGGAACCTCAAGGGGTTGTTTCCCGGTGGAGGGGGCGGGGGAGGGCGGAGGAGGGGTCCAGTTGGGGGACGGGGGGGTCGGGGTGGCCCAGACTGGATGAACGGAGGGGGAGGGGGTGGAGGGGGAGTGAGACCGTCGTTGAAGACGTTAGCTGGTGGTAATGGTTGGGGTTGAGGTTGTGGCTGAGGCTGAGGTTGAGGTTGAGGTTGAGGCTGAGGTTGTGGCTGTGGGGGGCGGTTAGGATCCAGGATGTTGCCGCACTGGGCTCGGCAGATGTTGTCCCTGAGGATCTCGTCCAGGCTGAAGCGGGAGCGGAGTTCGAAGCAGTTCACCTTCAGCGTCTGGCACTGGGGCCCCGAGGGCGTGCAGGTGCAAAGGGTGCAGGGGTTGGGCGTCCTGGTTTCCCCGACGCCCACTGCCTGGTTGCCGATGACGCAGGTGTTGGACTCGCGCCACAGGTTGACGTCCACTTTGCTCACGGCGGGGCAGGGCACGCGAGGGTTCCTGGAGGAGGAGGAGGACAGAGCAGAGATGTCGTTAAGTGCATTCCCAGGGAGGCCTTAGGTAAGGTCCTGCTTCAGAATTTACCCGTTTCTATTGTTCTCTTGGTCTCCTCCTACCTAGGTGACCTTAGGTAACGTCCTGTTTCATTTCAACTCAGTTTTATCCTGTTCCCAAGGTCTCTTTCAGCCTAAGTGTCCAGATTCTTTGGCCCCGCCTTAAGCCATCCTTCACTTCCCATTTAAGAACAGATCATTTGGGCAAGCCCAAGAGAGTTTAGCAAAGTGAATCAGTCCCACCATAATATTTTATGATAAAAATAACAGAAATGGGACTCACTGGTCAAGCTACACTAATCAATGATAACAGAAATGGGACTCAGTGGTCAGGCTACACTAATCAATGATAACAGAAATGGGACTCAGTGGTCAGGCTATACTAATCAATGATAACAGAAATGGGACTCATTGGTCAGGCTACACTAAGCAATGATAAGAAAAATTGGAGTCAATGGTCAGGCTACACTAAGCAATGATAACAGAAATGGGACTCATTGGTCAGGCTACACTAAGCAGTGATAACAGAAATGGGAATCAGTGGTCAGGCTACACTAAGCAATGATAATAGAAATGGGAGTCAGTGGTCAAGCTGCACTAATCAATGATAACAGAAATGGGACTCAGTGGTCAGGCTATACTAATCAATGATAACAAAAATGGGACTCAAGGTCAGGCTACACTAAGCAATGATAACAGAAATGGGAGTCAGTGGTCAGGCTACACTAAGCAAAGATAACAGAAATGGGACCCAGTGGTCAAGCTACACTAAGCAATGATAACAGAAATGAGACTCAGTGGTCAGGCTACTCTACTTTTAAAAAAAAGAATCGTAAAGAACTCACAAGAAGTCATGTGGCATGTCGAAGACGCCCCTCTGGATCTGCTCTACAACGTCGCAGTTCTGACAGATGAGGGACGCCATGGTCACCTTGCGAATGGAGGCCAGCTGTTCCTCGGAGAACCGCACGCTTGGGTCGGAAGTCTCGTACCTGGAGGGGTTACCATCGTCATTAGCATCATTATTAATACTGATGATACTACCACTAATATCATTACCATTTTTAGTATTATTAACGCTATTGATGTTACCACTCCCATGATCATCATAATCTGAACTGTTCACAAGTTCACTTGGAACAACGCCCTAGCTGCAATAATTAGAATAATGCTTATTATTACTAGTTTCTTCATCAGGACTACTAAACTGGCACCTATCCCATTGCTTTTAAACAAAAGTCATCTGCTAAGCAACCAGAGCTGAATGTCTTCATCCTATTCTGGTACTCATCTTGAGCGAGACCACAATTTTCGATTGTGGATTTGGCCTTTAACTAAAGAGGTATCAACCAACAAGGCATTAAGTGTTTGTACCCTGAGTTCGGGGCAAAGTCCAGGTACTACCAGCTGGGCCAGCTGGCCCTTGTGTTCACTAAGGGACGAGGAAGGAACTCCCTTAGTAACAGTAATAATAATAATGGGAAGTTTTAATGGTATCTGCGATCGCAGACAAGACAATTCAAGAAGAAGACTACTCCTATAGATAGTTGAGTTGAATTCAGAATTTAGGCCAAAGGCCAAGCACTGGGACTATGCGGTCATTCAGCGCTGAAATGGAAATTGACAGTAAAAGGTTTGAAAGGTGTAACACGAGGAAAACTTCGCACTTGCACTATGAATCACTTGTTAGGAGAGGGTGGAAAGTAAGACGGAAGAAAGAGAGTATGAAAGGAGGTACAGCAAAAGGAACGAAAGGGGTTGCAGCTAGGGGCCTATGGAAGGCACGCTGCAAAGAACCTTAAGTAATGCCTACAGTGCACAGCGTGAGGTGCACTGACAGCACTATCCCCTACGGGGTATTCCTATAGGTAAAACATGAGACATGTGGAAAAGCTTTTATATAACTCCCTGAATCCCATGAATGGGTTTACCCCATGAATTTACGTTCAGAAGACTTCCAGGTCATTACCCTACGACTCCAACTTACCAATATCTATCACACTTTCTGAGGAAGGAGAACTGCAGGCCGATGACGCAGCCGAAGGTGGGTCCAATGATGCCCCCTTGAAGGGGAGTCTCACAAAGACCTCCTGTGAAGAGGTCAATGTCCTCGACGCTCTGGTACACCTTTTTCGTGAAAGAGAAATAAATGTTAACTTGATGATTTCTTTGTAATTACAAATTTAGCTTCAAAGTTTAATTCTTTCTGTATCTAGGAACTGGTGATTATGTTAGTCTGATTTCTGGGAATTTTCATGGAATGAATATTAACTCAAATGATAATTACAGATAAATAATTAAATGTCTCGCGTAAATGCGCACATACTTACATAAATACATGCACACGCCCATATATACATACACAAACAACGAAATTAACTGAATGTGCTACAAAAAATTTTACCTAGTTGCAGGTTAAAGATCTAATCCATAATTGCAAAGGTGATAAATTCACCTTTTATCCACATTAACAAAACCTACGAATCTAATGTAAGCACCTGCCCAAAGAACCTGGAAGAAGAAGAAGAAGAAGAAGAAGAAGAAGAAGAAGAGGAGGAGGAGGAGGAGGAGGAGGAGGAGGAGGAGGAGGAGGAGGAGCTCACCGTTTTAAGTTTGGCGATTAGTTCCGGTTTGATTTCTCGGCTCAGGTCCTCGAAGGTCCTCGCTCTCTTGAGGTTGCAGACGGCTCTGTACTCGTTGTAGGGCCTGAGGCCATGCTCTCGGCCTCGCTGAATGTTGAGGGCGGCTAGATCGAGACCGGAGAATGGGATGGACAGGTCCTCGAAGAGATGGTTGGTGATTTCCTCAGTCATGAAGTTGTCCAGCGTCTCCATAGGAGTGGAGATGAGGCCTCTGACGAGCTCGTCAATCATCTGGAATTCCAGACTGTGAAAAGAAGAAGAAAATTTAGCACAATGTTTCCTGGAATTCCAGACTGTGGGAAGAAGAAGAAAATTTAGCATAATGTTTCCTGGAATTCCAGACTGTGGGAAGAAGAAGAAAACCGAGCACAATGTTTCCTGGAATTCCAGACTGTGGGAAGAAGGAGAAAACTGAGCACAATGTTTCCTGGAATTCCAGACTGTGGGAAGAAGAAGAAAATTTAGCACAATGTTGCCTGGAATTCCAGACTGTGGGAAGAAGAAGAAAACTAAGCACAATGTTTCCTGGAATTCCAGACTGTGGGAAGAAGAAGAAAACTGAGCACAATGTTTCCTGGAATTCCAGACTGTGGGAAGAAGAAGAAAATTTAGCACAATGTTGCCTGGAATTCCAGACTGTGGAAAGAACGTCAGCACACCCATAGCAAAGCCATAAAAATAGAAAAAAAAGGCTGGAAAGAACAAAAATAAGCTGGTAAGACTTAAAATCTACTCTCGCCATAATGACAACAAAGATTTTCTTAAAAACAATACCGAGAAAATTTAAAATCTAACATTAACCGATTGTACAGTGAGGCAGTTAAGGAACAACACCCTAAACTTAACTTAGGGTTTATTTCAGATTTGAATCACCATTACCACACGATCATGCTAACCCAATGTAAAAATAGAAAAACTTCTAAAGAGTGAAACTCACAGCATATCCGGATTGAAGAAGGTCTCCCTCAACTGAACGCTGATGTGATTCTCGTTAAAGGAAGTGTCCATTCGCAGTAAGGACTTCCGAATGAGCGAGTGTCCGAACCTGAAGGCGGCGCTGGCGAACTCGTTCAGGATGCCTGGATTGCAGTTGCCGTCGTATTCTGGAATCGAATAAGAGATTTCAATGCGTTTGCTTGGGAATAAATTACATCAAAAGCGGGGGCCTCGTGCCCTTAAATGAGCGACAGGCTTGGAATAGTTCTAGACTATAGCAAAAACTCGAGTCTCAGATAAGAAAAGACATTTGGAAAATATATGCTTCGCTCAATATGCCTAATACTCTTATATACCAATTGACTTCTGCAAGCTGTTCTACTGGATGTTAAAACTGGATGTTTCAGGTAAAATGGATGTTAGACTGGATGTTTTAGTCTCCATAGCTCAGCCATCAGAAGCTAAAGACTAAAGGTTCGTTTCAAGGGGTACATAAATAGCTGACGAAACAGCACTGATGTTTGCTGAGAGAGAGAGAGAGAGAGAGAGAGAGAGAGAGAGAGAGAGAGAGAGAGAGAGAGAGAGAGAGAGAGAGAGAGAGTCTAATCTTATCATTTACTTAATATTGATAATCATTTTATGCTGGTATAAGTAGAAAGTCTAATAATTTTACGGGAATTTGGTGGGTAACATGTAGAGAATCCTTGCTTTGGGGGGCTAAAACGCGAAAGGAAGATGAGTGAACGAAAAGGAGGAAAAAAAAAAGGTAAAGAGAAGAGAAGAGAGGAGAAGTGACGCTGATAATATGTGTCTTAAGGATAAAGGAAGAATGGGTGTCCTAACTAAAGGGTAACGAATGATAAAGTGCCCCAAAACCAGCAGTGATGCCCCCGTGAAATAGGAGGAATACAGGGATGCCCCTATGTACCTGTGTAGTATCCTTCCGACTGGAGAGTCAGTGTATACAATCTCATGGCATTCCAGCCGAGGACTCGAGGGAGGAACTCGTTGTAGACAATATGCTGCCACTGGGCAATGGTGATCCGTCTGGCTTCCTGGTAGAGGCGTTCGTCATCCCAGTGAGGATTCACCTGGAGGAGGAAAGAACGAAGTGAGAATCAGTCAGCAAAAAGTGCCTCGGGTTTTTCTCATATACAAGAACCATCTGCATTATTCCCTTCCCATATGTTGGCATTCTCTTCTGTAGAAGTTTGTCCAGCAAGGTAATCACTGCTGTACACATATAAGCAAGTTCACCACTGTACTGCACAAAAGGATGCTGTACCTCTCTCAGCTCATTTGCAATCCTGTTGTGTTCTCTCATCCAGATGGTGTGGACGACAGCCAGGCCTGGCTGCTCTGAAGATCTTGAGTCACCTGCCTTGAAGCACCGTCCTGAAGCTGCTTTACACTCTGGGTGTCCAGTTTCCTGGATAATAATGATAATATTAATAAAAAATGTTTCTTCAGTAGGGTTACAACCCCTATATAATAGAACAATTGCAAAACAAATGATCACTCTGGTGATTCAGATCAAAATGTGAGCAGTACCTGTGGCAAGAGAGCTTTGCCTCTGATGGGGTGATTCGTCACATTCAGGTGTCCAAACTGGTTGGAGCGGAGGTCTCTGGCCTCACAGAGCTCCTGGCCGTAGATGTGCGAGGCGTCTAGGAAGGCAGTGTTTTGATTGATCTGTTCTCGTGGACCCAGCGTCTGCTGTCCAGGGAGTGACCTGCAAATAGAAGATTAGAGATACCACTTAGCATCAGCTGGTCAAAATGAATAACATTGTGGGAGCTATTCCCAAACACCATCTGATCAAAATGAATGACGTTTTGTGTTCTTCAAACTATCCCTATACACCTGTGTATTAAAATTAAGAGTATTTACGAGGAAGGTATTTATAAAAACTTTAACAAAATAAAAAGAGTGACATCTGCATGATGGAAATGTACTCTTGAACGTCATTTGAACAATGAATGTTACTGAAATGCTGGAACTAGATCTAGCTTCAAATTTTGGTTTCTTTACCACAATCACATTTTTATTTTTTACACTAAAATTGTGTGGAGAAATTAAAAACTTTTCACATAAGTCTCGTAACTGAAAACAATAAAGAACTTTGGGCTAAATGGATGAATAAGCAGAAAACACTGGTAGGTTCCTGGAAAAACTTTAGGTTATGTAAACAATAATTAGTTTCTCAAACAGTCTGATAGCTTATGGATACTTTGACTTAAATATTTACCAAATAACTGTTACTGAGGAAAAGGGCACTAACCATACAAAATAAATTCCTAGACTTCAGAAAGCCGCAGATGGTGCTGTTTGATAATAAACTTTCTTTAACAGATGAATTAAACATTACAGAATTACTATGAGCCTTTCAATATTTACCGCGTGAATGCCATGCAGAAAGGTCTTCCAGACGAGATGTTGACAGCAGGATAATAAGGATCATTATCTGGAACTGGAATGGGCCAGCATTCCGGGTGGACTCGTTGCTGAGCTTCACAGTCTCTACAATCCAAGATAGAATTCTGGAAACCTTTGTTGACTGGCGTGAACGTTATGTCGTGGTCGAGGAACTGCCCAAACTGCATCACCATGAGAGTGTATCTAGCGTGGAGGTGGGAAATGTCATTGTGGATCGTCGTCGAAATCGTTCGCGGAGATGGCAGAGAGTCACCAGAAGAAGATCGCGTTCTGGGCTGAGAGATGCCATCGCCGTAACCAGCCGGCAACATTCGCGCAAAGACAGTGTTTGAGCGACCGAAGTCAGGACGACGAAGGTTGTTGCAGTGGCCGCTTATAGTTCTGAAAGGGTTCTGACTGTCGCAGGCCCTGTGCTCTTCAGTTTCCCTGCAAGTTCTGACCAGAGGGGCGGGGGGGACCAAACCAGAAATGTCCACAGAGGGCAAGTTTAAGTCCAGAGTTTCAAATTCATTGCCTAGACCCTGGATCTGCCTTCGGACTCGCCTGTCATGCATAATTGTCATCAGCTCTTGACTAGTAGCTTCCAGTAGCACAGATGTATTAGCTAAAATAAGGGAAGTAGGGTTAGGCTTATTGTTGGCATAGGCAGATCCAACAGCCGATTTAGCGCCAGCTACGAGACCCTTTTCAAAGATAAGCTTCTCCATCTGCCTACGTTTCTCAACAGCCTGTTTACCTTTAGCAACAACACTATGGAGTATGTCTTCTGCAACAACGACTTTGCCTCGAGTTTTCCAAGCCCCCAAATCCATCGAGTTGAGGTCGTGGCAGGGAACTGGGGCATTCAAGAACTGATCCCGTGCTAGGAACGCTGAGCGGGGCACCAACGTCATTTCAGGTACGTTATCGCATACCATTCTAGCCATGCTCGTCTTGCGAATTTCATACAGCTGCTCTTTGCTGAAGGCTGCTGGTGGGAGGTCGTTTTCATACCAGTATCTGTCAGTTTGTCTCAGAACCTTAAACTGCAAAGCCAGGAGACAGGCTGCCGTGGGACCAACTAAAGCACCATCCAGGGGCCTTTCAGAGATAATGCCAGTGAACAGATCGATGTCAGCTACATCAGTAAAGATGGTTCGAAGTTTTGAAATTTGCTCCAGGTCAATCGTATCTATGAGGTCATCAAAAGTGTGTGCAGGGCTTCGGCCACAGAGTGGTCGCCAAACTACGTAGGGGGGTAGACCGTGATCGCGGCCTCCTTGAATCGCTCTGGCAACTAAATCGAGGCCACCGAGATATCCTCTAACCGAACTGCTGACAGCTGGGTCAAAAGTCAGAGAGTTTGATGCGACTAGTCCTTGAATCAGAGACTCGTAAGCCCCTGGTTTATACAGAAGGGACATGTTTAGTGCGGTTTTGGACAGGGGGATGAATTCGTGACCCATCGGTAGCTCATCCGGAAGGAGGGTCAGAACCAGCTCAAGGACTGCTGTTGCCACAGAGTTGAAAACACCAGGTTCGATCGTAATGTCATAACTGTGGTAGAAGCCATTAGCCAATGGGACCAAGTCATTCTCTTCAACAACCTGCAGTCAAAAGGAATACAAATCATTATGAATACAGTATTATTTATTTTAAACCAGTGACTTTCTACTCCTACAGGATAATGTGATCAAACGAATTCAGGTTTTCACATATCATCAATCAGTAATTTCACTTGAGCTTCAGGAAATGCTGATTTTATTTACATTAAAAACAATTTGCTGTTATACTTAAGTACATTATATCTGGTTTTATTCCCAACTATGGATATCAATTTACCTCATTGCTTAGCCATAAAGGGCCTAATAATTTTTTACCAGATGCTAATATTTTTATGCTCTCTCTCTCTCTCTCTCTCTCTCTCTCTCTCTCT